>JAHQIW010003510.1:0-259782 GCA_019055375.1 Parelaphostrongylus tenuis
CATCCACTACTCTTCGAACTTGTCATTTCCTTCTTTGCCGCATTTTGTCGTATCATAATTCAGTTTGTTCAATTCATAAGGCATTTGAACTATCAATGGAAATCAAACAAAGATAAAAAAAGCTGGCAACATCTAGAAGTTTCCAGAACTTTTTGCTCAACGTATCAATTTGGCATGAAGAAGTGATCATTTTTCTGAAATATTTATCACTGCAGCTAATCGTCCTCTGCGCAGTCTCATTTTTTGTCGTCCTACAGTTTTTTGTTATCATCCGCTTTTCGCTCTAATTCCAAGGGAAATAAAAATAGGAGTGCGCTGCGTTGTCAGGAGTGCCCTACATAGACATGTGGTCTCTGGAGTATTCCTAAGTCGCTCAAACTCTTCTTCACATCTTCGTGAATTGGTGAATCTGCTTGAGACATGATGGCACAATCGTGGTACGAAATTAGACTCCAAGCATCAATAACACCTTAAGAATTCTAAAGCGATTGAATTCTAGTGAAAACGGTCTCGAGTTCGGCCTTCTATGGACGGCATTTGCTAATTTTGGCTAAAAAATTTGAATTCCAGAGCTTAGTAGAAATAACTCTGAGAATTTTGTGCAACTCTGCTATCACGTAATTTTTTGACATGTTGGCATGCTTGTGGTGCATATATACTTTTGCGTGTGTTAAGTCCACTATAAAGAAAAACGTAATATATTTTTTTGCTTCCGTAGAGCTCCATAAAGACCTTATCCATCAGAAATTTAGTTGTGGAGCATTGATTTTGAGATATCCAGTGAGTACTAAGACCTATCAAAACAAGAAGGCAACAAGTAGTCAAGTAACCAAAGTACTCCGAGTGCCGGAAGTGCATTATCCTTGCTGATTCAACTCACTGAGAAAGCTTTTCTTCGCATTTTGTAGTCACCAGTACCTTGTCGACACCACATCTTCTTTTTGCAGCCAGATGCATTAGACGTTCTCCTTGCGTAATACAACGCGAAAAAATTCATCATTCGGATAACCTTGCTGGTCTGCTTGAATTTCGACGACGCGATCTGTTACGTTTGTCGCGTTTACTCATCACAGCATCAGGCACCTTGATACTATAGAGCGACAAAAGGCAAAACTTCACCTATAACGCTTCTGTAGACATATTTTTATTTTAGTAGAGGGCTATATGTATAGTAGAGGCCTATATGTACAAAATCATTTAGTACCAACCAACTCTTTTCCGTGGTCAAATAAGAAAGTGAAGGAAACAGGAAGTAAAATGTCATTAGCAATAAAACATTGAGCGAGAAGTGTGCATTGAAATGATATATAATGGAGCCGCATTTGTCTAAGAATTTAGTCCAACTTCAAACGGTAAATTCAGCGATGCATAAACTGCTGCTACTTTTACACAATTCTTATAAAAAACGAAAAGCGCGCCCGTTCGTTACTGCACTAGAAATCTTTGCGCGCACAGCTATTCAAGGCACGTGATTTGCACTGTTTATTTGGAGAGTTCCTCTCTTTTCTAAAATGATCATTCAAAACTTTTCTTAATTTGATACATCACGATCTTCTCTACACGACCACAGACTCATGAAGCGAATATCTCTAAGTGCAATATTTTATCTCCGTATGAAGACTTTTTTGAAAAACAAACCGAGTTTCAAATCAACACTTTTCTTTCGAAAAAAAAGCAAACCGAGTTTTATAACCAACGCTTTTCTTGTTATCGACAAAGTACTAGAATTCTGTTTAAAGATCACTCATGAACCTGAGCGCGCAAGAATGTCGTCGAAAGTGAAGCGTAGTCTTCTTCTGACTGCCACAACGCAAATGCCAAGATTCCACATGTTAAATGACGTCTGAGTACTTCCCATATGGCAAAAATCTTATGCAAGATTTTTTTGGAAGGTAAGTCATTTGTAAAGCCACCACTTAATTACTTATATAGAAAAGTTTACCGGTAGATTGTAACACACTTCAGTAAGAAAACTTACTATAACGTCATTCCTAAACTGTTTATTCAAAGAACTTGAGAGTTCCTCGAGTAGACATTCATTGTTTTTCTGCTTCAAGACTCTCGTCACCGCCTCAAAGTCCTCGTCACTGTGCCCTACTGTTATACACGCACCCAGAGAAAGCCTTTCTAGCTTTTCGACTTCTCATTTCACTTACTTTAACTTGTTTGACCAGTAAGAACGCCTTTTTTCCTGTGCGGGTACCAGCATCTTTGGCACTCAATCCCGATTTGTCTTCTTCAAAAACGTCGCAGCTTTCGATTGAGCACGTATTCTTGCATTCCCAGAATAGTTATCTTTCAGCTGCAGCAAATGTAGTGAATCTATTAATACATTATACTCTCAAGTGGTTCAGAATTGCCTGTATCAGCGTTTCACAAGCATGGCAAAGTCGTTGTAAATCTCGTCGCGGCACGACGCGCGTTTAATTTCCATCCTCCGCGCTCCCCGGCAATCAACAACAAACGCTCTTTGGGATTCCACAACCAGACTATTCTGGGAATGCAAGAATACGTGCTCAATCGAAAGCTGCGACGTTTTTGAAGAAGACAAATCGGGATTGAGTGCCAAAGATGCTGGTACCTGCACAGGAAAAAAGGCGTTCTTACTGGTCAAACAAGTTAAAGTAAGTGAAATGAGAAGTCGAAAAGCTAGAAAGGCTTTCTCTGGGTGCGTGTATAACAGTAGGGCACAGTGACGAGGACTTTGAGGCGGTGACGAGAGTCTTGAAGCAGAAAAACAATGAATGTCTACTCGAGGAACTCTCAAGTTCTTTGAATAAACAGTTTAGGAATGACGTTATAGTAAGTTTTCTTACTGAAGTGTGTTACAATCTACCGGTAAACTTTTCTATATAAGTAATTAAGTGGTGGCTTTACAAATGACTTACCTTCCAAAAAAATCTTGCATAAGATTTTTGCCATATGGGAAGTACTCAGACGTCATTTAACATGTGGAATCTTGGCATTTGCGTTGTGGCAGTCAGAAGAAGACTACGCTTCACTTTCGACGACATTCTTGCGCGCTCAGGTTCATGAGTGATCTTTAAACAGAATTCTAGTACTTTGTCGATAACAAGAAAAGCGTTGGTTATAAAACTCGGTTTGCTTTTTTTTTCGAAAGAAAAGTGTTGATTTGAAACTCGGTTTGTTTTTCAAAAAAGTCTTCATACGGAGATAAAATATTGCACTTAGAGATATTCGCTTCATGAGTCTGTGGTCGTGTAGAGAAGATCGTGATGTATCAAATTAAGAAAAGTTTTGAATGATCATTTTAGAAAAGAGAGGAACTCTCCAAATAAACAGTGCAAATCACGTGCCTTGAATAGCTGTGCGCGCAAAGATTTCTAGTGCAGTAACGAACGGGCGCGCTTTTCGTTTTTTATAAGAATTGTGTAAAAGTAGCAGCAGTTTATGCATCGCTGAATTTACCGTTTGAAGTTGGACTAAATTCTTAGACAAATGCGGCTCCATTATATATCATTTCAATGCACACTTCTCGCTCAATGTTTTATTGCTAATGACATTTTACTTCCTGTTTCCTTCACTTTCTTATTTGACCACGGAAAAGAGTTGGTTGGTACTAAATGATTTTGTACATATAGCCCTACTATACATATAGCCCTCTACTAAAATAAAAATATGTCTACAGAAGCGTTATAGGTGAAGTTTTGCCTTTTGTCGCTCTATAGTATCAAGGTGCCTGATGCTGTGATGAGTAAACGCGACAAACGTAACAGATCGCGTCGTCGAAATTCAAGCAGACCAGCAAGGTTATCCGAATGATGAATTTTTCGCGTTGTATTACGCAAGGAGAACGTCTAATGCATCTGGCTGCAAAAAGAAGATGTGGTGTCGACAAGGTACTGGTGACTACAAAATGCGAAGAAAAGCTTTCTCAGTGAGTTGAATCAGCAAGGATAATGCACTTCCGGCACTCGGAGTACTTTGGTTACTTGACTACTTGTTGCCTTCTTGTTTTGATAGGTCTTAGTACTCACTGGATATCTCAAAATCAATGCTCCACAACTAAATTTCTGATGGATAAGGTCTTTATGGAGCTCTACGGAAGCAAAAAAATATATTACGTTTTCTTTATAGTGGACTTAACACACGCAAAAGTATATATGCACCACAAGCATGCCAACATGTCAAAAAATTACGTGATAGCAGAGTTGCACAAAATTCTCAGAGTTATTTCTACTAAGCTCTGGAATTCAAATTTTTTAGCCAAAATTAGCAAATGCCGTCCATAGAAGGCCGAACTCGAGACCGTTTTCACTAGAATTCAATCGCTTTAGAATTCTTAAGGTGTTATTGATGCTTGGAGTCTAATTTCGTACCACGATTGTGCCATCATGTCTCAAGCAGATTCACCAATTCACGAAGATGTGAAGAAGAGTTTGAGCGACTTAGGAATACTCCAGAGACCACATGTCTATGTAGGGCACTCCTGACAACGCAGCGCACTCCTATTTTTATTTCCCTTGGAATTAGAGCGAAAAGCGGATGATAACAAAAAACTGTAGGACGACAAAAAATGAGACTGCGCAGAGGACGATTAGCTGCAGTGATAAATATTTCAGAAAAATGATCACTTCTTCATGCCAAATTGATACGTTGAGCAAAAAGTTCTGGAAACTTCTAGATGTGCCAGCTTTTTTTATCTTTGTTTGATTTCCATTGATAGTTCAAATGCCTTATGAAATTGAACAAACTGAATTATGATACGACAAAAATGCGGCAAAGAAGGAAATGACAAGTTCGAAGAGTAGTGGATGGAGGCGAAGTTCTTCCGCACCCGGCTAAAGATCGAGACGTTGCTTTATCCGATTGCGGCCTCTTTCAGTCAATGCTACACATTTGAATGGCTGTCGACTTGAATCATTTCAAGATCATAAAATAGCATGCCAGAAGTTTTTCGGTTTAGAGGAGCCCAAATTGTCTTTCGAGCAGATTAGAGTCCCATACCATCACAGCGACGCCAACATAAGCTGCCCTCTACGGGGTGCAGTGATAGAGCTCGCAATGCGTGCGCCAACTTAAGCCTACGCTGCTTTTACAAGGATGAATCTCAACTAATGCAGAGAAAGATTAGCTGAGAGCACCTTATGCTTTTCTTCAAAGCACAAAAATAAGCAGTTATTATTTTTGGCCTGCCTTCATGAATAGTGCGATCTGTAATACTTCTTCTATTCGCTTCTGTCTCAAGCGAGATTGATTTTTAGGTATCGCTGTGCTATGCAGCGGACATCTTCATATCAAAATAATATGCCTGTAACGAAGTTTAAAAAGTTTTAATCGAAAACAGGCCAAGTGTGGATATCCAGTGATTTAAGTATTAAATTGATTAACTAACGCATTGCTCAGCGCGTAAAATGTGAAACGCGCGATAGATATGAACGGAGTGGTATTAAATGTGAACAACTGGCTTAAAAATGCTTAGCAAAAGTAGATATAGGTGATTGGATGAACACATCAGATATATTCATAGAGAATCTCTGAGAATGTTTTTCGCCGTCTTTCCTAGGTTTTCTTAAGTTAAATTTCCTTGATGGCCACATTTTAGCTTACGCGCGTTCGGCGGTATCATCCGCTTTATCAGAACCACACACCCCTGATTTGACTTAGTTGTCAGAGGACAGTCAGCAAATAATGAATTACAAGTTTGTCCGAGTGTGCCACACAAAACTTTTCTTAGTTGCCTCCTAGTCAAACACTTTCATTGACATTTCATTGTTTATAGTTGTGAAGCTAATACAGTACTAACAACGCAGTAATATATAGATATAGAACAATGAAATAGTATGCACTGGAACAGTAACCGAGTTTCCGACTAAACGAAAACCAAGTCAAAGAGTTCATTGGAGACAGAGGTTTCCCAAGAAAGACAGAGAATATATTTATCGTTGATTTACGTGAATTGAATCTGTTGCGTTTCAACAGAATAGTAATTCATATTAATATGAATTTCGTGATTAAGTTAGATGCCCAATAAACTACTAAAATAGTAAAAAGTTGAAGTCATCAAATCTGTTCTGACATTTCGTACCACAATGAAGTCGATTCGCTTCTTTATCGCACTGTGTCATACGACGTAAAACGCATGTTTACAACACTCAAATCGACGTCAGCATCGGTTGTGTCCACGACGAATTCGTGAAGCATTAGCCACTGATTTCTTCAGTCTAACGCATGGCATTGTATCTTAGAGGAAAAAACCTATGGAACGACTTGATATTTAGAGCGATAATCATGCAATAGATTGTCATAGTCACGGCACCATAAAAGAATATTTTCTTTTTCACATGTTTCTACATCGTAATAACACATTTGACTATTTCTTCGACCTTTGCTGCCGCTGTAGAGGATATCGTAAAGTCAGAAGTGCATAGCAACAAGCTATATGAAAAACATGCTCAGCATGAAATGCGACATAAATTCCAATATAGGGCTAAGGAGTAGACGAAAAGAGTAATTCGCTACGTGAATCTAATATGAGTATCACTCATTTTTTCACTTTTATCACATAGAACCACCATGTGGTCCGCAGTCACTTGAGACGAAAAACTGTACGGTGCTAAGGTCATTGGTCCAATAGCGTTTGAAGCAATTTGGGTTTTATTCTAAAGCTTAGAACTTGACACATTTTATCATCTGATAGTTGTTTGAGTGTTAATCTTCATAAATAGAGCTGCTTGTCAACTGAATCTCATAAAGGTTTGAAAGGAAAAGTTGAGATATGAAAGCGGGATAAAACGATGAGAAATGCGGTAAAACGAAAAATAAATGAAAGCGTAATCAAAGGAAGATGGAGTGATCGCAAGAAACGGCAGTTTAATTAACGACCGCATCAGAGCTACTTTGAGTCGACGGATGACGGTGGTGATAGTGTGCCAATATGGCTAATCGCCAGACCTGAACTATAGCTTACTATCACACTTTCAGCTGCTCTAGCCATGATACATTTTACAAACTTGTATTTTACTAAGCTACCTGCTTCATCTTCTTGTACATCGCGGTGATTCACACCTTGTGGCTGGAGAGTCCAAGTCCGCACCGTGAATCTTATATAATGCATGAATTGCTGCCTGCAAAGGTAATTGTCTTGGGCTTACACTGCCTTTTGCTTGCTCAGGAACATGAAAAGTACCAAAATCACAATTTACAGTAACAATGAAAACTCCTTCGCTATTTTTATCATTTTTGTTCCAGCAGGACTTGAAAGAAACACATTTCTTTCGGGCCATAAACTTCCCCAATAAAACAATGTGATTGCACTACAAACACAGCCGTAAAGTTTCTAAACGATATTGAGGCTCAGTGAGCGATGAGAGAACAGGCGTCGGTAGTGCAACTGGTTAGCGCTATGCCCCGAAAGGGTGAGATGGAAGATTGACTCCCGTGTGACGTCCAAGATTCTGTACGTTGCTCAAAATTATTGGATAAAAAAAATATATATATATATATTTATATATTCTGCATCGTATCTCAGCTAAAAAGGTTTAATAAAAAGAATACTAGAGAGAACTGTTGTCAAATTCGGATGCTTCCTAAGTCTGAAGTTATTGCAGCTCTCATAGTTACTAACATCAATCAAAGGTACAAAATCTAATCAGTAAGCTTGAAATTACTCACTTTTTTGAGCGAACGTACGAAATTTTCTTCCTCAAGCGACCGCGCTTCATTTGGAGGATTCTTATCTGGAGAGGTTTCGACATTTCCTTGCTCCGATGATTGCTCATTATTTGATGAGCCTATACCAGCATTTCTGTTCACCTGCGAATACTCATTAATTGGTGAGTCTACGGAGTAGTCGTTATTCCTAGGACCACATGACTGATAATGTGGTGACATGCCAGAAAAATCTGTTGGTTCAAGTTCCAAAAATTTGCAACAAGTTCGTGAGGTAATGGGATAATTTGCTGTTTCCTCCTTCAATCAGACTTGTTTGCGAGTATTTGAGAGCTTAACTTTCACCGCCGTCAGGTCAAGATAAAAAGATGAGGAAGCCTTAGGAGAAGAAGACTGGGAAGCTTTCGAAGGTGAGGAACTGCATACCGTGCTAATACTGTGTTGATAGGCATTTTGGGATCCGACAAGTTGTATAATTTAGGTCGAAAAATCATGTCGTATAATACTGACGACATTTATGAACCAAGAGCTGATTATTTTTGGATTTGATGTTTATTGTCACTAAACAAATAAATTGCTGATTGTAATAAGCAAAATTCTATGCAAGGTGGATAAATGTTGATCGGTACTTATATTTAAAGTGAAATGCTAGGATCGATGGTTGTTGTATAAATTTTTGTTTGCTGATAAATACTTTAAACAAAAGATCAACAACATCAGTAAAAAGCTTGAAAAATTGGGGTGAGGAATATGTAATTTCTCCAGTGAAGTACTATACAAATTGATGATTGTGGGCCTCATGAAAGCTTATTTTACTGCATTCTATAATCACACTACATAAGCTTCTTAAAAAAGCCATGATTTGAAAAGAATGCGTTCTAGTTTGACTTTGTTGCAACGTCAAAGATTAAGAAGTAAAAAATGGCGAAGTGTTATTTTCTCCTTGATGCTACCTTAGTATCAAAAAGTGGATATTTTCAAAACACGTAAACTTTCTTTTTACTAGAGAAGACTTTTATGGAAGGCATTTAGTATTATATCATTTTCTGATCACAAATTGTCTCTGTGGTACGAATTTTACTATACAATCACCATAACACCCGCTGCGCAGTTCAAAAGACTACTTGTTCACTCAGAGAGTAAAATCTAGTCTTAATTCCCTTGCTTGACGGCACTAAAAAATCTGTTCAAAGAAGTCCAATTAGTTTTCAAAATCTACACTTCTCGAACTATCGGACGATTATTAAAACTCTAATACAAGGGCAGGAAGAAACGATAGCAAAGCACGCAAATCACTCTGGTGGCGAAACGCTGTTTTTGTTCGTCGTTTTTATTGCGCTTGAAAACCTGCATTTAAAATTCAATTTAGAAACAAAGTACATATTTGAAATCATCATTTTTCAAGCTATCGAATTACTACTGAAACTTTTGTGAAAAAATTTGATCTGTGAAAAGACCATGTGAACACAAGTGCAAATCACACTGTACACTCTTGTGAGAAAAACGCGATATTCTCTTCGTTGCTACAGCTGAAAGTAAGAATATTTCTAAAAACCAAGGGTACCATCAGATCTGCAATATTCGCCGCTATCGAATGGTTGTTTAAAGTCGGACGAAAAATCTAAATTTGATAAGAAAATCACAAAAATTCGCGTGTATCACTCATGGTAGACGCGATCCCGTAAGGGTTAACAGCTGCTAAGCTTTTCGAATCCCTTTCATGTTTTATCTTTCCACGACTCTTCTTCAACTTCTTTGAGCGCTTCGTTTTTTTTACCGGTCGGCTCTCAACTTCTCCAGCCTCCTCTTCATTCAGATAATGAGCGTAGGCGAGATCTGCTTTATGATCAGTCTCCTTAGAAAAATGAGATATAAAAGTAAATGAAATCTACAAAGGCATTATCCAATTACGATGATGCTCACTACCTATTGATATGTACGAACGATTATCCTAAGAATGATTAACGAATAAAAAATAAAGCTCTCGGTGTTCTAATAATTGGGGAATGTGCCATGCATTCGCCCTCTATTTTTAACTTCGTTTAAGGTGATTGAATGCATATTTGGCCCTTACAGTGACTTGCGATGGCCTTATGTTTGTACCGAGTCAGTGCTGCATATCTTCTCAGCTAAGTCTGAGACCAGTATGCTACCAATTTGCCGACTCCGGAGTGATGGATGGTTTGGTGAACCATAAGCACGAGATCGGACCATCGACCTCATGTGCGACGCAGAGCACCTTTAACCACTGCGCCACATGCGCTTCAAAGAGAATATAAAAGATTATTAACTTGAAGGATAAGGTAATCTTTAGGCCCACAATGACTTAAAAAATTCTAACTTCTCTATAGGTCCATTAGTCACTTGATAGCTGAAATCTCGAAAATTTTGAAAATAAATCTAATTGCTACCGGTGCTTCACAAATTTCCAACCGTTAGCTGAGTGTGAAAAGTGGAAGTGAGTATGACGCCCATCTGACCGTCAAAACTTCAGAGAATGGTGAGTGGATATTTTATGAGTATTCTTCATGAATGCAAACGTTGATAGCTTTTGATTACCTGTGGTACGAAGGGAATTTGGGTCGCACAAGTGTCAAAAGTTGTGAAATCTTCGATAGAAACAAAAATTGAGAGAAGAGGACAATATCGAAGGTCACTTTGATTGCTACAGTAGTTGCTGAAGAGTGGAAGGATGGTAGTTGATTATACTTCAAGTAATATGCCACGACTCCGACAATGCCAAGCAAAAGAAAGACTAACGAATGTATATCTGGCCTAGACAATTGTTAAATGGCCAAATGTTGAGTCAAACCGTTAGTTTTAACCTCCTAGACTTCATGATTCTCCTATGGAAAGCAAAGAGAACGTTTTGCGTGGTGCAATTTTATACAGGGCCGTAATCTAATGAAAAACTCTTCAATTCTGCAACTTGCCCAACATGATTTCATATGTCCTTATAAATACCAATAAAGCATCATCATCTTTCTGAATTTAGGAATGCATTAAGAGCATATCCTTCATTTTGGTTCTACGAAAAACAATAGTCCAATATTCTTTTAGAGAGCGATTGGGAGATGGTGAGGGATCATTAATGGCTTGTGGATGCTTAAATTCTATTTATCATTTGAGCCATTCTCCAGGCGTTCAATAAACAAAGCCCTCAACCAGGGAATTAGAAAACCACCTAAGCATAGTTTATCGGTAAAACTGAGTATGGCAACTGCAAAAAGGCACTATGCTGCGCCTTTGGCTGATGTGCACCAAACTCGATCACTGCGGTTTTGAAGATGACAACGTTACCAGGTGCGTCACCCGTTCAAAAATAGTCGAGAATTTGCTGATAATGAATGAGCCAGTGCAATTGTTGATCAAATCTGCAGCACCGCTATTGGTAAAGAAATCGCTCTGATTCAAAAATTTTGTTGACGACAAGGTTTTTCTAGATAAGAAAAGGCGCTCGGCTGTATTAGTCTGGCTTTTCGCCTTACAGTTAGCATTTCTCAACTTCAGGGAAAAAATTTACAATTCACTATAATAAAGAAGTATTAACTCTTCCAAAAACCTGATATCATCTCGACTAGTGTTTTTTTTTGTATTTTCCAAGGTATAATTTTGCCTGTATAGAGTTTAGATGAGCGGAAAATAAAGTTTTATGTCATAGTGTCTTCATCGGGCCAGCAAGCCCACGACGGTCTTGCTCAACGAGGTAAATGAAGATATCATCGGACGGCCGAACGATCGCAAAAGAGTCAAATCATATATTCATTGTTTGATATGTTTAGTTATCTTTGTTTCTATACATTTATCTTACTTTCACTTGGCTACTTATATGCCTTGACATGTGATAATTCGTTGAGCAGAGAAAGCAAGAAAACTCAACTCGCCAACTTCTTATAACTGGAAATAATTTGCATCTTTGCGCTTTCTATTTGTTACACAACTGAACGCATGCATGCACGCAACTGGTTCATTTCACGTAAATCACTGATATATGTATATTCTGTATCTTCGTTGTAAAATCTCTGCCATCGATAAACCCTTTTGCTTGGCTTGTGTCTAATCGAGAACTCGGTTAGTGTTCCAGTGTATAAACCACATTGTGCTATTTTCCAAAGAGTTCGACTTGAAGGCAACCAAGAATGGTTTTGTTTGGCAAACGCTCCAAAACTTTCACTCTATAACTTGTTAGGTATACTTTCTAACTCAAATTAAGGCTGGCGGCTCGATGGGGCGGGCGAAACTGCCGATCACGCACAAGCCGAAATGTAACGACGAAAGAATTTTGACACAGTCAAACCTCGAAAAGATGATTGAAAACAGTCTTAGATACTAAGCATGTATATACATGATGTATTTATTCAGAATACCTATATCTAATAGTTGCTAAACATTTCAGTGCGATCTGGTTCATTTTTGTCGACATTCCAATTATATCTTTCCCACTTTCCACAATTTCCATGACATCTGCTAACCACTGTATTACTAAGACTTCTGTTCTGCTATCACCTGGATCTATGACACATAGTGTTGATTCTGTCAGCAAACACCGTTTACGAGTTCGGTCTAGTAAGCGCGATAACGGCATTAAACGCATTCAAGATGACACCCATTGGATATGAATATTCTACGAGTGAGCACCTTTGTCACCAATTTCTAGCACTGTTGTGATGTTAAAAATTTAATTTTTCAAAAGTATTCACTTTCCCAAAACCGACTGTCTATTAACCTCGGCATGCTTCAATACAATTTCTTATATTCTTCTTTAAGTCGAACACGAGGTGTTACAACAAACTTAATTTGACACCTGACGTTTCGGCAGTGCGCCTTCTTCAGAGCCTGGAAAGGTCGAATTGTCCGCAATCCAATAAGCCGAATACTTCCAACACTCCTTTAGAAAAAATCACCAGACCTGGATTTCAATCGCATCAAGCACAAAATCAACTCCCAACATACTCACCGCTTTTCATATGTGTTCCATTGAGTGATTCGAGTGGAGATACCGGAAGGAAATCACATAGGCTCGTAATGCACCCTACCCATCAAAACAACAGTCTCATATACTGGCTCATATCACGAGTGTTTACAAGGCATTTCTCCCTGCGGTTTATGGTTGGATTGGTCGTGTTAATCCAAAACGCTTCCAAGATCTTTCGCGCTGATGTTTTTTGTTCCTGCGCAAGGATGGTGACTTCAATCTCAAAATCAGCTCCATCGTGTTTCTGTTCTCCATGAGTCCCTAGTGGGGTGTTCCGTCTATTAAGACGCTTGTCAGCCAGGTGTTCTTCTATGCGGGCATAGAGCGGCCTACCCGTTTTGCCAATATATTTATCGCTACACGCTTTGCAAGAGATTAGGTAGACTGTACCTACGCTCATGCAATCATCGTCTCTGCCGTTAGGACATATTTTACAATCTTTCATTATACAGAGACGGTCATATAAGCGGTTGCAAACTACTTGGCGTTTTAGAGTATTCGGTGGTATTTCAATAAGAGCCACCGATTGCTCTAAACCCGCCCTTTTCAATCAGCGTTTTATAGCTGTAGTAATCTCATTTGAAGGAACGGGAGGATAAACTGGATTTTCCTTTCATTCAAGTTTTCGTTTGGATGTGTACTATTTCCTCTAAACCTAAGCCGAGGGGCTACAAATTCGTATCCAATTAGAAGTGACTATTTCCCGAGCCAATTTCATGGATTCTCCTCTCTGCTCCTCCCCAGTACATACGTTGGCTGCTGTTTGAAACATGTTCTTTACTAGCGCCTTTTTCGTATGTGAGGGATGAGAAGACAGATAGTGAACCAGGATATTTTTGCTACTTGGCTTCCGGTACCACTTTGTGATGTAGCCGCTCTCGCTTAAACTTAATTGCGCGTTCAAGAAAGGCAGCCAATGATCTTTTGGTATCTCACGGGTGAACTTTATATACTCTGACTGTTCATTCAACAATCTAAAGCAATTATCTAGCTCCTCTTGAGTGGAGCAGATAATCAAACATTCATCTATATACCTACAGTAGAGTAATGGCCGGAGATCCATCACTGGTGCTTCCACTTTCGACATAAAGGCAATCTCTAGGCTAGGAGCCAGTCGCTGCCCCATTGCCAGCCCTCTGATTTGGGCAAAATAATTCCCGGACTATCTGAAGATTGAGCAGTTCAGGCACTCTTTTAATAGGACCATGAACTGCTCAATCGACAAGCCATACATGTTTACAGTTCCCTGGTGTTGTATAAGAAGCTCATGTGTGGCTTGCAATGCGGAGTCATTCGATACGCCTGGTGTATAGAGCAGTGACGTCGAATGACTCCATTACGTACGCGCTGTTCTGGTTAGCGTTACGTAGACGATCCAGGAACATCTGAGTGTTCGTCAGATGGGCTGGAATGTGTCCTAGCAACGGATGTTATTAACGTGAACCATGCTATCCTATCCGTCGGTCCGCCTACAGAGCTGATGATAGGTCTAACTTTGAATATAGATGGATCATTAGACATTAGATTATCAGTGGATACTAACTTATGTGTTTTCATAAGTCAGTATAAAACAGGACATGTTGGTGACTGGATTTTCAACTGAGAAATGATAGATGGTCTTAAGCCTGCCGCTTTTGCCGTACGGACCCACTCACTATCATTTTGCGGTTTTGCCTTTTGAATTCCTTTACAGAAGATGATCGGTAAAGCGAAGCATCTTCGAGATGCTTATTCGTTATTGCGATATCTAACTGTCGAGGATTCACAACAAATTCTCCACCCTTATCACTAACTGATAGTCTTATCTTTCCCTCCTTTATCAACTCTCGAACCTCTTTCATGCCAAGCTTTTGTAGCTCGGTGAGGTTCGATTGAAATCTTTTCGTACGATAGTGAGCAAGGGTTTTGAAAGTCTCGTCCGCAAATTTCCGGAATTTTCTATCAACCTCCTCGTTGGGGTCTTGTTGTCTAAAGAACGGCTGAGGAAATGGTGGTATTGGTGCAACCTCTACTTGCTGTTCATTCCTATTATTCTCTTCAGCTCTGGCCTTTTTACGGAGCTGATCTTGCAAATCATGTAAGCCACATGAAACATTACGCAAGGACACCTTGGAAATGGGTTAAGATGGTGAAAAACTTGGACCCAGTTCTAATAGCGAGCGCGCACTATCAGGGATAGTTATGCCTCCTAGCACAGTGACCCATGAATTTCTTGGTGCATTACTTGTCCTACTGTGACTCGCTTGTTCTTCATTAGCGGTATCCGTATGCCTTCTCAAAATCATGTTATGTGATCTACTCAAAAGATCATCGAATTTTCTCCGTAAAGTATCTTTAACATTCAACCTAATGGAATCGCAAATCAATTTTGACCCACCAACTATTCTCCTCTAAAGGTTGCCTTCCAAATACTGATCACAATAATATTCCTTCGTCGCGCACTTCTTCAGCATAGCGTGCAGACTGTCTTGCTTGCTTCGCAGACAGGCGCGGAGCACTTTCATTTCGTTTCCAGTATTCGATGGCTGTCTTCTGATACACTACATAGTGCGTGAAGTCGTTTTCGTTTTATGCTTGATGCGATTGAAATCTAGGTCTGGTGATTTTTTCTAAGAGAGTGTTGGAGGTGTTTGGCTTATTGGATTGCGGACGATTTGACCTTTCCGGGCTCTGAAGAAGGCGAACTGCCGAAACGTCAGCTGTCAAATAAAGTTTGTTGTAACATCTCGTGTTTGGCTTAGAGAAGAATGTAAGAAATTGTATCAAAGCATGCCGAGGTTGATAGACAGTCGGTTTTGGGAATTGTTAGAAGAAGTACCAGCAAGATTCTGCCGACTGACAAAAGAAGCATTATCACTAAGGCAGAAAATTGTCTTAGTCGACAATGTGTGAAATTTCTTTGACGCTGCATGGAACTTCGAATCGTTCCGAAAAAAGCAAAAATGACGATCTGTACCTACAATGCAAGAACCGTTTCTCACGAATCCGCTGTAGAAGATCTATTGATTCAAGCAAGAAGGATAAGGTACGACGTCACTGGCATGGCTAAGACGGGAAGGTGCCATCTTTTTCACGTTGTTTGTGACACCGAAGAAGAACTGTTTCTTGGAACATGAGATGCAGAGGTGTCGGCGGCGTTAGCGTCTTCGTCAAATCCAATTTGACCGTGAAATCGATTCGTCTTAACAACTAGCAACTTGCATCGGACGACTACGATTTAAACGATGTGGTTCTATGCCGGCTTCGACCATCTTCGTTGATTACGCACCAACATCAATCTGTGAGGAAGACGAAGTTAAGGCGTTCTATATAGACCTGGAAAAATTCTTCAGAGAAGATCGTACATTCTTCAAGGGCGTTGTTGGAGAATTTGCTGAAAAATTGGACCTAGAAGAACGTCTGAAGAACGTCACATTGAGACCTACGGACTAGAATGAAATGAACAAGGTGAGAAGCTATCTGAGTTTATCATAACGACCCAAACCATCCATGGTATCTCACAATTCCAAAAGCCTCACTCTCGATGGACGTGGGAGTCTCCCAATGGAGAGTACCATAACAGAATAGACCACATCTTAGTAAATCGAAGATTTTGCCCGACCGATGTCGCCGTTGTTCCTAAGTTCTAGACGGGGTCAAACCATCGCTTCTTTCGCGAAAGTTTCGTTTTTCGAGGAGAGGAGAGAAAGCCGCTAAATTCAAACAAGGAATTCCGGAATTCCCAGAACAACAGTAAACTGGGATGTATTCAAATCATTAGTCGGCTCTTGGGAAGATACCCTTGTCGACAACATCGACGAAGAGTACGAACGACTCGTTGAATATCTTCACGCTAGCGCTATGAAGCCAAGAGTCTTAAGGTCACGAAGAGACGCTTGTCTCCTGACACTTGAGCTGATACGTCAGCGTGGAATTGCATGAGTTACAGGGAGGCGGAAGCTCACTTGCGATCTTATGAAACGCTGCAAAGAAGCGATTGAAAAAGACCTAGAAGAGAGACGAGCAGCAGTTATGGCAGAAGTTGCAGAAGCTGCAGAAGCTGGGAAGAGCATTCGCAGAGCTCAGTGAGGCTTCGCCAACTATAAGACCAAGATAGTTGCACTCCGATACCCCAATGGAACACTTACAGCTTTCAGAAGGGCTATGGAGAAAATATCCACCAATACTACTCTGATCTCTTCGCTAGCCATGTCCTCTTACCGTCATATAAATTGAAAGAGAACGAATATGTCGTCCCACCGGTCCTCCCCTCCAAAATCCGACATGCTATATCGTCGGTGAAGAACAGAACAACACTAGATCCAGACAGGATTAGACCAAGACACCTGAAGAACGTGCCGCCAGTTCTCATCAACAGCTTGGCTCGGCTCTTCACTCGCTATCTGTCAGAATGCAAGGTACTATTCACTGAAAAACCAGTGAGACCGTATTGTTGTTCAAAAAGGGAGACCTTTACGACATAGGCAAGTATCGCCCAATCTGCTTGCTGTCCGTTGTCTATGAACTCTTTACTCGAGTTATCCTAAACAGGATCGACAGAACACTGGGCGAAGGACAGTGCGAACATGTAGGGTTCCGAAAAGAATTTAGTACCATAGACCACATCCGCATGATTACAAGACTCACTGAAGTTTAACGAGAGTACGGACAACCACTCTGTATCATTTCCATTGATCTGAAGAAAGCCTTTGATTCAGTGGAAACGGAAGCGGTTATAAAGGATCTGGATAACCAGGGGCGTTCCTACTCGGTACATAGTGATCCTTCGTGAGCTCTATAAAGATTTTACGACCAAAATATCTCCATTTTACACCAATATCACCATTAACGTATGAAGAGGGGTTCGACGAGGCAATACAATTTTGCCAAAACTATTCACTGCCACCCTGCAAATCGTCATGCAAACATTAGAAAGGGACGATAAAAAAGGATAAAGCTCTCGGCGACCATCAATCCTTGAAGGATGCGCCATGCATTCGACTTCAATGTTTAACTTCGTTTGAGGTGATTGAATGCATATCTGGCCTTTACAATGACTCGCGGTGGCCTCCCGCTGAACCAAGTCAGTGCTGCTTATCCTCCTAGACAAGTCTGAGACCTGTCTGGTACCAATTTACCGACCCCGGAAGGATGGATGGCTTGGTGAGCCATGAGCGCGAGATCAAACCATTGACCTCGCGTGCGACGTAGAGCACCTCTAATCACTGCGCCACATGCGCTCAAAGGGACGATATGGGAGTGAAAATTGACGGTCGACAATTAAACCATCTTCGCATTGCTGATGATAGCGTTCTCATAACACCAAGCATCAGTCAAGCGGAACGAATGTTGACCGATTTCGACAACGCCTGTGGAAAGACTGGTCTTCAACTAGACCTAACGAAATCGATGTTCATAAGGAACGGATGGGTTTTGAATGTCCCATTCACGCTCAACCGAACGACAATCTCCGAATGCTCCAGTTACGTCTATCTCGGTCGTGAAATCAAGATGATGAACGACTTAGCTCCAGAGTTGAGCAGGAGGAAACGAGCGGCTTGAGGAACGTTAAAGATCGTCGAAGATGTAGTGAAGAAGGCTAAGAGCATCCGATTTCGTGTTCACCTTTTCGACTTGACGGTTATCCTTGCCCTAACTTATGCAGCATAAACCTGGTCGCTACGCAAGCAGGATGAAAGATCACTTGGAGTTATCGAACGCGCAGTCGAAAGGTCGATGCTAGGAGTATCCCGCTACTCGCAAATGAGAGAAAGGATCCGAAGTTGCGACCTACGTCAACGATCGAAAATCAGAGACGCTATTCTACATGCCAGGACATCGAAAATAAGGTGGGCCGGACACGTGATGCGCTTCAACGACAACCGATGGACGAGAGCCGTTACCGACTGGATTCCGCGGGACGTCAAGCGCTCTAAAGGAAGACCACTGACCCGTTGGTCCGATTTCTTAACGAAAGTTATAGAAGAAAGATATGATGCTCAGCGAATCCCTAGAGCGAGGAAGACCCACTGGGCTACTCTTGCACGCGATAGGAAAAATGGAAGTGTTTGCTGGTACTCGCTTGTATTGAGTTGGGAGACAGAAGAAAAGATGAATGATTCAGTGGTCATAGTGATAAGGCTGTAAGATGTTGATCATGACATTACTATGCTTTTTCATGACTGGTTCAAACTAGTTAAGCATGGAATTTGTGCCTACATGACCATCGTGCTTCCTGCTCAAAAGTTTTGTTCAAAGACTTATGAAGACTAAATAATTTGAACGATATGAGTATGCATACGCCCGAAATATTTCTCCGATAAACTTGCAATTTGCTCATGGTATTAGCGCGCTGGTACTTACGCTTTCAAAAAGACGAATGCGCCAAAAGGCTTAGTCAGCTGAACTGAATTTAGACAGTTCTGTGACAGAATTCAAGACTGCACAAGACGATGCGAGAATGCGTGAGTTAGCCGCACATTCCGGTTTGAAGATGCGACATCGCGTGCTGAAACGCCACTTCTTTTTCTTTTCTCTCTCCTGATTCTTTACAGAGCAAACTAATCATAAGTTGCTCCTGTCATATGAGAGCGAATGAATAAATCTCTTAGCCTCATGCATGGACACAGCATCACAATGGCTATTCTTAACGAGCAAGCTACTTAATTGCACTTCTTCTTAAAGTGGGGAGCATATACAGTGGTTACATGCACTTACAAAATCGTGGCTGAAAGGTCAGGAATTGGTGGTAATCTCGTCTGAGGACAGGATAGTCGGAATGAGAATTAGAGGAGCACCTTGGTCAGATAGGGAAAAACTATTACACTTTCGAATACGAGGAACAAGGGCTGGCGAGAGGAAGATATGGCTAGGAAAAGCCGATATGTGAGGAGTAGGGAGAGGTAAAAGAAAGACAGCTATCGTAGAAGAGAACGTAGGTCCAGACGCCATCTTTAGTATTATCCGATTGCTTTGTCTCTAAATAATGTGAGCATTTCCTGAAACGCTCAACTCGTTTCACATACTCACTTAAGCGTCATTTCTCGATCTACTCTATTCTTCATAGGATCAAAATTGCAAGCCTAGTATGGCATAAGCGGAATGAATATGACGTACAACTGGTCGTTGAAATCTGACAGAACGGTGCGTGGATATTTGATTATTTGATTATCAATAAAAACGTTGACAATGTTTTATAAACATGTGGCAATGCATAGAAGAGCTTGGATTGTAAAGGTGTCATAATTTGTGGAATCTTCGATAGAACCAAAAATTAATTGCTTTATGAAAATCGAGAAAACTCATTTGATTAGCTGACTCGAGGTTGGTAAATTATTCGTGGAAATTCGGCTGAAGTTTCGGCGACCCGCCTTGTTCAGAGCTTGGGCGTATGTAATATTAGTCTATTTGAATGATTCGGATGGTCTTATTTATATGCTGCCTAGGTCAAGTTAGAAGATCAAACGAAGAAAGGGGGCAAGATCTCGTGTGATGGTGACGCACTCGTCCTTCCCGTTCATTTCGGGAATTTGGTCGTTTATCCAAATGCCCCAAGAGTTTTGCGCGTGGATGTTTTTGATTCCTGCGTTAGGATTGTGACAGTCACATCAAAATCCTTGTAGTTGTGTCTTTGTGCCCTATGTATACCTAAAGGTTTGGTTTCATCTATTTTAGATTTACTATTCTAGATTTTCTTTTATGCGGATGAAAATTGGTCTCACCCGTTTCGCCTATATATTCTTCCCCGCATGTTTTACATGTTAGTAAATGAATTGTGCCCGATCTCATACAATCCCCCTCTTTTCCGTTAGAGCAGATCATACAGTTTTTCGTGTTGCACAATCGATCATAAAGTCTATTGCGGATCAGCTGATGGCGTATACCATCCGAATCATTCAAATAGACTAATACTACATGCGCCCAGGCTCTGAAGAAGGCGGGTTGCCGAAACGTCGGCCTAACTTCTACGACTAATTTACCAACCTCGCGTCAGCTAATTAAGATAAGCTTTCTCGATTTTCATATAACAATTAATTATGCCGAGGTTTACAGAAAGTTGAACTTTTGGAACCATAAATGTCGAAAGAGGGCAACGTCGAAGGGCACTTTGACCGCAACACTGCTTGCTAAAGAGTGGAACGGCGGAAGTTGATTGTTGGTTTCTAAGAACTATTTCATAAAACCGACATAATCAAGCACAGTGAAAGCTACCAAATGTACATACGGCTTAAACGATTGTTAGATCGCCGAAGGCAGAGTCAAACCGTCTATTTCATTCTCCTAGACATCATAATTCGTTTACCTACTAAATCATTTGCCCTGTAACTTGCCCAATACTTTTTGTCATGTTTTCATGAAACCTGACAAAGCGTCCCCATCATTCTGGTTGTTCAAAAGGCATTGAAGACATCTTCACCTTTTGGTTCTGTGCAAAGCAATGTTACAGAAGGTGGTTGATCGATGGGGGCGGGTCATATGGCTTATAGATTATTGAGTTATAGTTGTCACGTGAAGTTGTTTTACGAGCGTTTTATTGATAATCACGCAACCAAGGAATCAGAAAACCCCCTAAACATAAATCATGACTATTAGTAGGGTAGGCTAACGTAAAAAAGCAAAGTAGTGAGACGTTCAATGTCTCTGGCATAAAACATCCCTCTTTCTAAGAAGAAGGAGCGCTTTGTAAGTGATTGCTAGACAAATGTGTGGTCAAAAGTATGCGTGCATAATTCAAGTACTGTTTCGGCTGGTCGGCTTCAAAGCCTCTTCAAGATTTTCTGCGACGTCATTTTTAAGCCTCTTGTGATTGAGTTTGGTTCACATTACCAGTCAGATTTTCCATGATTCAGTCAAATGGCATTTAGCATATGTAGATTACGAGTGTGAGAATGTTTCAGTGATATTGATGAAATATGCAATAAGATGTTGAGCATTACAGTACTTTGCGTTTTCATAGTGTTATCATAAGTAATTCTGCACACAATTCATGCTCATGTGTGGATGCTCCATTTTTGGTGAAAAGTTTGTTTAATGAACGCACGAAGAACGAATGACATGAATATACGGCATTAATAGTATTTTAATGCATTTCGCATTGTCATGATGTTTTTGTATATACCTAAGAGGAATGAGTGGTGAGCAAAAAACGCGGCCTCAGGAGGGAATCGAACCTCGCGTTCCATCCTATCAGGGGACGCATGCTCTACCACTACACCACCGAGGCGCGTTTGCCCGACCAATTATTCTTCAACATCTCAATGCTAGCTATTAGCCACCAACCAGCGTTTTTGCTCACCACTCAATTCTCTTAGGGATATGAATATATTCAGAACATGATGAATAAGAATGTGAACACATTTATAATACGTTCTCATAAAAAACTTGCACTTTGCTCGATAGTATTAGCAGACTGGTTTCCCTCTTCTACTCACTTAAGATTTGCAATATCTATGCCGCAATCTTTCCGTGACATTGAAGCTGAAATCTCACAAAATCGACATTCCTAGAAAAGGAGACTTTTCAGTGGTTTATTCTTAGCATTTGTCTAGTGCAAAATTACTAGCATTTCGAATGGCCGACTTTCAGGCGTCTTTTTTCTCCTTAAAGTACGGACTCAAGTTGTACTAGATATTTGAAGGATTTGGCAGATAATCGAGGTCTCACCATAGGTGAGGGACAAAGAAGTCATTTCCGACCCCAATTGTAGAATTGTTCTACCACTGTGACCCAAAACTATCGAAGTATACATTTTTTGGGGCAAAAACTACTACTGAAAGGGCAGTGGCCGAGTGGTTGTGCTACTTGTCGCGGTACGTGGCAGATTAAACACCGCCCCTAACATTCCCTGGTAGTCAACATAATATTCTAAGACTCAAGAAGAAGGCGAGAAACGAATTGAATACTACAAGTGTTGGATCTGCACAGTAACATGTTTTGTGAAAATAAATGAATTAAGTGTAAGAAAATAAATGTTTCTTGACAAACATATGATTTAATCACTATAACTCATGCCTCAGCGTAATTAATGCCTTTACATCGTTCCTCAAAAGGCGCCTTGATCAGCCTACAAAAAGTTTGAACGATTTTTGGCCAACTTAATAAAGGCTATATATGCATCTAGTCGCCTCTGCTATGCTACAAACAGAATCAACCCAGAGAGTACCCGTCAAGGACTGACTGACACCGAAAGCTCTATCTTTTATAGCAGCAGATGGCGCTAGATGCCAGTGGAAGACGTTTGATTTTTTCTTTCAATATAAAGCCGCAAGCTGCCCGATGAAGAAAACGGACAGATCTCACCTGTTTCACTTGGAGTTTCTGCAGCGTGTCGTTGTCGCATATTCGACGACCATCATGGTGGAAGTTGTAAGCAATGAAACGTGAATTCTACTAAATGTCGAAGAGACCTATAAAGTTTAACTTGCAATATAAGAAGAAAAAGTTACCGCAGCGCTCCTACAGCTACGGATGCTATCAGCATACGATTTTTTTACTTCTACCCATAAATGTACCGCTCTTAACGCGAAAATGTGCCTCATTTGAGGCCTAAAATCACTGCTTAATGAACACTACGGTCTTATACCATTTCGAGAAGCATTTAGAACTATGTTTTTCTTATCATATCATAGAAGTATAGAATGGATTAGCTGAAATAGGTAACGGTCACGAGTTGTACACCCAGGAAGTGGAATTCTATGATTCCGTACACCAAGCACATAGAGAAAAACTAGTATAAACCTTGATATAAAGGCTTACGTTTGCATAGTAAAAACACCTTCCCTTCACACTTACCCGCTTTGTACGTCGACCACGTGTCGTGCCCTGTTACTACGGGACCACTCGCATGGGTGGAGCAGGTAAATCGGGAAGGGGGAGGGAGGAGTTTGCACTGCTCAAATCAAGGAATCGATCGGAGCAGTGCGGAGAGGCGGCCACTCACGTGTAACCACGTGAAACCATCATCTCCCCACCATACTCGTTTTAACCCTGCACATTATCTCGCCCTGTCCTCCTTCTTTCGCTTTGAATCACTCTGTGACTGGTATTCGTCGGCTTTCGTCTCCATCGCTCATGACTTTATTCAGTTGCTCCGGATATGTTCGCTGTTATCCTGTTTACCGGATGTCTTTGCTAGAATTTTTCAATTACTCCGTGTGGTTGTGCTTCCACTTATACAAAGTACTCTACGAGTTGTCGTAATTTGGAGCGTAGTGGCCACAAAGTCGCCAAGTTCGCTCCCATATTCTTCAAAGAGTTCACCTGTATCACCTGTCACGTGTCGTTCCGTTGATCGTTGAATTGCTCGAGCAAACACAAGCAGCACTTCCGTATTTTCCTATTGCGTGCAGGAGCAGCCCAGCGGGTACTCATAGCTCTAGGGTTTCGTTGAGCATGATATCTTTCTTCTATGCTTTACGTGAAGAAATCGAACTATCGGGTCAATGGTCCTTCTACGGAGCGCTTGATGTCCCAAGGGATCCATTTGGTGAGGGCTCTCGTCCATCGGTCGCCGTTGAAGCCCATCTCGTGTCCGACTCACCTTATTTCTAGTACTCCTAGCATCGATCTTTGGACTGCCCTTTCAATAAGGCTATGTGATCTTTCATCCTGTTTATGTGGCGACCTGGTTTCTGCTGCATACGTCAGGGCACGGACAATTGCCAAATCGCAAAGGAAAGCACGATGTTTGATGCTCTCTGTTCTCTTCACTACATCCTCGTTGCACACAAACATTCCCCAAGAGCGCTCGGCTGCTCCTGCTTAACTCTGGAGCTAAGTCGTTTATCATGTTGATTTCACGACCTAGACAGAGGTAACTGGAGAATTCGTTTGCTTCATTTCTCGCTTGTTTCCTATATCCTATATCGCTTCCTATATCGCTTCTCTGCAACGCTTCGCAAATTCGAAAATGAGATTTCGGTTTTCCGTAGCTCGTGCGATTCCACGCTGACTCATCAACTCAAGTGTTTGCAGAGACGAGCGTCTCTTTGTGAATTCAGGGCTCTCGTATTTCATAGCGCTAACGTGGAAGGTATTCTGCAAGCCGGTCATATTCTTCGCTTAGTTCGTTTCATTTAGTCAAAGCTTAGTCCGACTTGGTTTATTCGACTAGTATTCTACAAGGTTCAAGAATACGAAAAGCGATTATTAGAAATGCTAGGATCCAAACAGGAGATTCAAAAAATGCTGTGAAGACTGGTGAGAAAGTGCCAAAAGTTTTGATGTGCGTGTATCATTCTCTTATTTGAGAGATTTGGTACGGCAGATAAAAATTCTTTACGAAGAAGGTGAAGGACGCTCAGTAAGTTTAATGAGTCTACAAAAAGGCCATAAATGAAGCTATCTATTAGCAAGGAAAACTACTCGAAACGTCGCACAAAGTTTGAGGTCACTCGTTCAGAAATCGTTAGTCCTATAGGAGACACTGAAAAGGTAAACAACCTTAGTTAGCGGATGCCGCACAGAATGGAATCAGAGTGGCAAAATCGCCGTTAGTGACTTTTGTTTTCATCTTAGATTGCAAAGACCCATTCGATATAATTTGGTGTGTGAAAAAGTGTGTTGTGCACGACAATCCATGGCGTTCGACGCGCTTGCTGGGGAAAAATAAAGCCACTTCAAAACACTGGCGCCATAATTCTGCCTTCAGAATATTATGGCTATTATATGAATGCTATTGAAAATTTACGCCAGCTTTCAAATCGTGGGGAAAATTGCCAAACAGGAATTTCTGTCGTAAAAACGATAAAATTCGCCAAATACTGAAGATCTGCAACGTTTTCGTGATCACGAAGAGTTGAACCTTTTATCTAATCACAATACACTGCATATGAAACAGTCAGCAATGCTGAAACTAAACGATTTGTACTATGGGAAACTCGCCTCACTTACCTCAGTCAGTTAACCTCGCTTCGTCCGATTAATACTTTTCAGGCACCTTGAAGCTACTTATAAATTACTCTGACATAGAGGTAGAAAGGTGCCCCAAAGAATTCTTTAGACGGCCTATATTCATTTTGTACCCCATTTTCTGGAGCCTTTCCCACCCTCGAGTGTGATTGAATACATAATTGAAGCTTATAAAAATCCGTGATGCAATGCCAATATAATAAGTTAGTTTTACTATTCTCTTCAAAGGACGTCTGGTACCAATTCGCCATCTCTGGAGTCCAGGAAGCTTGGCGAGCCACAGGATAGCAAACAAATCATCGATCTCGTGTGCGTCGCATGGCACCAATAATCACTGCTTATAGGCAAATTCGTGAATCTTTCTTTGTTGTGAATGTTTAGTGTATAATGCAGGTACACTCGAATCGAACCAATGTGTCAGAATTGCTGGCCACGGTACATCAGAGATTGTGTCATTAGAAGTACACTTTTATTAGTCAGAGGTTCCATGTGATAGACTGCGACTTTGTGTGAGTCTGCCAGACGAGACTTCTCTCATTTGCTTTTGAGTTGAAATGCTTAGATTTTGATTACAACGTTCATCGTATAATAACAGTACAATACTGGCAGTGCAGGACCATATAGACAGAGTAATGAGGCAGTATATACTGGAAGAATGGCCAAAGCTCATTCCAAATCAAAAGCGAAACCAAATAGATCGTCTGTTATTCATCTGTTCATCTGAAGCGTTCAAATGAAAATGAAGAAAGTTCAAGAAGAGATAGTTATTCAATCTCAACAACATCGAGTTAAAAGTGACAGACATTCCCGAAGAGTACTTACAAAGTTCAAGTGTCAATATAATCAAAGCACTGCAGAAATAGAACTTTTGTGAATTTTGGCATGAGAAAAATTTTTAACATAATTCTATCAGTTATTCAATAACATTCGTGAGAAGGAATAAAAATCTAGACCAGAAACAAAATCTTTTTGAAATTGGTTGAAAGTTGGTACAGAAACTTAGAAAAGGACTATTGAGAGAGAAACCGACTGAATGCCAAAAATGTTGTAAGAATATTATTTCGTTGTCAAGTTGCAATAACAGAATTCTGTAGTTGCCATATGTCTTACACTTAACAATTTCTAGAAGGGAAGTTGCTAGAAGAATTGAAAAAAGTAGATGCTAGCAGGATTACGAAAAATGCTAATAGGCAAAGTACTTGACATTTCTGTTTCACTAACTTCATGTCTTCTAAGCGCAGACTATCAGAGTCGAACCAACAACAAATATAAGAAAAAAGAACTAGTAGTTAATCAAAAATTTCCCTCAGACAGATTTGTTGGTCCTAATCAAAGACCTGTTAAGCGAGGCCCGTTCGACAGTTGCCTCTTCAATAAGGCGCTCCTGAAATTCATTTACACACAAGATGGAAGCAAAAATTTACAGTGTAAATTCAGTCCACCTCATGAAGCAATATTAGAATCTTTCAAACTCAAATTTCTTTTCTGAGGCTTTTGTCTTCATAAAATTCAGAAGCCTGCATTTTCTTGAATCATGTGGAGAATCCCGGGAGACCTTACTGCGGTGGGTACACTTTTTCAGTTGACTGAAACTTTATTGATCCATCTTTTCACAGTGTTTCTTTCTCATTGCGCAGATCCTAGTACTTGCGGCAATTAATTTGCTTTCCGTCTTCTTTTTGAATGGCGTAGAATACTGGTAGAGCACGTTCCTTGCAATATTGGGGACTGTCTGGCTTGGCCGTTCCATAGGGTGTTCGTTGTTGATTATCGGAGAGAGTTCAAGCGAGGACTTCAGCCCGCGCGTGCCACCACGAACATAACAATCACTCACTACGGCGTCCCCGTAGTGAGTACAAGTAATCTGAAAACCAAAGGGAGAGAAGAAACTAAGTGGGAGAACTGACAATGCAATTAAATTCGTTCAAGATTTTAGGAGAGTCTAGATAGGCCATCTCGTGTTACATGGTATCTATTTAGTTCATTCAATATAACACATGCATGCATTTTTGAGTTGAATTTAAGAACAGTTCAATCAGAACTCTATGCTGCCGTACATATTTACCTTGAAGGACGCAACCAGCAGGTCACTTCTCACCAACAGCGTGGGTTCCGCTCTCTTCCGTTCATCTACTGATTTCGTTCTCTGCATCGCGGCGATCACGTGCAACACGCTATCGTGTTCTATAAAAGGTAAGGAAATTCAGGTTTCCAACAGAGTAGTTTCATGCATTTGATCCATGATTGAACAGATACCTTAGAAACTTAAAACCGAGAAGGCGAAAGATTGCAGCGAGTACGTCTATTTTTCGGGAGCGCGCTTCCCTCACCAAATCTATAACGTGCCAATGAAAAAGAAACAATGTATCTGCCATACAGCTACAAGATTTCAATCTATTTTCAAGGAAAGTTTCTCCCAGCCATCCTTCGTCACTTTCGAACTGATTAGTTATTGCAGTTTGTCGAGCCAATACCTGCCATAAAACAGCAGCTCCATGTTCTGACAACTGTCGTTCTGGACCGCCTCAGTAATCCAAGGAGTCCGGACAGAGTACGACATAAAAATGAGTGTACTTAGAACAATCGTTCTGCATAATGAACTAGCAAAGAGTGTAGATTGGACAAAAGTTCGTAACTCTCGGTGCTTCAACGTAGACTTTATTAGTGAATCAGAAAGTGCTACTCTCATATGAACCTCATATGGATATTCGTATACCTCAGAGGTGTGAGTGGAATAGCTAGCATGGTCTCGAGTTAGGCAGATATTATAGACTGGCCTTTCCAACGCACTACCACTCAAAGATCATTAACTGTCCATGATTATATGACATAAAAAAAGATATACAGAGCGTACTTACTGAAATCAACTAAAAATGCTCCGTACTCACGCGCATGGGTAGCGTGGAAAAACGCAGACGCAGAAGTGATTACTTGAGACGATTTCTCTCCGCTGAAGTAAAAATGTAATGATAACCATCTTTGACAGGCAAGCTAAATGTTTCAAAAAGTTATTCACGCTACTGAAGTAACTTGCTGGTCGATAGCCACCATCGCGAAATGTGGTGAGGATATAGATCATAAACATTTCAAACTACGAGAAAAAGCACTCTGAACAAATTGTTATCTCTGTGTTTCATCTGATAATAATTCTATTTTACCAAACTTGTTACCTATCCACAATATGGATAGTTGGCAAAGATTCATGCAATACTGCTAAAAGGAAGGATATCCATATCAAATTCAATCGTTTTAAAATTGATTTTGAAGAAGGCGGTCTGCATTCGTGCGATCAAAAATAGCAGCCATGCAATGATCATTGAAGATTATAAGGTGGGCGAAGATCTGGTCTCAGACGAGAATTAAACTCGTGTTTAACCAATACCGAGGCGCGTACTGTCTCTGCACCACAGAGGTACTGTTTGCACCACTCTCTTACGGTATATTCAGTCGTAGCTGTCCTAACCAACTTTTAGCGGTTTTGGTTGGGCAAGCACATATCGACATTTAGCTTAACCGCACGGTGCCATTTTCGGCTGGCGGGGGGTTCAGACAGCCGCGAAGAGAGTTGTCCGTCGCCTGCTTTCAAGGCTAATGTTAGTTTCACAATGATATTTATACTTTTTTAGTCAACAAATGGGATTTCTGTAGTAATAAATGGATAAATATGATAGAATAGACTTCAGTGAGGTTATTTTCATTAGAATTGATGTAACTGTTCCAAATATGCTGCGTTTTCAAAGGAAAAAAAAAACCAAGTATTTGTACTATAATTAGAATTTTTATCGAAGATTTCCAAAGCATTTTATTTTCTTCTTACAATTCAATCAAAGTTGTCTTCTATTTCTTTCATCTTTCACATATTCAATTCCATAATACACAATTCAGCACACTTTTCGAAAAAACATTAAATAGTTCTTCAAAAGTAGTGTTGCTTATTGCATGCGATCCCACTCCATCAAAATTTCTCAATATTTTGTTTGATTAGCAGTGCCCTTTAAATTTCCACTTCTCAGATTAAACTCAATTTCGCTCTGATTTTCAAATCATAAGTGTGGTAAGGGAAGAAAAGGTAGAGGTGTAGCGACTCTTCCTGCTGCCTCCATTCTCTTCGAGCCTTTTGGTAGAAGTGTATTTTTTTAATTTTGCAAACTTTTTAAGTGGTCATTTGATAGCCAAGATCAAGTAAAATTGAACGACGTAGGTTGTTCTTTGAATGGCCTGTTTTCGTCGCTGTAGCAGTTAAGAGAATATTTTGTTTTGCATAAGTATTTCTCGCCAGATAAAGGTTTTTTATAAACAGTTGATAGTCATTAGATAGGGCAAATATTAGCAATTTCAACGATCATCTTACCTTTTGGAAAGGACTTTTTAGAGTACTGTACCAGTCAACCCCCTCTTCTTACGTCAATGACGTAAGAAGAGGGGTTCGACAAGGCTACACAATATCGCCAAAACTATTCACTGCCACCCTACAAAACGTCATGCGAACATTAGAATGGGACGAAATGGGAGTGAAAATTGACGGTCGACAATTAAACCATCTTCGCTTTGCTGACGATATCGTTCTCATAACACCAAATATCAGCCAAGAGGAACGAATGTTGACTGATTTCGATAACGCCTGTGGAAAGATCGGTCTTCAACTGAATTTAACGAAAACAATTTGGTTTGGGGTACATTTGAGATCATCGAAGATGTAGTGAAGAAGGCTAAGAGCATCCGATTCCGTGTCCACCTTTACGACTCGACGGTTATCCTGCCCTAACTTATGCAGCAGAAACCTGGTCGCTACGTAAGCAGGATGAAAGATCACTTGCCGTTATCGAACGCGCAGTCGAAAGGTCGATGCTAGGAGTATCTCGTATTTCGCAAATGAGACAAAGGATCCGAACTTCCGACCTACGTCAACGATCGAAAATCAGAGACGCCGTTCTACACGCCAGGATATCGAAAATAAGGTGGGCCGGACACGTGATGCGCTTCAACGACAACCGATGGACGAGAGCCGTTACCGACTGGATTCCTCGGGACGTCAAGCGCTCTAAAGGAAGACCACTGACCCGTTGGTCCGATTTCTTCACGAAAGCGATGGAAGAAAGATATGATGCTCAGCGAATTCCTAGAGCAAGGAGGACCCACTGGGCTACTCTTGCACGCGATAGGGAAAAATGGAAGAGTTGCTGGTACACCGCTCGAGTCACTCGACGATCAACGGGACGACAGGTGATACAGGTACCAGTCAAAAGAAGATTAGATTCCGCAAAAACTGATTTATTTTTGATCTACGCATCCTGTCTTGAACTCTTGAGAAAAATTGCGCTTTTTCATTTTTTTAGAGTTATTAATAGCCATTCGATAGCTCACACCTCGAAAATTTTGACGGCAAGCTGTGTTTTTTGAATGGTTTACTTAATGAGCTTTAACACTAAGAATAAAAAATATCTTTCACACTCAAGTATTTCTCGTCCCAAAAAGTTTTTCTATAGACTTCCACTAATTTTTCAGTACCTTAAATCTCGATCTTTCCACAAAAACTTTGTTTTTAAAAATACTTTCGTATTGCACTGTAGCAGTCAAAAGAAGTTTCCGTTTCGCATTTAGTTGATATGTTGCTAAAGCACAGTGGTTTGGGATAAATGTCGCGAAATCCCACCTTCTGGAGAGCCAAAAACCAATATTCTTCTGACTATTACAGCTCTCTAAAAGTCCTCTCCAGAAATAAAATACGTCATTGTAATTTCTGAGATTTGCATTATCTACTGGTCATTGATTGTTCATAGAAGAAACTTTATCCGGCGAGAAATCATCAAATGTTAAACAAAAATTTATCTTAACAGTTCAACTGTCACCTGTCGTCCCGTTGATCGTCGAGTGACTCGAGCGGGTACCAGCAACTCTTCCATTTTTCCCTATCGCGTGCAAGAGTAGCCCAGTGGGTCCTCCTTGCTCTAGGAATTCGCTGAGCATCATATCTTTCTTCCATCGCTTTCGTGAAGAAATCGGACCAACGGGTCAGTGGTCTTCCTTTAGAGCGCTTGACGTCCCGAGGAATCCAGTCGGTAACGGCTCTCGTCCATCGGTTGTCGTTGAAGCGCATCACGTGTCCGGCCCACCTTATTTTCGATATCCTGGCGTGTAGAACGGCGTCTCTGATTTTCGATCGTTGACGTAGGTCGGAACTTCGGATCCTTTGTCTCATTTGCGAAATACGGGATACTCATAGCATCGACCTTTCGACTGCGCGTTCGATAACTCCAAGTGATCTTTCATCCTGCTTACGTAGCGACCAGGTTTCTGCTGCATACGTCAGGGCAGGGATAATTGTCGAGTCGAAAAGGTGGGCACGGAGTCGGATGTTCTTTGTCCTCTTCACTACATCTTCGATGCTCTTAAACGTTCCCCAAGCCGCTCGTTTCCTCCTGCTCAACTCTGGGGCTAGGTCGTTCATCATGTTGATTTCACGACCTAGATAGATGTAACTGGAGCATTCGGAAATTGTCGTTCCGTTGAGCGTGAATGGGGCATTAGAAACCCATCCGTTCCTCATGAACATTGTTTTCGTTAGATTCAGTTGAAGACCGATCTTTCCACAGGCGTTATCGAGATCAGTCAACATTCGTTCCGCTTGGCTGATGTTTGGTGTTATGAGAACGATATCGTCAGCAAAGCGAAGATGGTTTAATTGTCGACCGTCAATTTCACTCCCATTTCGTCCCATTCTCATGTTCGCATGACGTTTTGTAGGGTGGCAGTGAATAGTTTTGGCGATATTGTATCGCCTTGTCGAACCCCTCTTCTTACGTCAATGGTGATATTGTTGTAGAATGGAGATATTCTGGTCGTGAAATCTTTATAAAGCTCACGAAGGATCATTATGTACCGAGTAGGGACGCCCTGGTTATCCAGAGCCTCTATAACCGCTTCTGTTTCCACTGAATCAAAGGCTTTTTTCATATCGATAAAAGTGAGACAGAGTGGTTGTTTGTACTCTCGCGAAACTTCAATGAGTCTTGTGATCGTGTGGATGTGGTCTATGGTACTAAATCCTTTTCTGAACCCTGCTTGTTCGTATGGCCGTCATTCGTCCAGTGTTCTCTCAATCCTGTTCAGGATGACTCGAGTAGAGAGTTTATAGACAACGGACAGCAAGCAGATCGGGCGACAATTGCCTATGTCGTGAAGGTCTCTCTTTTTGTACAACAGTACGGTCTTGCTGGTTTTCCATTTAATAGGGACCTTGCATTCTGACAGGTAGCGAGTGAAGAGCCGAGCCAGGGTGTTGATGAGAACTGGCGGCAGATTCTTCAGGTGTTCTGGTCTAATCCTGTCTGGACCGGGTGTTGTTCTGCTTTTCACCGACGATGGTTTAATTACCCAAGGTTGAGATCACTTGACATTTATTCGTCCTTCGGTGGTCGACCGTGTTCAACAGCGGCTGGATTTGCTGTGATGGCCGATACCGATAAACTGAACCTCGAAAACATCATTGCAAGGTTACTAGAAGTTAGCATCCAAACCTGGAAAAAATGTACACTTAACGGAGAACGAAATCAAAGGATTTTGCATAGAATCTCGAGAGATCTTCCTCAGTCATCCGATTCTTCTCGAATTGGAAGCTCCGCTCAAAATTTGTGGCGATGCTCATGGGCAGTACTACGATCTCCTAAGGTTGTTTGAATATGGCGGCTTTCCACCAGAGTCGAATTATCTGTTCTTGGGAGATTATGTGGACCGAGGAAAGCAGTCTCTCGAGACCATTTGCCTTCTGTTAGCGTACAAGATCAAATATCCTGAAAATTTCTTCCTCTTGAGAGGGATTCATGAATGTGCTTCAATCAATCGGATATATGGCTTCTATGATGAATGTAAACGACGCTACAATATAAAACTGTGGAAGACTTTTACGGATTGCTTTAACTGTCTTCCTGTTGCCGCTATAATAGACGAGAAGATTTTCTGTTGCCATGGAGCGCTGTGTCCTGATTTGCAATCTATGGAACAGATTCGTCGTATAATGCGCCTACTGATGTACCGGACCAAGGTCTTCTTTGTGATCTGCTATGGTCCGATCCTGATAAGGATGTTACTGGCCTAATCTTAACAGTTGCGGCACAAAAAACAAGCTATTTGAGAACAAAATATACCGTTCAAATTTACTTGATTTCAGCTATCGAATGAATACTATTAATCTAGCGGAAAAGGTCTTTCACAGTAGAAACCTAAGGCTCGCGAGTGCAATCCTTAAAATACCGTTGCTTGAGACAGGGGTTATTTCCAAATCAGAGATTTTCAACTTTAGAGAAGACCATACACTCTTCAAGGTCATTGTTGGAATTTTAACGCAAAAGCTAGATCTAGAAGAACGTCACATTCGGACCCACAGACTAAAATGGAATGAACAGGGTGAGAGGCAATCTGAATTTATCATGAAGACCCAATCCTTCCATTTTGACTCACAATTCGTAAAGCCTCACTCTCAGCGATGGACGTGGGAGTCTCACAATGGAGAGCACCATAAGGAAATAGGACACATCTTAGTAGACCAAATGTTTTGACTGACCGATGTCGCTGTTGTTCCTATGTTCTAAACGGGATCAGACAATCGCCTCCTTCGCGCAGCGTTCGGTTTTTCGCTGAGAAGAAAGAAAGCCGCTAAACTCAAACAACGTAGTCCTAGAACTACCATTAACTGGATTGTGTTCAAATCATTAGTTAGCTCTTGTAAAGATACCGCTGTCGGCAGCATCGACGGAGAGAACGACCAGCTCGCCGAGTACCTTCACTCTAGTGCTACGGACGCCGAGAGCTCTAAAGTCATGCAAAGAGGTCTGTCTTCGCAGACACTCGAGCTGATACGTCAACGGGAAGTCGCACGAACTGCAGGCAACGAAAACCTTCCCACCGAATTATCGAAACGTTTCAGAGAAATGATAAAAGAAGACCTTAAGAGAGACGAGCAGCAGTTTTGGCAGAAGATGCAGAAGCTCAAAAGAGCATTCGCAAAATCCAGCGAAGCTTTGCCAACTACAAGACCAAGGTGATTGCACTTTGACACCCTGACGGGACACATACAGAAGGGCAATGGAGCAAATTATCCACCGCTGTTCTTCGGATCTCTTCGCTAGCCGTGTCCTCTTACGTCATATGAATGAAAAGGGGATGAAACTGTTGTTCCACCGAACCTCCCTTCCAAACTCCGACATGTTATATCGCCGGTGAACAACAGAACAACATCTGGTTCAGACAGGATTAGACCAGAACACGTGAAGAACCTACCGCCAGTTCTCATCAACACCATGGCCCGGCTCTTCACTCGCTCTCTATCAGAATGCAAGGTTCCTAATCAATGGAAAACCAGCAGGACCGTGCTGTTGTTCAAAAAGGGAGACCTTTACGACAATTTACGGCAATCATCGCCCAATCTGTTTGCTGTCCGTTGTCTATGAACTCTTCACTGTAGTCTTCCTAATCAGAAATGACAGAATGCTAAACGAAGAACAACCATGCGAACACGCACAGTTCCGAAGCAGCTTTCAGTATCCCAGACCACATCCGCACGCACAATCGCAAGACTGAATGAAGTTTCACGAGGGTACAAACTCTGTCTCTCTTTCATCGAATTGAAAAAAAGCCTTTGATTTAATAGAAACAGAAGCGATTATAGAGGCTCTGCACAACCAGGGTGTCCCTACTCGCATCATAACGATCGTTTGTCACCCAATTAAATTTTGAAAACAAGAGCGTATCAGCGAGTAGAGAGAATCGTGTTCAGTCAAAATAATGCAGGAAACTCGAAAGTTCCAGAAAGGCGAATAAAACACCAATTGAACAACAAGATTGCGCACCGCTGCTGAATTCGCGTTGCGCACATAGATTTCTATAACCGACCCTAATGGGCTAGCAAGGGCCAAAAATACGAGGTAGACTACTTTCATAAGGAATTACTTTTTGGAGAAACTCACAAGAAATATTCCTCAGAAGTACCTGCTAACTTCGAGAGGTGAACGCCGTGGAGTGCTCACCACTGCCGACTGCTAACCATGGACATAGGAGCCGAAAGACGTCGAGATCTCGTCTGTATCCGTTTTAAATAGGGCGTTATCTGGTGATATCTGATAACGAAAGACATGATACCCAAGTTTAGACACGTATGCCTAACAAACATTTGCAACAATTCGAAACTGTGATGTTCACACGCAGATACATCCTAGTATACAATAATAAGGCATCGCCACGGTGTAAAGCGATAAACAGTCGGAGACTTTCATACATATTTTTGGCACTTTGATAATTCGTTTTCGCAGTGGTTTTTTTTTCACTTCGTTCGTTTATTCGTCTTTTTCATGAACGTCGTAGAATACTGATTGAGCAGTTCCCTCGAAATCTCAAGCTTAGCCTGGCTGTGGCGCTCCGTAGAGCATTCATTCGATATCTTGACTGCCGGAGAGCGCGCGCTTCTGATCATAGAGCTTATAATTTCCATCGCAGACACTCGGAAGCGTTGTTTCCTTCATAGGAACTACTTTTTCTATATTTCATGAAAAATCGTATTTCATAGGTCTACAACAGATCTCTTCAAGTATGATTACAGTAAAAGCCAAGAAGGAAAACTATTTCCCTTTTTACTCTGAGAGGTTACTGGACCACACTCTTGAAGTGATGTCGAATAAATCTATAAAGATGTAGGAACATGTGTGTAAGTTGAACGACTTTTCTTCATTTTGGCATAGCTAATCAAGTTGTATTTTTTTGTTGATTAAGTCCGTAGCACGAAGTTGATGATAAAATTTTATTAGGCTAACGTGTCAATACGTCTCGTCTTTTTCAGAGTCAATGATTCGAGTTGATTGTCCAATGACGTTCGCTTTCGCTGTGAATCTTCGCCTTCCTTTGGTTCAAGGCAAACCTTTTTTTGATAGAGCACCGCTTGAATCGAAGGGAAGTATCCACAACGAGGATGCACGACCATGGACGACCGACTTGCATGTCTGCCTCTGACGAAGACAAAACGCTGTTACACGTTAGCCGAATAGTACTTTCCATTGACAATCTCGTGCTAGAGGCCTAATAAAGCCTGTGTCGAAGGGGAAGCCTGTTGAAAACGGCTACGGCTTAAAAACACATAACATTATATATATATATATATATATATATATATATATGTATATATATAAGCGTTAGATGCGTTTATATATATATGTATATGTATGCGTACTTATGTATATATATGTATATATCCATTGATGTCGAGTGATGTGCAAAGCTTATTCATCAGCTGGGACTCGTACCTACATTTCACCTTATCCCGGGCTAGTGCTCGAACCGCTGCACCACCGACGCCTGCTTCGTTGTAAGTAAGTAAATGCTTTGCATCAAGTAACAATCAAAGCGTCCAATTGTATATACCAATTGTATATGAACAGTTCAATTTTAACTGCTGAATAAGGCGGCGATTAGGGAAATTTAATAATGACAGGACTCAAAGTGCCTACTAGTTATTCTTCAGCCATACATTCGGTCTGCTATGGGCATTTATACAGTGCAATAAACGTGTTTCGACCTTCCATCCTCGTCAGTTACACGGTGCCTTTTTCGTTCAGTCGTGTCCTCGAAAACTTGTCCCTAACATAGAGGAGCCGCAGACGCAACATTTACACACGTATGTAGTGATCAAATTACCGACTGGGCGGTGTTGTACATTCGATTGCTATTGGCTGGTAACCGTGACCTTTTGTCTGAGTGTCTCTTGAGGCCCCGCGTATATTATTTTTTCGAAAAAGGCGCAGTGTGACTGGCGAGGCTGGTAGAACAAAACACGAAAGAACACATGGATGGCTCAGAAATAACTATCAGACATGTTGAAATTTGAGCGTATTCTCAAAAAAACACTTGAAACGAAAGGAACTTAAATTATCTGCTCAAATGTTAATACGACATAAAGTAACTCACTAATAACTTTACTGCTTTCATTGAACGACTTCTTCGCTGCCAATCCATTATTACCATTAGTCGGTTTGGACAATATGGCGCTTGTTGGTTTTTGAACACTATAGATGCTCGTGTTGGCATGAATTTTGCTAACTGCAGTTACGATCAGTTCACAGTTCTTGAAATGATGTGAGTCCTCTAAATTTACAAGTTCAAAATGCTATAAATCTATATATGATATATTCTTATTCTAAGAGCAGTATTGAAATTTCCCCTTTTGCAGAACTTTTGAATATGTCGCTTACAAAATATATGTCGACAAGAAACGAAATTCCAGTGTATATCATTGTTAGCAATGATTAAGCCTCTTTATTGTAATACTTTGGCTACCATGAGAATACACAAGCTTGTTTTATAGTTTTCAATCGGCTGACGTTTTAACATTTTCATCTTCTTCAATGTCGATTGATGCGATAATCGTGGTTGAGATTAAGACGATATATCTCATAACAATTATTTGCCCTTTATTTCGAGAGCTCTATCAAGACCACGCGCAAATTTTAATAGATCCTTTCATTATTATTTGAGCCAACTTGTCATGTGGTCTGGTAAGGGCTCTTGTACAGCCCGATACACGTGTTTCGTCTTTACAGACTCGTCAGTTGGGCAGAACCCGTCGTCTTTTGACATTTTCATAGTCAGTTCTTTCGGGAGCTCTGCTCCCCTACAGAGAGTCATCGAAAACGAACGTTTTACACCCTATGTAGAGCGAAATTTTCACCTAACACAAAGCGTTTGCGCAAATAATATTGGAAGGATCTATTGAAATTTGAGCGTGGTCTTAATAAAGCACTCGAAATAAAGGTATAATATGATAAAAATACCAGCCAAAGAGCAATCGAGTGCGCAAACGCTAACATAACGGATCTATCTGTCAGCAACCACTTGTCAGCGGTATGACGCGGTTAGTTGCTATCGACACTGAAGTAGTCACTCTGACAGATATTGTGTATTACAAGATCCAACAGAGATATTTTTTTATTTAACCGCATCTAGCGGTGGTGCGATGTTATAAATATATTCACTAATACACAATAATGCGCAAAACTTTTGTGTTAGGCCGTACTCGAACCCTCCTTTCACCTTATCCGGGGGCGCGTGCTCGATACGTTGCACCACCGACGTCTATTTTCAAAATGAAGAAATTTAATAAATAATTATCGAAATTATAAAGATGTTTGTTAATCGATTTCAAAAAAATTGAATAAAATAGCATTCTGTTGAATGCTACATCGTAGGTACAACCACTCAGTCAAGATGTTACGCTATATACCGAAAGCTTACCGTACATGTACAATTGAACATATGTCCCACAAAGCCGATGGAAAATCAAAGTGTAGCTGAAGCGATAGTGAGGTAGCCATATGATAACATGTTGAACAATGGGAAACGTATGCACAGACACAATTACGTCTACACTCATTTCAGAATATCTCTCTTTTTGACCTCTGAAATGATAAGAAAATAACATGTTTTGCGCCATGTCTAAGTGCTATACAGGCGCCTGTTACATCGTCTCAGTAGGATGAAGCAGACGCCTGTATAGCCCTTAGAAACGACTTAAGTCATGTTATTCCTTATCATTTCAGGATGACGGTATGCTAAGGAGATCCTACCTATCTCATCAACCGATTTAGAACCGAGAAAAGCATTTGAGAAAGCTCAATGCAGTTAGAGCAGTGCAGAAAATTTTCCATACATTTCAAGATATAAATGGCTTGTAAAAGTGGTGATATTCTTAAACCTAGGTAAGAATGGTTTGTAAGAACCAGTGGAATTGAACTTGAATACTATAAATTTCCTTTACTGCAATGTGTTACGTTCCCGCGTCTTCGCCTTCTTTATAAGCATTTTTGCATACGAATTGCTGAAAGGTTACTCACAACTTTTTGTGCTTCAATAGCTGACACAGAAGTTCGTGATGTAAGAAGGATAAGCGATGATAAAAGAGCAAAAGAAGCCAAGAAATCAGATACTGCATCAACATTCAAAATTTATAGCAAGCTCAACAAATATATTGCTTATCGAGACGTTCCGCACATGCTCAAACTTTGTAATCTCAAATTACTGAGTAAATCGTCATAGTAAACCAGATCACAGATTATTATGAATATATTATCTCTTGGAGAAACGCTCATAGATTATGTAGAAGGAACAGTTATGAAAAACAGGATGAACGTCACGTTGACTGTTATGTTGGACAGAAAGATCTGAGCCACTTGTAAAGAACTGAAAATTAATACATGAATTCCAAAAAAACAATCTCAAATATTCTTCAGAATAAAGACCATCGTTCCCAACGACTTTGAGCCACCGGTCCGCCAAGTTTTGGATCTGGTCGAAGCACCATTCACTCGACCACGGAGCAAAGATTTCTTGACATGGTTTTTCAAGTCTTGAACGAGACGTACCTTCGAGGTCAAAATCTCCGGCACTGAATAGCGTTGAAACCAGCATCCAGCAGCAAATTTGCTTGTTGTGCTTTTCCTTCAATCTCGCTGATTTCATCAATTGCAATCCCCTGTGAAAACCCCTTCTCCAATGATGACGCTTTAAAATGCAAACTTCGACTGTATCATTGGGTATGGCGGAGACTTGTAGCAAAGTGAAAACAAAACGAATATAATCTGAGCCTTCAGTGGGAAAATCTTACATAAGAAATGTTATTTTCCCATGATATGCAAGGGAGTTATCTCATGCTTATTAAAGTGCTTCAGAAGTTTCTTCCCAACTGTAGTATGATATATTTGCGTGTGATCGCCATCTAGATTATAAGCCATACTGGAAATCCTCCCTTTGCACATTACGATCGTCAAAAATAGTAACAACTCTCATAGTTGCTATATGAGCCAACTTGTGATATGATCTGTTAAATTGGCTCTTGTGCAATCCGATACACGTGTTTCGACGCTCACTCTTAGGGTGGGGATTGAAGCACCCATCAGAGGATTGGCTAAAAGACGACGAACAGGTACCAAGCAACTAGAAAAATTTTTATATACTCTCAATTTACTCTCAATTAATCTTATCAGCATTCAGAGACCAATGAAGTATTTAATTGTAAACAATTGATCAAATATCGCAAGTCATACTATAACACTACTCGTTTTTATTACTTATAAAATAAAGGCCTAAGTGCAATTGAAAGTGATTAAAAAAACATTCTATCTGTGATTGCTTGCTTTATGAATACTTATCGCCCCAGTCTATAACGCCCAAATCATTCACGATGATTGTCTTGAACTAGATGCTAAGACTCAAAAAATTCATGAACACCACTGAATGCCATTTTGAAAAGCTCAACCAAGTTTGGCTTCAGTTCTTAAACAAATTCGTCTAGACGCTTAAAAGCCTTTACCTTTTTTGCTTAAGTTCAGAACAAACCGCTACTGGATGCGTTTAGATTTTAAGCTTACTCTTCTCGGAAAGCATTTTTACCTGCTTGAATTAATTGACCAACGTCTTTCTTGATTCCACTACCCGCCGGGATTAAGTTACCAACGACAAGGTCCTATTGATATTTTTTCAAAATTTTTCAAATCAATCTTTTTTCAACGAATACGTTAAGGGCTTTCAAAAAGTGTCACAAGCCGAAATGGCGAGACTGTAAGTCGAAACAGGTGTATCGGGCTGTGCAAGAGCCCATTCAACAGACCACATGACAGGTTGGCTCATATAGCAACTTTGAGATATGTTGGAATTAGAACGTGGTCTTGAGAAAACACTCGAAAAAATGGTATAATAGTAACTCTTTATACTTTAAGCCTTTCCAGCTACACATGCTCTTATTTAGTCATTATTTGGATAACATTTCGACGTCTTCGCCTTCTTCAGAGCCTATTGATTCTAGTCGATAGTCCACTGCAATTCGTCCTTGCAATGTGGATCTTCGTGGTCGTATCAAGTCAAGTTGTCTTAACTACATCATTGTTCGAAACTTTCTGCGGTCGATTTTGGCTGCTGTTTGAGCACATTCGTCGTCCTTAATAGGTCCTCTAATGCTTCTCGAGTTGATTTATCCTGAAATCATTGAAGCATATTTGGGTTTTCTGCGTCTAAAATTGTGATAATCAATGCGCCTTTTGCAGGATCAATTATATGAAAGCCATTTCACTCTAAAATGAGGTAAGATATGTTGTTGAATTATGACACTATGAGCAGGACAAGCAACAAGCCAACACTAAACAAATCATATTTTCGTCTATTTATATTAGCTCTCCATTGGGATGACCTGGCATCAAAAGCATCTCACATGCCAAAATGTCAACTTTTCCGCCCACCCCCTTAAAAAGTCATAGCCTCTTGCAAAAAGATCCGCATAAAATGTGTATCGAAGACACGGACCTAAAGTTGTACCATTATACATTGAAGCGTCTTCTACCTGAGCTACCTGGACCGGCGTAAAGATATTATTCACGATTGAGAATTTTGCGAACAAATTTATTTGCCAATATCAACAAATTTAGTTTATCAATATAACGTGTTCCTGTTAAGAGCCTCTTCTAATATATCATCAACTTTTTGTTAACTGCGTTGCTGATTGGAATCCCTCCTGCCATAGATTCAGAACCAATAGTTTTTTTGCTGCATTAAATGCAAGCGCAAATGTGTATCCCTGTTGACGACTGGATGCCAGATGGTCAGCAGTATAAGTTATTGAATACAAATTAGTATAATGAGATTTTTGCCGACGATTCAATGGTACTACACTTTTCAGAAATTCGAAAGGTCAAAATTTCAAAATTTCGAATCTAAAAAGCGAGATCAAAGAACTGTGAGGCCTACATATGTTGTTTGAAGTTTCAGTTACCATGCGCAGAAATGCACTTAGCAAACGAACTTTGTGCACCCATACATAAATCTACATAGCAGATTTCTCAGAAGTATGTTAAACAACATTTATATACTAACTCACTTGAAGGGGGATGGGAGAAATTTGGCGCTTAGAGCTTTTGCATTTCCCCTACAGGCGTATTTACCACCGAAACCAACCAGCAACGTACTGAAGTATGTTGCTCTGCTGTGCAGATACACACGTCCGTCTCCCTATAGCATAGAGTACTTGACTACTAAGTATTAGGTCTTCTTATATGTTTTAGCCGCAAAGCAATAAAAGCGAAATTTGACAATAAACATAAATCAATGGTAGCCATTCGATAGCCCGAATCTCGACAATTTTGACGCTATGACTAGTTTTTGAAACGGTCTATACAGAGCGCTTTTAGAGCAAAAAGAAATACTGTTTGGCGCTCTAAGTACTTAGCGTGTCGCTTGAGGGTTATAGTGAGTTTATTTGGCAATGTGAAATAAAAAAAATTCATACATATAGGACGATAGAACAAAGTATCTTCTACACTTCCTGTAAGGGAAATCTGAGTATTTTTCAAGAATGGGAAAACTTTCAGATAACTACAGAAAATGACTCGGCTCTCAAATAACGCTCCTTTTCGAGGCGGTAGGTGAAATCGCTGCACACAGCGTCAGCTATTTGGAAACTCTTTCTTCTCTCCGAATAAAAAATTTCTAAGTTATTCGTACAAGAATTGTAGGGAGACCTTGTTTTGTCGTTTTATGAATACAAATTTTTCTTGCTCCACATCATCATTTGAACCCGTATGAAGCGCAGACGACGAGCTAATACTTTGAGTTCAAAGCATGATTTCCTCTTTGCTCTAACAGCACTCCATATAGACGGTTTCAAAACCAGTTTTAGCAACAAATTTGTCCTATAAGTAATCCATTTTTCTACTAAGTTTGGTACTCATTGCTCTAGTGCTAAAACTTTTAATAGGACCTGATAAATATCTGCGTAAAGTTTAAGTAAGAAATAATTCTAAAACGTAGTGACCTGGATAGTGCATTTTGTGAACTGGTCGCTCATCTGTCGAGAAGGACATTCTTCAGCGCACACGAAATCGGTGCAATTACATTGCACCTAAAACGATGAGATTCTGTTTAGATAAACTAGCTATCAAGGTGGTGATAGATGGTAAGGAGAGAGTCTCAAATTTGTTGCAACGGTGCTCATTACTCACACTATACAGGCCTGGTGAGTTTAGCACACTTCAACTGGAACCTTCAGTTTTTGTTGTCAGTAGTGAAATCACTTCAGCTTCGTGTATACTTCAATTTCAAAAGATTTTGTCTCCTGCATATCTTACTTCCTATAAATCTCACAGCGACTTTTTCGTCATGTATATTCCCCTCAAAAACTTTTGCTGATGATAAAAGCAGTGTTAGTCTTTTTCTTTACGATTATTCAAGGCTATGCGATTTCATATAACTCATGCAAAAAAATTCATTCATCTTTGTATACCAACGTTTTGGAAACAAGAGCTTCGTTTTCGTGACACTCAATAGAACACAGGAATTTTCCCTGTCAAGAATTAGAAGTATACTGTTGACACTAGAACTAACAATTTTCTAAGCATTGTACTTCTGCAGATAATAGTTGTCGCAAGTCTTTGAACGGCTCGGTACTTATCAGGAACACTGTCAGCTTTACTACTCTATATGTAGAAGAAGAACAATCACAAGAGAGCCATGTGATGTTTTTCAACGATGTGAAACAATCCATTACGAATTGTCGAGCACTGCATATTGCTCACACATCCTGGCTCACTTAAACCGAACATATTTTTTAGAGCCGTATTTTGGATTATTGGAGTAATGAACTTATCAAAAATAAGCTTTAGACTAGAGAAGTTTAGAAGGGCATAGATGTAGGTAAAAGAGCGATTTTACGTACCATAGCAATGCCTTCGTTATCTTCAGGTTCACTGCAACTGGAGAAGTCACTGCTGGAAATGTACGCGAACTCCCTTGGAGGATCACAGTTCGGTGTCTCCGAATACACCTGCACAGGGAACACTTCTTGTCCTTGCGACAGATCACTGTAAGAAAACTGGAATACTCACCACTCTTATGCGTCATAACAAGAAGAAAAATCTAGGATGCATGTAATGAGAAGTTCTTGAATACAACGGAGTTGAAGGGATCGTAAAATAAGCAGAATAAAGCTATAAATTCTAGTCTCAATGTTGCATGCCAGATGTTTGTTAGATTTTCACTTCGAAAAGCTGGCTGTTCAATAAAAGCACAGGATTGACAATGATGTGAAACTACTGACGATTAATTTGTAGTAGTTAACCGTAGCTGAGCGCAAGTTTGCCACGAAGGTAGCATATTTTGTATATCATGCCATCTGTGACATGAAGTCTGGTTAGTTCTCAGGCATATATACATTAAAATTCTGCTTAGTGAAAATTACTTTCATCTGGACGTTGTGAGCAGAAAAAACCTATGAATTCTAGAAACTAGCAGCTACAAAACATTGCGCTTGGAAGAGCCAACTCGGAGAGTATCACATATGAATTATTAGAAGGCTCCAGCATCATAGATAGTGTGTACCCGGTCGCAACTGCCAAATCTTGATTTTGGCAGGGGCTGTAGCATCTTACTCAGACGTGACATCTCTGGAAATGTATCAATGAAGCTAAGCATAATCAGGAATAAATCTGACATTGTCACAAATGCTTATGAGCTTTTTTTCCATAAAGCCTGTGCATCTGCACAGAGTCGAGGAAGTGCAACACCTCTCCGGTTGCGGTAGTGAATAGTGGCTGCGCAAGCCTAGAAAATATATTTCTAAACTCGTTCGAGACTGCGGCCATTTTTGGCTGGTGAGATGCGGCTAGTGGGGCGCGTTCCAATGGTATCTGATAGTTTCATGATGAAGTTCAGATTCATGCCGTCATTAAAGGGAGTTTTATTGTCACTGAAAGATAGAATATCTCCGAAGAAACTTCAGCGAATTTAATTTTCGTAAAAACAACGCCGAAGCTTCCTAAAGCCTCAATATTTCAATAGGAAACCACATCCTGTGGAGAGGACAAATTTCCATCGCTTACTTCATGTTTTATGCTATCTGATTATTAATGCTTATTCACACATCAATCTCATCCTTTATTTTTTATATCAACATCAATTCATGCATTGCTGTGAATTAATAATAATCAAATAACCAACTAAACAATTAGTTTATGAAATAGAATATTGCTGCATAAATATCCACGCTTAATCTCTTCCCATTATGCTCGGCATCGAAAGTCATTACAGTGGTTGAAAAAGAAAGCGAAACAATGATTAGATTGTCAAAAATCATACCGCCATGCATGCGATGCTATATTGACAGCTCTAGATAATTTTTCGACTATAAGTCTATTTGAACATTTTGAATCTCTACTGAGTTATTTTATTCCATGGAGAGATTTTGAACTATCGACACTGATTTTGAACTTTTCGTAGTAATTTTATGTGCTTTACGCACTTAATTTCAATTGATTGTCCCCTTTGTGGTTTCCTGTATTTCTTCCACTTCCATCTCTACATGAGCTTCATTGTGATCACGTGCAGGTGAATGTGACGGTCTATTGGAACATCTGAGCCCTCCTGGTCCAACATCTGCTTTTGTTGGATATATTGGATATCCTACACTCATGATCAACGTGAGCTATTTCTCTTCCGCATGATATTTCGTAGCGACTAAAATGAATGTTTCACGCTCAGTTTAATCTATGTGCTCAGCTCGGGCGGGTATATGGGCTATGGCTCTTTGCCAGACTCTTTCCAGCCATTCGATAGCCCGAATCTCGGAGATTATAATACTGTCTTTGATTCTTCTAATCTTTTAAAACGCTGTAAGAGCGAAGAGAATATCGCATTCTATGACTAAAATGTCACCCTTCCGCTTGAACGCCATAGCTTGTTTGTTGGTAAATATAAGTGAAGTTTTCACGTTAGAGGTGCTCAATCGCCACAGAACCTATGGAATATCAAGGAAGAAAGTATAATAAAGGTAATTTTAGAAGAACTAATAACCACGTGTCAAAAAACGCCTTGTTCCTGAGAAAAAAGACATCCTTGCAGAAGGGAATTCACTTCCAAGAACTGTTGATCATTTCTTTCGTTGCTTTATCTATGTTTCTGTTGCCAGTGCGATAGCATCGTGATCGTCAGCTATTCGATCGGCCCCTTCGGTACCCGCTTAGGCGCCGTCTACTGGGTCGTGACGATGGCAAACGGCGATTGTAACCACGTGATGTTCGGCTGCCGGATTGACACAAACGTCTTCTCAGTGATCGGGAGCGACTGCTATGAACTCGGCGTCTTCTGCTCCTTCTTCCTTCACTTGAAAACCGACTTCGACTTCCACTTCTAGACCGGCTTCACCTGCTTCCAATTCTAGATCGGCTTCTCTTTCTAGGCATTTGAGTAAGTGAACTCGTATTATATGACACCTCGTGTGTCGCTTAAAGAAGAAAATTAGGATATAATATTCTACAGCTCAAAAATACTAATATTGCTAACAAGCTTGTTCTGTAAAAAAAATTACAGTAAACTCTACCAAACAAAAGAAATAACGCCTAGCATTTGGTGTTATCGGCTCGACGCTTAAACTTTACACTGACCGTTTTTGCAAATTACATAAGAAAACTCTGGCCTTAAGAAAGCGCTGCTGCAAAAAAAGGTAGATCATTATTCAAAGACTTCTACAAGCGTACTTCTATTAACAAACATTTAGTGACCCTAAATGTCCCTACTAGTGAAGTAAAAAAAAACTTCGCCCTAGAGATAATAGCGTATTTCCATCACAATTTAGACAATTTTTTCGCAAAATCGTAAGGTTTTAGTTGAGTGGCACACTTTTGCAATGCATAAATTTCAAAAGATATTTAACAGAAGATTTTTGATTTATAGTAAAAGCAGATCTTGATATAGTCTGCATTTACGCTGAGGTGTACTTCTGCGGCAAGAGTCCAATTGCTTGTCCTCAGATTTCGCAACTTTTCACTAATGCTGTAGATTTTCTACTCACAAAGTAAAACAATCAACAACTTATACAATTCACATCAGTCTACATCAAATCACCCCTGCCCACAAAGCAGCATTGGCCAGCAATTCAAACTCTTGCATCGAATTCAAACTTCGTGCAATTAAAAAGTTGTACTTTCCTCTCTTTAACTGACTAACAGCAGTCACTTTATAGCTTGAAAATGCAGAATTCTGTACTAAGCTTTACCAAGAGACCCTCTTAGTGCAATATTTCAAGAAAATAAATGTACGAATCACCTTTGAGGTAGGCGAGCCCGCTTAACGGATGGGTTTCATTGGAAGTTATATAGAAAAGTTTGCATATTTGAGGAACTTCAGAGTCATAAAACATGGAATGTCCCCATAGCTACGCTCCAATAAATATATTTTGCAGTAAAATCCCAAGCATCAAAAGATCTTCTGGTCTAAAACAACATCCTTGGGAACTGAATATGCTATCTACACTTGATGCGCTTATTTGTCGTCTATCTTGTGAGAATAAGAGCGCCTTTTTCAGACGTCATTCTTTTTATGGTCATAAAAATGTGTGTTACAATCAACTCTCAAAGTTAGCCATGTAGACTACGCAGAAGTCCTCTAGTTTGTTGCACCTGAGCCTCACGCTTCCTCGAACACCTGTTATCATCACCAAAGAGAAGAGTAAGATTTTGGGTGAGAGACTACTAACGACCATTTACCAACTATCCCTTCATCGCAAAATTTTTAGTATCTCTACTGCATTTTTCGCAGTGTTATGATGTTTCGTATAGATCTAAGAGGGACGACACCGGCATGGATGAAACGAGGGTTCGATTCCAGCCTGAGGCCGTGTTTTTTGTCACCAGTCAGTTCTCTTAGGTATATATAAAAGTACTAGAAATTCCGAGTATGCAGTAAAATTATTAGAAATCCCGAGTATTTGTCAATACAATGGTTGTCACCTCAACTGAGACTATAAAGCGAAATCGCTGACCCGATTAAACCTGTTAAAAGGTGGTGGTTAATAGCTAACATAGAGTTGTTGAAGAATGAATGGCGACGCAAATATGCTTCTGCAGTCTAGTGGTAGAGCATGCGTCCCCGGATAGGATAAAACGAGGGTTCGATCCCTGCCTGAGGCCGTGTTTTGCTCAAATTCGCTCAGAATTAAATGAATGATCATAACACTGCGAAAAATGCAGTTGAAATATTAGAAATTTCGAATATGATTAATCACAATGGCTTTCAGCTCAACTGGGCTTACAGAGAGAGATTGCATACCCGACCAAACCTGTTAAAGGTTGGTGGCTGATAGCTAACATAGAGATGTTGAAGAATGAGTAGTGACGGAGACGTGCCTCTGCGATGTAGTGGTAGAGCACGCGTCCCAGGATAGGATGAAATGAGGGTTCGATTCCCGCCTGAGGCCGTGTTTATCCTCACCACTCAATCTCTAAGGAGTAAAAAAAAAGAACTCTTTTAGCTGGACAAGAACTGTTCGAGAGCGTTATTGGACATAGGAAAGCCTAAATATCTAGCTACTGCGCTACATAGCCGTCTTTTGAAAGAGCGTACTCATTTCCTTAAAGCATTTGAAATAAAACTTTGTTTTACATTGGCTGCACACTTCAAGTGCCACTTCGCTAGATTCACGAAAAACATATGATCGTGTATAGGAGATCTTGTAATATCAGAGTTGTACGTTTTGCCTGGAGTTTCTTTGAAAGTGGAAAAGATATCTAGAAATAAAAACAAAAAGTGCACTCCTATGTGTAACGCGATCGATCGATTACCGTATGAAATCCACGGTGAAAATCTCCCATCGCCCCTCACTTCCCCCTCCCCCTCCCCCCTCGCCTCGCCCACCTACGTCCAGTAATTGGCCAAAAAACAATGCCCACGTATGTGAACTCACTCTTTTTTCGCTGCCACATTGCAATGTAACTGCTATTCAAAAAAATAAGCACAGCACTGGAATCACTGGAACGTAGGCTATCGAATGGTTAACGAGAGTCGAAAATACAAGATGAAGAACTTTCACAATTTTCTCTATAGAGAAACTGACAAAAAAATTCCTAAGAAGGAACAAGTATACCTGTAGACTCCAGAAGGTAAACGTTGTAGAGTGCCACCTGACTAGCAACGGTCGACGAAGGCGTCAGGGAACGCCGAGACACCGCCTCTGCCCACCACCAGAGTATAGCATGCTTGGGGGACCGTCACGATATTTCCGACGTCGGATGTGTAGTCGCGGCAGGTACACCCTGAAATACGACACCAAGGAATCGTCTCGACGTTTGACAACAAGCCGTCCTGGGAGCTTTCATACATAATATTCTGTACATTTCATAAATATAAGTTATATATACATATATATTTATACGTCATATATATGTATATATATATATATATATATATATACTATATATATAAGATCAGTCATCACAATTTACACTGGAATCCCAGCTCTTCTTGGATTCGCTTCCTTTACTCGCATTCGTCCTCTGCAAAAATTTCTGCAGATCTCACTGGTCGCTTCAGCTGTTGCTTGAGAATTTCGTCTTCACAGTGTATATCGTGTAATGTCGATTGACACGGCTCGGGGCCATAATATTTAAGCGCTCCGTCAAGTGATAAAATAACTGAACGGGCAGTGTTGTAAAGTCGATTGCTCATGGGTTGTATACGTGTATTATTAAGGCTGTTATGAAGTGCCAGCTGTCAATGGATTTGTACGATGAAACATCTTTAAATTTATGAATTATATCTACATTTAATTCAGCCTCTTTCACCTCTTGTAAGTCCCGCTTGGTGTTCTGGATCGGCCGCTGTTTGCCACTACATCTAGAAGATATGCAATATAATCTAATGGGAATATTCCTATTAGACTCATTTGTTAACCGATAAAGCCCAGAACGTGAATACACTGATGATCCGCTCCTACTATTAGTCTCTATTTATCTTGATCCGACTTCACAATGCGGATCCCGATACTTTAGGCATTCAAATCTTTTCTATTTTCGCCTTATTCTTGGGTGACGTCGATAGCCGGTTGGTGCGTCTATTTGTAATCGTGAAGATAGCCTGGCTGTAGGGCTTCGTTGCCGACTACCGTAGAGTATTGGGATCCGCACCGCGCGCTCCGCGACGAGGAGGCACAATCACTCCACCACCACAGTTTATTATTGAAAAATATGGTCATAGTGATACGCTTTTCCTGTCCCTAAAAAGTTTTCATTTTATTATAGTCATTCAGTCATATGACTCATTTTCACATCTCCTGTGTGGATTTCAGAAAAATCCACTCTTCGACTGGTTAACTGTATTCAACGTCCGCAGAGGTCGCTGAACATTTTACGAGTTGCTTCACTCGCTGCCTAAGGATTCCTTTTACTTCATTGTTGTTGTAGAATTCTGATCAAGAAGATTATCATTGCACTTTCACCATTTCCTAAATTTCGTTCACTTCCTTGAGTCCACATCATAACTTGAGGTTTTGAACTTTTCATTCGATATTTCAGCTCCTAACTGAGGATCGTGATGTTCTTTGGTGATGTTAAAAAATGCGGGACACATCATGCCCTCCTACAGTTCTAGTTTTACTTCAATAGGGCGCATATCCGTTGATTTAAGGTGTTCAGTCAATCTAAGGTGCTGCGTTCAGACAAGGCAGCCATAAATTTTTGCTGCCATCGAGGGATGAGAAAACAAATGAGCGCGGATCAAGGATAAAACTCTAGGCGTTGATCAGTTCTTGAAGGATACACCATTCACATATCTGGCCTTTACAGTGGCTCACGGTGGCCTTCCGCTGTATCGAGTCAGTGCTACATATCCTTCCAGACAAATATACGACCAGTCTGGTATCTATTTACAGACCACGACTGATGAATGGCTTGGTGAGCCACGAGCACGAGATCAAATAGTCGACCTTGTATGCGAAACAGAGCACCTCCAATCACTGTACCTCATGCATATGCTTTTAGTGCTGATATTATTTCTTAAATTAAATGACCCGAAGGCTACTAGTTCTATGAGTATTATGTCCTTTTTCTTCTGCTTTTGATAGCTGAATACCTTTGTATCATCAAAACTAATTCTATAACGATTACGTATCTCACCAAGCGTGTACAATTCTCAGGATGCGGCCGATGAGTGGATAGATTCGAGGTGAACAGGCGCCGGAAAAACAAAGTGCCTGTTTCCTGTAAAATATCATCGCAGTACTTTACGTCGAAACAGATCAAAAATAGTTTTTCAAGCGCTTATACCTTAAAGCAGTACGTTTTGGCACGCGCTCCATGTATGGGTGAAACACATGCTCAACACTTACCTGGTGTTACGAGTTTTGTATACCACTCAGCATTCTTGGATATATAATTATACGCGACAAGTGATATTATATCACATCACTGCAGCCGAAAAGGTTAAATAAGAGATTTCTTCATGATTATCTACATTTGATGGCTGTCGGTATAACGAAGTTTCATACTCACATGTGCTCGCAAGATCAAAGTTGTTGACGGTTGGCTGCTCATGGCAGCATCGGTCTTCATATTACAGAAGGAATGAATGCAGAGCAGGGGTTCAGGCTTTGCAGAGGCTAGCTCTCTCTCCCAGTGAAAGTGAAATTCGGGCTCAACTATGGCTAAAATTCCGACTAATTCATGTCACAGCATGATTTAATCTGATAAGGATATGACATATTTTGAGCCATAGGTCTAGTGCTATATAGGCGCCTATTTCGTCCTATTGGGACTCATCAGTAGCACCCTCCCTCGGTTCCGTCGATCCCTTGAGGTGAAAAATCCTCTAAAGGAAACGACGCCGAGTAAAAACTGAGCACTCAAAGTAGGATGATGGTATTACCTGACTTTGTGGTGACCGGCACTCGAGCTTGCAGCTTTTAAGATGAATCATGGTTCTGCTTTTTTTTTACAGATTTTTTTTACTTTTTGATGAGTCCCAATAGGACGAAATAGGCGCCTATATAGCACTAGACCTATAGCTCAAAATATGCCATATCCTTATCAGATTAAATCATTTTGAGCGGGTCTGTAAAAAGCAGTCGGTAGCACAAGTATGATTCATACCACAGCGTTCTTAGATACGTATCTTTGAAACAGTCGTTAGAGACAACGCGGGTGTAAGAAGTGCACTCACTATCGCAGATGGTGTTCCTCCTTCCTCGAGTAATTCGAGATAAAGGCGTTCTTCATGATGCGGAATTGCTTCATTAGGCAGAGCGCTAGGCTGTGAGGACTGCAAAATAATCTATATCTCTCCTTTGTATTCATCATGATGACGTATTTTAGAGTATGGCAGCGCATCGTTGCTGGAAGTTGATTAGAATACAACTCACATCCATTCGTATGTAGTCCGTTGTAACGCGCAATTCGATGCAATTGGAAAGAGAGAAATGAATCTTACCATCAGCAAAAAGGATTAGCAAGTGTGATAGCGATGCCTAAATGATAGCTGACAATAGTGATTCGTGATGTAAACAACATTCGAGAAGAAGGCCAACTGTGTGAGGCTGAAATGTTCCTGATGGTATGATGATTTTATATGAAACTGTGCGTGGAATTAAACAAAAACGATAAATAATAATGTGTTTCACATTGATCAATACTTTTAAGGTGAGCCACGAATTGGACTTCACTACTAGCACTGCAGCAGAGAGTGAATGATCCTTTCAGACAAGTCCATGATCTATTCAAAGATTCTATCGACTTAAGGAGTTTAGTAGCCGAGAAAGTGAAACCGAAGCAGTGATCATTCATGTATTGTATATTACATCGGACACCAATGCCCCTACACATTAAAGCTTTAGGGCATAAAGAACGATTATGACCGGCAAATCCGAAACTACTTTTAAGAATTTTTAGAGGAGAATTTGGTTTTATCTCATCTCAGTCACCAAAAATTGCAGTAATGTCACATTTGACAACATAACACGAGCAAATGGGGGCCATCGGCTCACTGTTCAGAGGTATCCTACGACGCATACATGATTAGAGGTTTGACTTCGCGCTGGAGGCTCACCTCTTCTCGTCCCACTTGAATCGACAAATAGATGTCGGACATGTCCGAGAAAATGGCATCCCTCACTCAATATATGGAAGGCCACCTTGAATCATCGTAAACACCATATATTCTTCCCTAAGCACTAACGATGTTTGGTGAATTCGCATGCATGGCGTATCTCTCAAGGAATGACCAACACCGAGAGATTGCGCCTTTTTATCAGGCTTGACATCATCGAAGCAGCTGCAATATTGAAACTAGAAAATGGTATTAGTGAAGGTTGATGATGCGTAAGAGAAATGGAAGAGGCAACTTATAACACTGATAGTCTTCAGATCTCGATGCGTATATGATTGAGATATTGTTCTTCTCAGTACTCAACCATATGGCCTCTGAACGAACTAATTGTGGTGACCCCAGCAAATATTCAATTCATCGTATATTGCTGATCGTGCATAAAATATTTCTTGGCCTCCTGACGTAACCTTGCAGGGGTTTCTTCAGGTCCTTATGATGCTGCTTCCAAGGAATGGGCTTCGGCGGTGGATCCTTTGCCGGGTTTCCTACTAGTTGATTCGGAAATGTTGTTAGGCTGAAATCATAAACATAGGTGGGAAAGGAAATCAACCGATCACTCACGGAAGATGTAGAAGCCGAAATCCCGGTTGGTTTGCATCGAAGAATAGTGAGTTTTTGAGCGCTGAATTGGTTTGTTACCGCAGCACTGGCAGAATTGTATCCAGGCAGAATACTTCGTTCAAGGTTATTTGATACTTTCGATTATTTGGAAAAATAAATTTTTCAACATTTGAATCAAGTTCAGAAACTTAGCTGAAGACCTAACGATACTATAAAATCCAAAATAGTATTGTGTTTTGCTCAACAACGCACTTTTTCTTATCTCGCTTACACTTCTCTGGACAGAATACCTTTTTTCAAAATGCTACCACTTTTTCGATAACACAAGTCTCGAAAAACTCAAAAATATGTTTGCTCTTTGGAAAAGCTCTTTTGATAGGACTGCAGGAGAAACCAAAGATTTGTGCTTTACACCTCCTCGGAAAGAGATCTTCATTGGACTATTAGTGGTCATCCATTAGCGTGAGACTCAAGGATTTCAACGCTGTGCTTATTTTCTAGAAAGATCGTTCCTCTGCAGTGTAGCAGAGATTACAGTATCGAGCTTCACATATTCGGCGAACTTGTTTACCGATTAATCTAGAAGCTGGGGAATCGGGGGGAACGACCGATGCTCTCACCTTTAGATATCTGAGGAGTAACTTGTTACTTAACTGGTAATTTTTTTGTCTGCTTTGGAAAAATCTTCAAATAAGACGACTGACTTAGATACTAGAAGATTTTCTCTACACGTTCATATGCTTTTCTTGCTTCCAGCATACTATACGCGTGACAAAAATAAAGGTGGCGAAGGGTGTGGAATATCATTATATCTGAATACTACAGCACTAAAAGGACTTTTTCAAAAAATGGCCACGTAGGCTCTAGCCTGAGACTTAAATTTTCAATTAGTTATTAACACTCTTATGAAAAATTCTTGTACAGCAAATAAGGTCAAATTTTCATTTGTTCTCTTATAACCGAATTGAATCGGATCACCCGTAGAACCATAAAAAAATGTTTTGATATCATATAGGCCCCAACGCCTTAAGTACACTAATAGCCTAAAAATCGTTTGGAGTAATCAATGAAGTGGTGCCGCATGCAGTATGCATCACCATTTCCAAGTAATGATTCTTATTTTTTCAATTTTCAACCGCTTTTATGACTTTTGGCTGTTGTTCTAACAGGAAATACCAGAATTTGAAGCTACGCGTCGTAATTTGCTCTGTATAACTTATTACAACTGATTAAATGCGAAAAACAGTAGAACTTCGAGAAAAAAATTATGGTTCTTTCAACCCAAAATATATTTTTGAAAACAAGAGCATACCAGCGAGTAGAGAGAATCGTGTTCAGTCAAGATAATGCAGGAAACTCAAAAGTGCCAAAAAGGCGAATAAAACTCCAATTGGACAACAAAATTGTGCACTGCTGCTCAATTCGCGTTGCGCGCATCGATTTCTATAGCCAATCCTAACGGGCTAACAAGGGCTGGAAATACAAGGTGGACAACTTTTACAAGGAAATACTTATTGGAGGAGACTCACAAGATATATCTTAGAAGTATCTGTTGACTTCGAGAGGTGAACGCCATGGAGTGCTCACCACTGCCGACCGCTAACCATGGACGTAGGAGCCGAAAACGTCGGGATATCGTCTCTATCCGTTTCAAATAGGGCGTTATCTGGTGATATCTGATAACGAAAGACAAGCTACCCAAGTTTAGACACGTATACTTTACAAACATTTGCAACATTTTGGAACTGTGATGTTCACACGTGACAGATACATCCTAATATACAATAATTAGGCATCGCCACGGTGTAAAGCGATAAACAGTCGGATACTTTCGTACATATTTTTGGCACTCTAATAATTCGTCTTCGTAGTGGTTTTTTTTTACTTCATTCGTTTATTCGTCTTATTCTTGGACGTTGTAGAATACTGATTGAGCAGTTTACTCAGAATTTCGAGGTTAGCCTGCCGTGGCGCTCCGTAGAGCATTCATTTGCCACCTTGACTGCCTGAGAGCGCGCGCTTCTGATCATACAGCTTATAATTTCCATCGCAGCCACTCGGAAACGGTGTTTCCTCCGTGAGTACCACTTTTTCTATATTTCATGAAAAACGTATTTTATACGTCCCACTACCACAAAATGACATGTGGATCCCGTCTCTCTGAATGAAATAAAATATATTGAAGAATATTACAAAGCAGTTTTAGATACAAACTGTAGAAAACATCACAACAGATCGCTTCAAGTATGATTACAGTAAATGCCAAGAAAGAAAACTATTTCCTTTTTCACTCTGAGGGGTTACTGAACCACTTACACTTGAACTGATGTCGAATAAATCTATAAAGATGTAGGAACATATGTATAAGTTAAACGACTTTTCTTCAATTTTGGCGTAACTAATAAGGTAGTATTTTCATTGTTGACTGAGCCCGTAGCACGAAGTTGACGATAAAACTTTATTTCTCTAGCGTGTCAATACGTCTCGTCTTTTTCAGAGTCAATGATCCGAGTTGATTGTCCAATGACGTTCGCTTTCGCTGTGGATCTTCTCCTTCCTTTCGTTCAAGGCAAACCTTTTTTGACAGAGCACCGCTCGAATCGAAGGGAAGTATTCACAACGAGGTTGCACGACCATGGACGACCGACTTGCATCTCTGCCTCTGACGAAGACAAAGCGCTGCTAAACGTTAGCCGAATAGTACTCTTTATTAACAACCTCGTGCTACAGGCCTAAAAAAGCTTGTGTCGAAGGGGAAGCCTGTTGAGAACAGCTACGGCTCGAAAACACATATAACAATATATATATATATATATATATATATTATAGCGTTAGATGAGTTCATATATATGTATATGCATGTGTATATATGTATATATATAAATATATATATATATATATATATACCCATTGATGTCGAGTGATGTGCAAAACTTATTCATCAGCTGGGACTCGACCGAAATATCGCAATTCTGCGATTTTATTACCATTGACGCAAGAAGAGAAGTCCGACACGACGATGCAGTTTCTCCGAAATTATTCACTGCGATCCTTCAAAACGTCATGCGGACATTAGAATGGGACAATGTGGGAGTGAAAATTTTCGGTGGACAATTGAACCAGCTTTGCTTCTGATGATATCGTCCTCATAACGCCAAGCGTCAGTAAAACAGAAGCAATGTTAACCCATTTCAACATCGCTTTCGAAAAGATTCGCCTTCGGCTAAATCTAACGAAAACGATGTTTATGAGGAACGGATTGGTTTCTAAAGCCTAATTCGCGCTCATGCTCCATCTCCAAATACTCCAGTTACGTCTATAAAGGTCGTCCAACCAACACGATGAACGACCTACCCCCAGAGTTGAGCAGAATGAAACGAGCGACTCGGTGGACGTTCAAGAGCGTCGAAGATGTAGTGAAGATCCTCCAAAGATGCGCTATACATTCGATTTTGTCGCGAATCCTTAGACGATACTAAGTGCGCAACTGCCCTGAACAATAGCTAGAAGTGGCCTACCGATGTATCAACTCGATGCTGCTTTCCTTCCTGACAAATGAAGTATCAATGCGACGATGCTAAAAAAAGGAAGATGGGATTGACGTGACGGCCACATTTGTGTAGCAGTACCCACCTCACTACCGCAGCTCACATGCCCTTATTATCATGTAATTATGAGTATCGTTAATATCAGAGTGCTACGAAGCCCTTATTGCTATGTGTACACTAGTGTGATAAAAGATGCCTCCACGCTCTGCAAAATTCTATGCGATGATTGCTTCCGTAGACAGATTTCAAGACTCTGGTTCAAATATGCTTTACTCACATGAGAGTGGTCCGGAAAACTATGATAACTGAGGATTTAAAGCCTTTCAAAATAATTTCATGCGTTTAGATTAAGGTTTCTCCATATCGATCTTTTTTTCGTAGTATCTTAGTCAATTGCTTCAATTGGAGTTTCTTTGGAAGTTGAGGAAAATTTCCCAATAGAATAACGAGATATTGATCGTCCCGGTTCATCCGGCCTCTGCCATGCTTCCTGGCACTTCCCTCGCCTTACTGAATAGCCGGTGAACAACGTGGCCATAAATGTAAAACTCGATCTTGCCTTCCATGCTGACCCTTTTTCTCAGAAAATGAGCAAATCGCCGGAATCAGGGAGGATTACGGTATCAGATGATTACTAATAGTTTGATGAAAGAACTCTGTCGGGCGAGATCTGCAGCACAAATCAAAAGGCCGGAAGAAATCAAGAGATCAAAATGGTCTTTCAAAAAGAAACATATTTCTGAGTTCTCTGAAGCCCATGCTATAGTCTGAGCACTAAAATACGAGAAAGGAATTTTGTTCGGTAAAATATAAGCGAGATAAGGAGAAAAAGCACGTAGTTTCATGAAATATGGTTCTTTTTTTTTGAATGTTACAACGTTATAAGGGGTATTTTGGAAAACTGGAAAGATGGGGCTGTAACCTCAAGTCTCAGTTTTTGAATGATTTCTGATACTTCTATGAAACTATCCTCTCAAGCAGAAGAGATGTGTTTTTATTTGCTCCCTGCTAACGAGAAAAAACCGTAAAACATCAATGTAAGCAATAATAGTCGGCTTGCTCCATCGGACTTTTTCAAACAAAAATGCTGAGTGATATGCAAGACTCTCAGCCTCAGGAGAGTACTTTGCAGAAAGAAACGCACCAAAAGCGGAGTCCTGGTGGCGCAGTGGTTAACACGAGCAGCCGAGAACGGTGAAACGAGGGCTCAATTTGCGTCTGCGGCTCAGTTTCGCGTTACAGTCAGCACAGTGTGTATGCAGCTATTACATCATATAAATGTTGCAAAAACGGCTTTATAAAAAACATTTAAGCAAAATTGAATGCAATTACTTTTGATAATATGGGAATAAGCGAAAAACCGATCTCATTCATTGGACAGGATTTTTTCATAAAAGTATTACTGATCGTTGAAAAGCTCAAATCTCTGGCTGGAGCCTCATTTGCCCAATTTCAAAAGACCTCTCTCATAATGCTGTAAAATCTAAAATAAAATTATATTTCACACGACTACGTGTTTTTCTTTCAATCTGGTTATATTTTGCTTCACAAAACTTCTTCCTTAGAGCACTAGTACGCATCCACTCATTCGATAGCGCAAGTTTCAATAAATTCAACGCTGAGCTCACTTCTAAAAATACCGTTAGCATAAAAATAAAATTGAGTATCACATTTTTGGCGACGTTCTCTATCGGCTACTCCATGAGGTCGGGACCAATGCCTATAACAAGGCCCTTGGATTGTAGAATGCAACTTGTTACTCATCTCCCTTTTGAAAAAAAAAAACTCCAAATAGAACGATTGAATAAGATTCTACGGCAGTTTTTCTTCGTGTTGACAAGCTTTTCGATCTTTCAGCGTATTATACGCATGTTAAAAAGAAGTGAGCTATGGGTGAGGAACATGATTTCATTTTGAATGCTACAGCGTTACAAATAGGTGTTTTGAAAAACTGGCCAAATGGGGCTTTAGCCTAAGATTCAGACTTTTGAACGATTACTAACACTTTTATGAAAAGTTTCTGTCCAACGTATAAAAGCGGTCTCTCATTTGTCGTCGTCTAACATATAAGTGTCAAGTTTTATGGAGGGTCCCATGTTTATATGGTAATTCAACAGGGACGCGCGTGGCATAGTAGCTGGAGGTACCCTGTGCACACGGAATTTGATAGTTCGATCTAGCGCCGATGGCTCACTAAACCTTCCACCTCTCCGGGTTTGTAGAATTTTTACCAGACTTGTCTGGGAAGATAACAGCACTGACCTGATAATTCGTCAGGGCTATCACGAATCATTTCAATGGTCAGATATGCTTCCAACCACCTCTAACGATGGTAGTTGAGATGAAGTCAAATGGCATGGCACATCTTTCAAGGATTGGTCAACGCTGAGAGCTCTATCCTTTTATCACTCTGTGATGATTCTGTCAGGAGCATCAAAACTTTTGTACTGCTTTTGTAAATTAAAATTGACCAACAAGAGGTGACAGGACTTAGCAATGCCTATCGGTGCGCACGTTTTCATTCACGCTTCTCAGTAAACTCACTTCCAATTTGTTTTATACGTATAACAAAATTTTTTCCTCTAAAGTCTCACTACCCTTGAAAAATCCGATCCGTCTCCTCACATTAAGGATTTTATTTTCTTCTCAAAGGTGGTAGGCTATTGGTCGAGCACGTCTCTTTGTGGTGAGGAAAGAAAGAGAGATTGGACCTTTCGTAGGGCATTTGTCATTGAGTTCGGGAGAGAGCTGGTGGCTGAGGGAGCAATTCCTTGAAGATTATCACTGGACAGTTGACCTTACCCACCTTCTCTTCCCAACTAGAATATAGCAATCAATAAAGGAAAATGAAAACAGCAAACTGCAAGAAGATATGGAAGCAGAAAACACGCTAACATCGCAAAGTAAAATCCTTGATGATACAATCAATACCTAGTGAGTCGTAACAACTCTCTTTCGTAAGCCTTCGAGCAGTTCCCTTTAATCCATATCCACAGAACTCATTTGGTTCTTTACAATTCTTAGCGAATTCTCCATGAACTGTGAAAATATAAACGGTGAGTTACAGGACAAATATTGGAAAAGATCCAATTAAGTTTTTAAAAAAGGGAACCAACGGATGAGTTACGTTAAGAGAGCTGGTTTATCAAAAATTGAAGCTCCATTTCAGGAAAAGAACTAATGCTACGCCAGTCTTTCATCTCATCACACCGTCCTTAACGAATTGATTATTGCGAAATAACCTAATCATCCTGTATAACGTTTTCACAGGCATTCTGGAACTGTTCCGAGATACGAGACCATTCAGAACTTTTTTCATTTGCCGTTGACGGTTCGACAAATGATCTCGTCTATGTCTCCCACTTTATCCTGAAGGACCAAATAACCCCATTGCCCTCCCAGAGTTTTATCCCACCCATCGTGGCGTTTTGATTCGTCGACATCACAAGCTCTTCTACATAATTTCCAAGACGTTATTATTTTTAGAGTCTCTTGTGACTGAGTTTGGTGCACTTTACCATGCAGAGTCGCTGATTCATTCAGGTGGCATTTATTATTTTTTGACGACTAATGTGAAGTTGCTGACTTAAGCGATGGGATAAAGGATCAAGTTGCAGTGATAATAATAAGACAAGCAGAAAGATGTTGAGCATGACAGTACCTTGTCTTTTTTTGTAGTTTTGTCATAACTTTTGCGGCACATAATTTATCTTAACATGGCTGTTTCGCTTCTTGGTGAAGTTTTTGTGTAGAACGCAAAAAGAACAAATGATATGAGCAGGTTTCGAACATGTTTTTAGAAAAACTTGCACTTTGCTGTAGACCATTAGCAGAGTGATTTTATTTTTCTTCTCATTCAAGGCCTCAGCATTTTCTGCCTTAATCTTTCCGTAGCATTGAAGAGTACCACAAATTAAACAATCGTGAATATATCGATTTTCCTTAACTTTCTTCTCAATTTCCATTTATCGCAGAAATTTCCGTTAACACTTCGATTGGTCAATGTTTTGACATCTTCACCTTCTAAAGAGCATGTGCTCACGTTGTATTAAGCTTTTTGAGTGACTTGGTGGATAGTCGATGCGTTCAACTCTGGGTCAGGTCAAAAAAGTCATTTACGACTAGTTTTCTGGAAACAAAGTTCTTCTCCGACACGGAACTATTGAAAAGTGTTTGATCTTGGCACAAAAAGTGTATCTTGAGCGACATATTATGTTGCTAAGCACTTTTCCGGACTTTTTCGGTTTTTGTAGGCTGATTTTCTATACAATTGAGTTTTTGTTTCTGCTATCGTTTGAGCAGCATCTTGCGTTTACTTTTATATGTAACACTCACACATTTATTTAAAGTGGAATTGTCCAAGGACAAAAGCGATTGTAGATGTTGCAAGAGTACCGTTTGGGTTGAAGTGCTGCAGGAACTTTCTCGGGATTTACGAGGTCTGGGGTGACCGAACAGTTGGGAGTGCTGCAGTTCATTAATCTCTCTTTGAATTCAGGGATGGAAATGGAGATCTGCCATAAAAGGAAACAGCAGACCGCTTCCGAAAAATCGACCGACAACCTGTTCTGAATACGACTGAGACGTTTTCGTCGTTCACGACTCGCATATTGACCGACGATTTTGAATGACGCCGAGTTTACCGCCGCGGCATCACGAAATATGAGGACAAGTGGGAGGAAGTGATTAAAGTTAAAGGAGTTGGTTGAGAAAACGAAGTTAACTTGCAGAAATAATTCGATTGATATAAACCATACCTCATTGTAATAAACGCCTTGACAGCACTCTGCAAAAGGCGTCGTGATGATGCTACACGAAGTTGTGCTTAGCCATTACAAAACTGGCTTGACGCCGTCTTGGTACGCTTTGCTTTCCTGCCAAACTCTGAAAGGCTCAAGAAATGAGATGCATTTGATGAAACACATCAATAAATAGCATAGAGAAGAAGGCTTGGTACAGGATTTAATAGATCCTTGTAGGCACCGAGAGAACTGATTGATATAAAGATCGAAAGATGATGGGTTCTGCCCGACTGACGAGTCTAAAGGACGAAGCACGTGTATCGGGCTGTACAAGAGCCCTTACCAGACCACATGACATGTTGGGTCAAGTAATAATGAAGAAATCTACTAAAATTTGGGCGTGGTCTTGATGAAACACTCGAAATAAAAGAGAGGGTCAAGTTTACATAGTAAAAAGCAGTTCAATTCTAAACACTAACCATTTGCACGTCGTCCACGGTTGTCCCTGTTACCAAGGGACCACTCGCACCGGGTGGGGTGCGTCCATGAGGAAGGAGGAGGGAAGAGTGTGCTCGAATCAAGTAATCGACCGGAGCTATGCCGCGGATGGACCGCCCACGGGTGATGACTTGAGGGGTGTGACATCTCCCTACTGTACTCTATTCGACCCTGCTGTCCTGGTGTTATCGCGTTGAATCGCTCTACGTCTGCTATTTGTCTGCTCTTATCTCTATCGCTCTTGACTTTATTTGATTGCTCTGGAAGTGCACGTTGCTTTCACCCGTTTGTCTGTCATGACGAGAATTTCTCTAATTTCTCCGTGTTGTTACACTTCCACATATACAGAGTATTTTTCAAGATATGGTAATTTGCAGTGTAGTGGCCGCAAAGTTAACATATTCGCATGGAAATTTTCCCTAAATTATTCAATGCACTGACTCGCTGTCGTTTCTTTTGCTCTTCCTCGAATTTCAATCTCCTTTGGAAAATCAATCGAAAGATCCAACATAGTGGGGATGAAAAGACTTTGGAGCCGTCCTTAGAATAAAATCGATCTTGTTTTGATCTTGTACACACAATTTGCCCCGATAGTTCAGATGTGCGGAGGCGCCGTGGCCGAGTGGTTGTGATGGCCGTTGCGGCGCGCGTGGGGCCAAGCCCCACCCCATCACTCTTTGGCAGTCAACATCAAACGCTCTATGGAACGCCACAGCCACGCCAACCTCGAAATAGCAAAGAGACGCGCTCGACTTGTATTCTGCAAAATTCAAGAAGACGAAGATCTATTGAATGTTAGAAGTGCTACGTTCAGCACAGTGAAAAAACATTATGAAGGCGGATAATGGAGTGCCGAAATTTCTGATGTGCGTGTACCGATTCTTTATTGTATCAATTTTTCTAAATTGTTGTCGTTATTTAAGCAATATTTACTTTTTCTTATCAAATGATCAGTGATCTTTTGAATGATTAGTTGGCCTAGGGAAAAGTCGTTCCAATATCAAGTAAACTCGTAATGACTTTTCTTCTCTTATCATTTATGTGGGCATCCTGATTGATACTTTGGGTACGGCAGTCCCGCGGCACCAGGACCGCCCTGCCGCGGCGGCAACGGCGACGAGCTAGTAGCGACAAATGATCAGTGAAGCCGACCAACGGTAAGAATGTTGCTGGCTTGACCCTCTTCGAGCGCGCCTCATGCCAGGTCTTTTGATCTTATTATTTATTTATCCTTTGATGCCGGTTTTTTGAATGTTCTTTTATAACTATAACTACAACTCATATTCTAGCAACGCTCAGTTGTCTCACAGATCACTACTTTTTGATACTCAACTGGATCCATGAGGTAACAACGCATTTCCGCGGAGCTGACTGCGAGCAGATATACACCCTCAAAAAATCGTACACTCTGCTAAGGATATATCATGTTTCAAGCCATTAAGGTTTAAGTGCTATGCAAGCGCCTGTATTGTCCTACCGGGACTTATCAGTAGCACCGTTAATAGCTCAAAACATGATAAATCCTTACCGGTTTGTTTTCTTTGAGCAGGGTCTATAAAAAAGCTGTCAAATGAGACATACACTCCGGAAGAAAATGTTTTCAACTCCGACTTTTACAACAGTTACAAGAAATCAGAAGAAATAGATGGTCATGCATTGTCACCCTATGGATCTATTTTTGATATCAAAAGCAGTGAAATGTTAGAAAGCTGAGAGTCTTATTCTGCTATAACGACCACATTTTAGAAGAACTCTGAATACTGATCAACACCAAGAAACACAGAGTTGAGCGCAGTGCTCAGGATCGAACCAGGAGCCGTCCCTGATGACGGGCATCATTCATCACTCTGCACCACGCGCTGATTACGGCGCCATGGGGAATATGAACACAGACTTGTACAACGTAGGTCTGCGTTGCTTTCGAGACGTCAACTTAGCGATCACTCGACTAAACTTTGGAGAATGACGGAAGAGAAGTTCTGTCGAAATGTGTCTCTTGTCCAGGCGCATTCTTTCCTTTTGTCGTCTTTATTTAATAGCTTTGTTTCGTTACATTCTATGATAGCGTATTTTGAACGATGAATCTACAGAACAGTAATTTTTTGAAGACCATAGTTCTTTTTCCCAAGCAGGGGAAAATAAGAAAGTCTTCGAATCCTTGTCTTATATTCTCTATCAAGTAGAAAATTTTGGTGCTGCAGCGATTCAAGTAGCACGCTCGTGTGATCGACGTTGTAAAGTTTTATTGTAATAAACTACCTGATGTACGTAGCCATCGTGAGGGAGCTTTCACAAAAAAACTGCTTTTCTGGGTCGGCAGATTCTGGGCACTGTCTTCCTTTTGCTATCCCGAAGAGGAATTCAAATGCTCTCCAACTTGTTGATGTCATTGGGAGCGACGATAAGAGTACAAAATTTCCACTGTAACTAATATTTTCAAGGAATGTTAATGTAATTAAAATATAAAGAGATGCAGGACTCCCAGCAAAGGGCAGACTCAGCTCTTAAAGTCTGATGATGCAGGCTCCCTCGGCTATTGCAGCGATATGGATGGAGTAAGATGCTCCACTGATTGTTGAGGTATTTCGTTCATCGGTGTTTTGTTGTGCTCTTCCCATCTCAATGTTATAGTCGGTCTGAAGGGGTTTGAAGTGTCTTGCATGTGAATTATACGCGTTATTTGCAAGATTCAAACAACTCTTCTTATCGGCGCTCCTCCCGGATGACTTACAGCCTCATCGTGACTAGAAGGTGTTCTTGCGTGTCAGACTGAGAAATACAGCAGAGGGTTCAACCTCCAGTAGGGTCACCCAAGCTAGAAAGGAGTCCAACGTTTCCAACCTAAAAGCTCACCTAATAGTGAACCATAGCAGGGTGACCGCCGTCTTGTGAGCTAGTAATCGCAAGTTGATAATCAACCTCTGATTCACAAGGTCTGGCGGCTGCTCTAATGTGATAATGATCTCAAGAGGATATGGCTAGGAATACCTTGTGACTCCAAGGAACAAAACAGTTAATCCACCACATTTTCATGCGCTGGGTTCACACAATTTGTGAAGACAGTCTGTCCAGAATTCTGTTTTCATAACCCGATTATCATTACAGTCGATAAGTAATTTCCTAGCCGTTTGAGCAAGTGCGTGATTGACGTAGATTTTCTGAATTTGAAAAAGCATGCGATTATCAGTCATTACTCCAAATGCAGTGGTATAACTACAGCCACGAGTCTTATAATTCAAGTAAGTTTCTGATTGTTGAATAAAAGTACCAGTCGGTTGGAATTGAAATAAACGTGTTCTTATAAGGCCAGCCTGTGGAAACATGAAAGCGTATGGTTATGTCTTGGTTGGTAAATCATTGGAAATCAACAAGCGCTGACTTCATATTATCGATTGAAGTTGGCGAAAAATACTTGCTCTTATTCTCACAATTGGAATATTTCAGACAAATCTTCTCCACTGTAGCAGTCATAGGCTAATAAAATGAAAATCTGTGTTTTGATCTGATTGTCAATGATCTTTGTCTTTTCAACGATAATGAGTAAACAAAGCGACTTTATACAAAGTTCAGCATTAATAATCAATACATAAATCTCAAAGGCTTATCTTGCTTAGCTGAAAAGAGATAAGCAAAAGTACCACTAGAAGCAGCATCAGAAGTATTGGGATGTCTGATGATTTCTTTCGCATTTTGACAATCACTATCATGATCATTTGTATGTAATCATGATGAAACTGAATGCCTTTCCCTCAAGAAGAGAATGATGGCGACAGAAAAAGGTCAGGAATTCACTTTTGAACTTCGTGCAGGCTCTAAACTTTTTTCCGGCAGCTGCTATCTTAGGGTGCGGGTGAGATCGTAATCTGTTGAGGCAACATCGGGGCTGTGCGGCTGATATGATAGCGTGGTCCAGCCCAGTTTCTGGAAAATGTGGAGCGTGGACTTGAAGTAGACTAGAAAATTTTAAGTGGTCGCTCAATACATCAATTGCCCACTAGGACATTTCTTTGCTGTTGGCATTTCATTTACATATTCAGTTAGATAACTACTCATTCAGACAACTTATAATCGTGAGGCATAATTGACCCAAACTGCACTGAATCATTTCAATTCCTAGTCAATCAATGCACGATTCGCGTGCTTTTTCATATCCCTCCTGCCTCTACTAACATATTCTCTAAAATATCTATGATTTTTGGGAATCACTTGTTGACTTCGACTTTAATTAGAAAGGAAAACTGGACAAAACCATTTCACGGAAATTATGGGGCAACCAAATGTTATCAGCATAGCTCGTGTCGATGACTTTGCCTTCTTCTGAGCCTGAACGTAAGTTGTATTGTAGTATCTGAATGATATATTTGTATCACGCTAGGCATGCGCGATGAATATATTGGCAAAACGAGTAGATCAATCTTTCTCCGCGTAGAATTGTTATCACTATAATTTCAAAATTTGAGAAAGGGCCACTTTAGATATACATTAAGTAGAAATCCACGATGGTAATGATTTCAAAGTGATCGTCACGATCCCGGAGAACAAATCAAGAGCTCTAGCGCGCATTACTCTTGAAGTCTTTTGAATGAGCGCAAAGAATCCAAAAATGAAGCGATGGACGAAAGCGTCACAATGACGCGAGATATGAGCCTTTTCGCGTTATCTTTCAACCAGACCAGATGGTTCTGTAAAAGGCATCGATAATCCAGTGAATGATTTGAAATGTCTAATACAACGTAAGTTTAGGCTCCGAAGAAGGTAAAGTAGCGGTGACTTCAGCCATCGAAACGGTAAATTATGCAGTAATCAAAAATTAAGAAAAGAAGCGCAGGAATATTTGTTGTTAACAAATGTGTAATTTTTGTGAAAGTCCAGCTTCAATATCGCAGACAAATCCGGTCAAAATTGTTTGTGGACAACTGTAAAGAGAGAATGAACCACAGAACCAGTTATATAAATATATGTGCAAAATAAACGCTCCTTTGACTACATCTGATGCAGCACCATCAGCATGACAAATATCAGTTTATCCTTTACCACCGACCTGTTTTGACGGCTCGCTAAACAATGTGGATTGGAATTCTAAATTTGGATTATAGTGTGAGAAACGTGAATATACCATTCTAAAACTATCCGGAAAATCTGCGTAAACAGTTAAACTGTAGTTACCATACAATGCTAGCGCACTGTACATTGGCAGCCCCATATACACCCAGCAGCAAAAGTACTAGAGAGAAAATCTGCTACTGTGAAGCAGCTATACGACCAAAGTTATGTTTCATTTAAAGAAAAAAATGCGAATTCACAATGACAGACCAAGTCATATATAAAGTTGTTATAGCATCACGTAAATCAGGAGCTTCGGTAGGAAATCAACCAAAACTCGACAACTGTGAGAATATCATCAGCACCCGCAAGAAACTTAATAAGAAGGAGATAAGTGTGCATCTTCTGCCATTTGACTCTGAACCACAAACATTTACTATCAAAATCGTCAAACATCTACACTAGTGCTAACGAATAGTTACATAATTCTTCACGAAACACGTTGAGCTTTAATGAAGCACAAAATATTGAATCAATCATTAGATTCAATCTAATCCAGGTGGCCATTCAAACCGTCGTCCACCAAAAACATGAAGGTGAAGGTGATGAACGCTCTGACATTCATCTAGTCCATTGCTTACGACAACACGGATAACCATTTTCTAGCCCAAGAGCACCAGCTACCTACAGTACGAACAATGGAGAACCTTCTATTACTGCGAACTGCAGAAGAAGTTTCATCCCATTTTGCTGTTGCATTTTAATGTTACTTACTTACGTATTAGATTACCACATCTACGAACAATTCGAAAGTTCATGCTCAAACGGATCCGGAAAATTACAGTAAACAGTACGTACATAGTTTCCTATGGGGAAGTCTGCCGATTCTTACTGAAATCAAGGAAAAGGCGGCAATAAATATCTATTATTTCTAAGTAGACAGCTATAGTTATACCTAGGCGGCCGTCATCATAGGTTTTTCTAAAAAGTCGAAGTTATAAATAAAGGTTATAAGAAGAAAATTTATGGGCCATTTCAACATTCTACGTGTATATAATATTCAGAAAACATCCTTGCCTTTGTATTACCGCCAATCGAAACTTCGTAAACTTGGGAATTCTACCGAATTTATAACGTTCGTTACAGCTGGAACCTGTTGCAACTTTTAGTTACTCTAACGTGGCCGTTCTCCCCTTTAGAATAACTAAGAATTGTACCGGTGTTTGTAGAATGATATCTTAAAAGCCATAGTCTCAAAAAATTGCAGCAGTGCAAAACAGACTATCAAGAGACTCCATTTCACCTTTCCGCTGTGACATTTATAATACATCCAAAACAAAACCAAATCGAAAATTGTCATAAAAACAAGAGGACAAGCCCTATCACTCTCGTGTATCGTTTCCGTAAGATCTCCTTTCGAATATTTTTTATAAATGATGGCGTCATTGGAAACTGCTGAGCTGGCTTTTTCCGCTTCAGACATTACATCGTTGATTGCTCGAGGCTAGGACGCCACAACGGAAAGCCTCGAAATCTAAACTGCGCACAGCTGAATGAAATGTAAAAAAACATGTGAATTCGAAACTCGATAATACGGGTGGCTTAAACAATTAATCAGCTGAAATACCCTTCCATTCTCAGTGAACTCTACATAGAAATTTTGTTCATATTACGGCGAGATCACTGATTGGAAGATTATATAGTCACAGCATGGTGCTCAAGATGCTTAATGATTTGGAACACGGGTAGTGCCCACCAGCCAACAAATAGTTTTACACTACTGTCGCGCTGTACTTCATAAATTTGTTACACTTTAGCAACCTTTTGAGACAAACGGTGGTATATAGAGCAGCAAAGGCATTCAAAAGATCATCTACATTGGAATGGTAAACAATCAAGATATCTATCTGTTATCCGCACTATGTGTCGACCCTTTGAGAAGAAGAATTTTTTTTGATTTTTCAAAGTTCTGATAGTCACTCGAAAGTGTAAAATACGATAATGTTATTGATATATTTGACTTTTAGATGGCCTTTCCAAAGCGTTGTAGCAGTAAGAATTGCATTATGTTTCACACACAGGCATCCTTCACTGAATAAGCTCTTTCGTGCCATTTGCTCTATGGAGCAGGAAGTATTGAAAGTGTGTCTTTTCCTGGACAAAGACTTTCCAGTAAAGTACTGGTAGTCATTCAAAAGCTCTATTCGTAGAGAAGCTGTGAATTTCAATTTTATAGAAAGGCCTATCTGTAGAGCTGCAGCATTCACAATGACGTGTGGAACCGAGCTCCATTCCCCAACTTTCTCCGGCAATCAGCAACAACGACTCATGGATCGCCACCGCCAGGCTATCCTCGAGATTGCAAGGAGACTCGCTCAAGCAGTATTACACGACGTTCAAAAAGTAGACGAAAAAATGATGAATGTTAGAGGAAGTGGGATCCGCACAGCGAGAAAAAACACTGTGAAGACGGACCAAATAAAGTGTCTAAGTATTCACAATAAGATCATGTTTTGCAAGAGCAGCGCGCTTTTCGTGTTTTATTGCGCTTATATTTGCTGGTGAAAGTTTCCCTCTTAAACCAAAAAAATGACGTTATTCTTGAAAAGTTCGAAAACTTTTGTTTTTGAGAAAAGGTTCCTGCACCTCTCCAGCAACTGTAGTAAAAGGTGTGTTTCACACGCGTTGTCCGTTTTCGTGCATATGGCTCGAATTATTAACAGGCCAGGGCTTTTCGCTTGAAGTACTAGTACTTTTGTAGTGGCGTAAATCTCGCAAATCCTAAGAATGTCGTTGGTTTATGAGAAGGCTTTTTGAGGCTCACATTCAATTCATTCAGTCCTATTTTACACGTGTCGCGCGTTATCGCGAGGATTTTTGATGTCTGTTTAGTAATTAACTCATCGTTTCATAATGAAAATTTTCTAAGCTTTTTATACTCAAACTTCAGGCGACACTTTACTCTATCGCTTTTAGAATAGACTTTTTACTTTCATTATGTACTAACAAGGCGAATTGTTCAAAACAGATTGTAACAAAGTCGATTCCATCTTAAGTATGGATTGAAAGTTTTTTGTCTGCTCTATGTAAAGTCATTCGGTAGCCTATCGAAAGGAGACTGAAACTGAGGAAAGCAAGAGACGACGGCGAAGGCGGTGCTCTCAATAATTTGCAGGAAACATCCTTGCACACGTGTTGATTTTGCGGCCACTACAGTGCAGAAAAAGAGACCTCGACAAATGTTTTGTAATGTGGACACAGGACAACAAGGGAAGATTGGAGAAGCTGTCTAGAAAAATCGGCAATCGCGTCACTTAACGTACACAGTTTAAACAGCTGAATAAAGTCGAGAGCGATAGAGATGAGAGCCGACGATAACCAATCATAAAGCGATTCAACATAACAACAGTAGGACAAGAAGAGGTAATCGGTCGGATCGAAACGAGTACGATAAGGAGATTTCGCGCCTGCCACGTCGTCCCGCGTGGGCGGCGCGCCCAGCGACACATGCCCTATCGATTATTGATCTAGGCCGAGCACACTTACTCCTCTCACTCCCCAGTGGACGCGCTACACCCGGCGCGGGCGGTCCCTTAGTACCAGGAGACGACCCGTGGGCTACGCACAAAACGGTGAGTGTTTGAAGAGTTGTTTTTTACTATAGAGCATAAGCCTCTCTATCAAGATTTGTTTTCTATGCCAACGTCATGAAAGTGCTTGAATAATTGCATCGCATTTGATATTGATTTTTTTAAAGTTTGATAAGAAAGCGGGACGCACCGAAACGATGTCAGGCCAGTCATGTACCAGCTGAGTACAAGCTCATTGGGCTCATCAAGAACGCTTCTTGCGGGACATTGCTTTAGTCAAACACACCGAGGCATGGCTTATACAAATCATACCATTTTGATTTGCTAAGAAATTTCCCGGATTTTTCGTTTTCGTGCGAGTTTGTTCTGTTTCTCCAAAAAATAAAAACAGCGAATGATCAATCAGAGTATTCAACTTCAACTTCATTCACTTTTTCTCACTTTTCCGTCTCAATGTTCCGTCACACCAGACCTCATTAATCTGACGAAAATTCTCAGCAGCATTTGTAGTCAAACGATACTCGAGTAGCATTACCATCCTTTTTCGCTCTAGGGGCAATTTCGTCTCAGAGTAAATGTATAGGTGTTATATAGCAAAATGATAGCAAGAATCTACTCTAAACAATAGTGAAAAAATTGAAATGCATGAAAAATCGATCAACAATAGCGAAAAGGTTTGGGAGGTCTCTTGCCAACCAATTATGCCTCTCAAAATATATGTTTTTACTGATGAGTCCTAATTGAGCGAAATAGGCGCCTATATAGCACTAAACCTATGGTCTCAAAACAAGTCATATCCTAATCAGATTATATTTTTTGCTTCAATAAAATACATAATTTAATAGTACTGTATCGGAACAGAAAATCTTTTTCAAAAATGAAGTCGTAAATGACTTTTTCAATCTGAGCTAAGGTAAAAGGCATCGACTATCCACCAAATCATTCGAAAAGTCTAATGCAACGCAAGTCCATGCTCTAAAGAAGGAGAGGACGCCGAAATGTCAGCCATTTTGGATGAGCCAAAATCATATTCTTAAAATGGAGGTGCACCTCTGATCAAAAATTGTCTATCAGTCACTTATCAATTATTCTTCCCTTCTTCCTAAAAAGAGAGGTTATTCTATGCCAGAGACGAGCTGTTGAGAGCGCCTTCGCCACCTGAGTAGGCACATAAATGAGCCGAGATGACCTCCACAAGTACTCTGATGCTGGACACTGTGATTACGTCGTGTGAACGTCTTTGTGTGAAAGATCTTATAAATGATTGGCACCACTCTATGGGCCAAGAGTGTTTGATAGATAAGAAACGGATCATAAAAGCTAATTTTTGTTGAGACAATACGAAATTCTCAAATTGTTTCCTAATGGGTGATACATCTTTAACATTGCCATTTTCACCCGCTTGTAGCCGAGTGCAGTGCAGATTACTGAGTCAGAGTATCGCTGATCCATCAGAAACATTCAGTATCTGGGTACTTTTTTGTTATCTGTGTCCTGTTTCGACCCCTGAGGAAAAACGTATTTATAGTTGCTTCAAAGGTTATATAATCGTTCGATAGCTTGAATCAGAAGAAATTGAATGGCTCATCTTACTTTCAAAATAGATTCATTATTATACTGAAACGCCAAAAACAAAATTCTGTTTTTCAAAACTTCTCTCGCTGAACAAAGCTTTTGCTTTAGATTTTTAGAAACCACTCGATAGGTCAAATTCCTTTGAACCCATGATGCATTTGGTTTTCTGAAAAGCATTTCTTAGTGCGCCATCACAATTGAGGGAATATTGAGTTTTGCAAATTTGCCAGCGGAATAAACGCAATGGCTTAGCGGCCATGTTGCGAGATGCCTATGCACATACGGAAAAGCATGACAGTTTTTACCAGTGTTGGGCTGCGCGACTCAACATTCCTTAGGTTATTACAGCAAAAAAGTCTAAGGTATCGAGTGATTGTTAAAAGTCTAAACGAAGCGCTTTGTTTAGCGAGAAAAATTTTCATGAGAGGCTTAATTTTTGCTGTTGCAATGCACTAGTGAAGCCGCATTGTAAACAAAGCACATGATCGAAATTTCTGAGATTTGAGCTATAACATAGCTGTCACAACTTGGAAACAAAACAAAAAGCGGGTTTTTCTCAAGAGATCAAATAGGAGCGCAGATAATAGAAATGCTGCAGTATTGCAAAACCAATTTTCTTTGGCGATTACAGCACGCTAAGAAGTTCTTTTTGAAAACTAAGTCTGGAATCCTTGAGAGACCTATCGAATAGTTGTTAAAGTCTGAAGGAATAGCTTTCTTCACAGCAAAATGCTTGAATGGAAACAAAATTTTTTTTTGCTGTTTCAGCATAATAATGGAGCCATTCCGTAAATGAATAATTGCTACAAATGAGTTAGACGGCGACAAATTTATAAAACGATCTCATTCGATGGCAGGAAGTTCTCATAGGAATGTTAGTGATTACTGGAAAGCTTGAGTACTCAGATAGATCCCTGCTTGGTCGGTCTTTTAAAGCTCCCTTTTAAAGCGCTGTAAAATCCAAAATAAAATTATATTTCACACAAAAACGTGCTCTTTTCCTCATCTCGCTTATATTTCGCTGGACAAAACTCCTTCCTTAAAGTGCTAGTATTCATTTTGCAGCACTAGCTTCGAAGGACTCAAAATTATATTTATTGTTTGAATGAGCCCTTTTGATCTCTAATCTCCTATAATCTTTTTATTCGTACTTCAAATATCGAAAGACACAACTCTTTCTCTAGACTATTAGTAATCATTCGATAGCATAAATACTGATTTCACCGATGTGCTCATTTTTTGAATATAGGTTTATCAGCCAAAATAAGGTCGAGTTTTGCATTTTTGATAAGGTTCTTTACAGACTATTCCCGATGACGGACGCCGTAGCTGGGGGCACAGCAGGGGCAGGGCGACGGGCTATGCGGGACGCTGGTTACGTTGTTATTCAATTAGGAACTTTTTCTCCAGTTTGAAAGAAACTCCAGATAAAGCGATCGACTAGGATATTACGAAGGTTCTACACATTTATATGCTTTTCGGCTTTCAGCGAATTATACGCGTGATAATAATAAAGACGCAAGGTGTGTGTGAATCATAATTTTTGACCCGGATGCTGCAGCGTTATAAAGGGTTCTTGTCGAAAACCGGCAACGTGGCACTGTAGCGAGAAATCCAACCTTTCGATAAATTACTAACACTCTATGAAAACTTGCTGCCCAGAGAATGAGATTGGTTTTTCATTTGCCGCCGTCTAACTGATTTGTACCAACTAATCTTTCTAAGTCTCTCAATTCAAGCTATCAAACGATTACTGAAACTTCAAGATTGCCTAGAAAATGCAATTTCCTTGACGGATCGAAACACAACATGGATTACGGAAAGGCATCAGTATCTGTAAATGTGAAAATGTGAAAATGCTGAGTTGGAGGCCGTGAGAAAAATGAACGTTTTGGTGATAATGATGAGACAAACAGCAGGATTTCAAACGTCGAAATACCTTGTTCTACTACAATTTTGTCTTTTCTGTCGTTATACCTTTCGTTTCGAATATTTTCTTGAGATCACGCTGAATTTTCAATATTCTGGTTAATCATTTTTTGATCCACGCATGTGGTTTGTTATTGAGCAAACTTATAGAGCTCGAGACACGTGTTTCGACCATGACATTCTCATCAGTTGGACGGTACTCTTCTTTTTCTGACAATCATCTCGCGCTGCTCCGTGTCCTATACTAAGAGTAGACGACGACGAACATTTTACACCGTCCATTATATGAGATTATCACTGGGATGTGTCGCACACTCGATTGCTCTTGTCTGGTATCGTTAATGTATCATACCTTCCGTTTCGTGTGTTTTCTTAAGGCCACGCTCAAATTTTGGTATGCCAGACAATCATTTTTTTCGCCCGACTGATGAGGCTGTCAAGGTTGGAACACATGTGTTGGGCTCTATAAGTTTGCCCTACAACATACCACGTGTGTGACAAAAAATGGTTATATGGAATACTCTATCATTGCTCAGAGTTTATGTTTATATGGACCTTCCAATTTTTTGGTTGAGGATTTTGTTTATAAGACGCTCGGAGAACGACTTCGAATGACAAACATAGCTTAAGTATTCAGGAGCCATTAGTGATCCTTCTCTATGTACTAACCGTTTTCTTTAGAATACTAGGTCAATGCTATTCACAAAACCAGATAGAGAAGATATTCTTAATGCTTTCCGTGAAACCATAAAGAAGGGGATGCTCTGTCACCTTTCGTAGGAACATAAATGAGCACATTGGGCAAGTCACAGAGTAGGTTAACTTTTCATTAAATTACAGCTCTGAAGTATATTGTACTACTCAAACCAATGTTTCAATGCTTTCTGTACAAGAAACATTGCCTAGGAGAATGAAACTAACGGTTGGACTCAGCTCTAGGCCACCGTTAGCATTTGTTCAGGCCTTATATGCATTCGTTAGTTTTCACAATGCTTCATAATGTCGTCTTCGTGGATCATTCCTCAGAGAATAATCATTTTTCAAAGTTTCACTCTTTAGCAAGAAGTGAAGCGGTCAAAAGGCTCTTCGATTTTGATAGACTCCTTTTTGTGCTTTTTAGTTTTATCGAAGATTTCACAAGCTTTTATCTCTATGATTAGCCTATAATCTATATGACATCCAACCCATGATCCATATGACATATACGTGATTTGAGATCCTTTACGCATTTCCACATGATTATTAAGCATTTTAAACAGTTATATCGACAAACGAAACTCGTCAAACAACAACCCACCCTTCTGTCACATTTTGTCAAAGACTGATCGAGAGTTTCATTCACTTTCACTCACTCTATACTTAATGTAGAGATTGCGATTCCATTAAAGATCGATGAATTCAAAAATTGTTGCCTGAGTGAGTGTGCGAAGCGTGTCGTGAGCATCATAGAATACTTGGGATGTTTGTGATATAATCCATCGGAGAACAATGCAGATGATGTCTCGACCAGGTAGAAGACGTTCGCTCGCATGATATCTCACCTTCTATCCGATGTTACTCTTTTTTACAAACCGATTTCTCCTAGTCACATCATCCCCTCGCCACCCCTTCTTCCTCATCGTTTTCGCATTTCCTTGTAACAGCCCCCTCTTTATCATTTAGCTTTGCTCTCCTCAAGTAAGGTTGCCATCACTTCACGACAATGGAGTCATTATTATGCAGCTGGATGTGGCCATTCCATCACGATGTTCATTCCGAGCAGAAGTGCAAACAAGTGGGATCCTTGTTACGATTAGCCATTGTGATGCTGTGTCGGTGCATAAAATGCATAAATGCATATTTATTCGTTTTCGTTTCACAGAAACAACTCAATATTTCTCCATCTGTGGTAGTTTCGCTGATGAAAGTATTTTAGTATTTTGTTCGACAGTGAAAGACTCTGAGGAAGGCGGGAAAGAAGGGAGGGGGGAGTTGTAAAGAGAATTTCTTTTTGATAAATAGTTCATATATGGAGTACCAAGCAAATGTAATAAAGCACTTAGTTGACTTTCCCCAGGCGCCCATGGTGAGATAGCAAGTGCTCGGTTTTGCATTAAGACAAGATATGCTTCTTCATGGTTAGGAGGCTCTACGTCACACTGTTACTGAAGAGTCATATCATTTCATTTCATCCAGTCAAAAGCGATACTTAATTTTATCATTCATACAATTGGTGCATGTCCTTCATTTCCACTGTTCTACTCTCCAAATGAAAGATGCCAGATACCAAACTAAGTGGACATTGTAATCACAAAGGCAACTAATTACCGCAGAAAAGTTTAGGAGTTTTACAGACACGTTTTAATACCATTCACATCTGCCATTCTTTTTAATACAATGCTTCCCTCACCAGGAACAGTTTTTTGCGGGGCAAGCCTCAGGACAGCAGCTTTATGTGTATTACTAAGCCAGCAAAGCACTTTACAACACTGAAACACCGCGACACTTGTGGAAGCTATCGAATGAGTACGAAAATGGTAGGAACGAAAAGTGCACGGCAAACAGGCGGTCGAACAAAGAGGTACTCACGTGTGCAAAAACATATAACTCTGCTACCACAGAATTTCCACTACATGTTCGTATACTTTTCCTCCTAAATGCTACAGCGTTATGATGGGCTTTATCAAAAACGAGCGCATAGCGTAGTAACACTAGATTTTGGCTTTCGAATGGTTAATAAAGGTGCAGTGGGAAACTCTTGTTCGGCGAAAGGGGTCAGTGCCTTATTTGCTACCAACTAACTGAAAAGAACCTTTTTTTCTTCTGGACAAAGTTAAATTCTCTTCTGCAGGTGTAATGTCACTGCAAGAGGTTGCCATTCAATCTCTAAGCTATCACGAAGAGTAGATAATCTAACCGATCAAGTGAGTCAATTGTTCAATTCGACTACGTTTTCAGTCTGCTGTTGAAGTCCGAATGCTTTTGAAAGACTCAGTAAACAAGTGTATATTACGTTATAGGAATCGTGGTACAAGGAAGTCTTTCACAACTACAACGCTCGCAGATCTACTGCTAGTTCTCAGGAGGGGAAAAGCACGAACAGCGCTGCGCTACAAGTTCCTTGTTTATTGTTTATGTGTTAACATGTTTGTGTCTGTCTGTCGTTCTGCATAGCATGATTGCTGTGTGGAACGTATAAATTGGGAAAGCCCCATATTTTTCCATAGTTCTTAAAAATATTTTTTTTTCAGTGTGATGCTATTCGCCATAATTTGACTCACCTGTATAAACGTGGTGTAAAATCTGTTACACTGGATAATCTTCCCGATCAAGTGAGTCAATTGTTCGATCCGACTACGTCATCCGCATTATTGGGTATATTTGTAACATCAAAACACCGCTAAAACCGATTATGTAATAAGAGAGAGGAAGTTCTTTGTCATATGTATCCTATATCTTTCAGCAAAACTGAGATCACTGCCGGTATTGCTTGTTAGGCCAGCCTTTACGGTTGGATGCTAACAGACAGATGCGTTGTAGTGTAGAAAGAGTGGTGGCAAAACAGGCGTTGCTGGTGCAGTTGGTTGATCACCCTCCCCGGGAAGAGTGAAATCCGAGTTAGAGTCTCTCTTGACGTCAAAGTTTTGCACATCACTCAACATCATTGAGTACTTTAATATTATACCTCTATTTCAAGTGCTTTATTATCATTTACTTTGATATTATTTTTATGTGTAAATACAGAGTGTCAGTGGCCGAGTGTGTAGTGACATTGAGCGCGGTTCGACGTGAGTTTAACCACCCTCCTTACTCAATAATCACATGCAGTCAATAACGAGCATCCTGCAGAGCGCTCCAGCCTGGCTATCCTTTAGTTTGCAAGGAGATGTGCTCAACCAGTATTCTACGACGCTCATGGGGAAAACAAACAACCCAAACGATGAACGCGAGAATGCCAATCGAATGCTTGAAGTAGTGGAACCAATACAGGAAAAATGAGATAAGGAAGAAATGAATTAATAAAGTAGCAAGCAGTTAGTAGCACTAGGTTGATGGTGAGAATTTGATTAAGCTGTGACATTTTGGCCTCGTCGCCTTTTGCAGACTCGATGATGATTCGAGTCGATTCTCGAAGTCGTCGGTCGTCCTCGCGTTGTGGATCTTCTCGTCTAAATTGCCGTTCGAGTAAAATCTTCTTTTTTGTTGGAGCAGCACTAGATTAAGGAATCTTTAGTCTCAATCTTCATTCAAGCGATGCTCTCCACATAAGAAGATTCGGCATGATCGACAACGAAGACGAGAAGTTGCAAAACCGGAGGACGAACGAAGATTGTGGAGGATAATCGTCCTGATTCATTGGTTCTGAGGAAGACGAAGACGTCGACGGAGTGTTAGCAGAATAAATCTCACTCTACTGTGCCGTTGAATTTGAGCTAACCAATCAATGTTGATTGGCAATGGCGAAATATGCGGAAGCTTTTTTTCTAGAGCTTCAATTTGAGTTGCTGATGAGCGTTTCTAGATTGCTTTTATTTTTTCTTTGGGTTTACGGGAACGAATGAAGAAGCAAGAGAATATGTCTCAAAAACCGTGGGCCAACAGAGACACCAAAATAATCTAAATTCTATGCAATACTCTTTCTCTGGTGTGCTAATGAAGGAGCTAAAAGTCAGTCAAGTGCAACAGGGAACAAATTGTGCAAAATTTGATAGTTGAAATTAGCTGAAAATCAGCTGAATCAAGTTCGTTTGGGCATCTCTTCATCAAACGTCAGCATTGCACAAGATACTCTTGCAAAAATTGCGATCGAAAGACGTGCATCATGCTGTCTCCTGACAAAGCAAACAACATCTTCTTTTTCTTCAACTATCAGCACTTTATCCTTCATTTCGAGTGTTTTCTTAAGACCACAGCTCAAATTACAATATGCCTGATAATCATTATTTGAGCCACGCATGTCAGTGGTCTGTTAATGAGGGCTGACTTATAGAGCCCGATACACGTGTAAAACATACGTCGTCGCTAACTCTTATTGTGGGGACTGGAGCACCCACAGAGATTAGCAAAAGACGAGAACGGGTAACTGCCCGACTGACGAGATCGCAAGATCGAAACACGTGTATCGGGCTCTATAAGTCAGCCCTCATTAACAGACCACTGACATGCGTGGCTCAAATAATGATTATCAGGCATATTGTAATTTGAGCTGTGGTCTTAAGAAAACACTCGAAATGAAGGATATGTTATATTAAATATACTAGCCACGAGCATTCGAGTGTAAAAAACTCTGTGTTTGGTGAGTTCTTCACTGAACACAGAGTGTAAAACATACGTCGTCGCTAACTCTTATTGTGGGGACTGGAGCACCCACAGAGATTAGCAAAAGACGAGAACGGGTAACTGCCCGACTGACGAGATCGCAAGATCGAAACACGTGTATCGGGCTCTATAAGTCAGCCCTCATTAACAGACCACTGACATGCGTGGCTCAAATAATGATTATCAGGCATATTGTAATTTGAGCTGTGGTCTTAAGAAAACACTCGAAATGAAGGATATGTTATATTAAATATACTAGCCACGAGCATTCGAGTGTAAAAAAACTCTGTGTTTGGTGAGTTCTTCACTGAACACAGAGTGTAAAACATACGTCGTCGCTAACTCTTATTGTGGGGACTGGAGCACCCACAGAGATTAGCAAAAGACGAGAACGGGTAACTGCCCGACTGACGAGATCGCAAGATCGAAACACGTGTATCGGCTCTATAAGTCAGCCCTCATTAACAGACCACTGACATGCGTGGCTCAAATAATGATTATCAGGCATATCAGCACTTTACTCTATAACTCCAATGGAAGTGAGATATTGAAGAAAAAAATGGCTCAAGGATTTTTCCGACTCATTATGCACTGAGCATTTTTCTCCGTTGTTCAAGAAAACTCTAGCTTCTTGCGAAACATAGGAGAGTACTCTGCCACTCACATGCAGAGATGGCAAAGTCAGCAATGATTCGGTTGGAGAGGAATCATCATGCAGTAGGCAGCTTGATTCTATGTGGACAGACAGCCAGCTACTTTGAGCAACATTCTTTGTAAATGAATTATCAAAGAACGCATATATAGCAGCACCAATTGTGGTAATTGATGTGATAATTGCTACGAAAAACGTATGTGAAAAGCTGATCGCAAACAGTTCGGTCGACAGTCGCCGATCACGACTTATCGATCGATGGTCATTGCGCAGGCTTAGACGCCGCCTCACATCTGTCTGTCTCTCTGCCATCTCCGCAGGTGCTGCTAGAAGATTGATATTGATGAACCACTTACGCGGTAAACCAATTCGGCATCTGCTGTCTATTGTAGCCCGCTCTCTGCTTGTAAGGTGTCTATTTTGCTCCCTATACTTGTTAACACTTGACGTATCTGTTCCCTTGACCTACTCCTCATTAGTTTATGCAGGACTTGATCCACAGTTTTTGTTATTTATCAATTTTCAATTTGTCTTATCTAAATTACGTTCACCGAAACCTTCACGATATTATCGCTTTTTTCACACTGTTTGTAGAAGAATTCCGAAAAAGAATGTCTAAAGCCTAAACGAGGTTGGGAAAGGGCCATACACCGGTGATTTTTGAATTATCTTGAATGTTTGTTGCGAGGTTTTGAAAACAGTTGATCTTATGGATCGATTTGTAGAAGAGTTTGCTTGTCTTAGTTTGAATGAAGTTTGTCGTGTCGCTGTGGTCGAAAATCTTTGAAAATTCTTCTTTTTTTTAGATATTTATCGTTACAATATCACGGAGAAAAACGACTTCAAAGGTTGTCAGGAAGAAATCGCACAGATTGTTCGCGATGCGCTTGAGCCATTGGCTGATCCTGCGAACGTAACAAATTTGCATGATGGTTAGTTTGACTATTATACGTTTATCTTTGCAAACGCAATGGTAGAAATAAGCTTTTTCGTTACCCGCTCCCAGTTCCAGCCGTCGGGTAAAGCGCATTTTCTGGTCACTTTCTACGCCTGGGTAGTTATTCGGTAGCTCAAGTCTCAAGAGATTTCAAAGTATCCTTTATTGTCAAAATAGCGTTTCTTATAGATCTTGTTCAAACAAAAACAATCTGATAAAAATATAGCATGTTTTGAGCCATTAAGGTCTAAGTGCTATACAGGCGCCTGTTTTATCCTACCGGGACTCATCAGTAGCACTGTCCTCAGTTCAGCTGATCGCACGAAGCTATGCACCTTTATCAAGGAACCGAGGACGGGGCTACTGATGCGTGCCGGTAGGATGAAACAGGCGCCTGAATAGCATTTAGATCTCAACGGCCTGAAAGATGTTTTATTTTATCAAAAACATGTTTTCGTTCAACCATTTATCGAGAAACAAAGCTGTTTCTTCAGACCTCTTCTAGGAACCATCCGGCTCTTTAAATCCTTTTTAAATTCCGGCATTTTCAGTGATTTGCTTAATACTTCAAAAGACCTTTTTAATGCGCCGAATAATCAAAAGACTATTGCATTTTGCAAATTTAGGACCGAAAAAAGCGCGATGGTTAGTGATAATACTGCGAAGCCCTATCCAAATACCGACAGAGCGCGGTGGTTAGGTTTCAATCTAGCGCTGTGAGAAAATTGACATTTATTTGGATGTTACAGTACAGTTTTTTGTATAGAGCTTTTGTTCAAACCAAATACATTACTGCATTTGTTGAGATTAGAGCTCTTTAAAGATTACTAAAATTCTCAAGAAAAGGCTTTCTTTGTACGGTGAGAAATGCTCAAATGAGAAATACGATTTTATTTTGCTGTTAAAGCGCAAAAAAAAGCCGTTTTAGGAAAAAATACATCTTTTAATTTTTCAAAATTTAAGCACTCGAGTGACTTTTCAGAATTCAAAAACTACCAGAGAGTAATTTTTACACGAGCGCTTGAAATGGATGAATAAAGGCAATGATCCGATTTCTTTCATAACTAATCGCGCAATTTTGCTTTTTTCTATTAGTAACCCCCGTTGAGCACAAATAGGCATATAAACAATGAGTTTATTGGTATTTAAAGTTTTCAGCACACATTATAAGCTATGTTATGAAAATTTTATCTTGTTTATGTGATTAAACTATTCAGTGCAGCGCAGTTAGGGAATCATACTGCGATATTTTTATGTTATACGGACACGAGAAGCAGGTAGCTCAGTGACGGTGATCACATTAACTTCGCAAGCGATCCAAATAACCTTGACTTGGTTTACGCTTACATCAAGTTCATAGAGCCTTCATTCTATTCAAGATAAAGGAGGTGGGCCAGACTTGTCCGAGACAAATCATTCCCTCAATTACAATTGGAAAGTCATAGCACTGAACTCTCTGATTATCTTAGTACTCGAAAAAAGGCCGGCTGAGCTAATATGCAGGTATACATGCTACAAAGAAGGTCCTGACCACCTGAAACGACGAATAAAATTGCTCGATGACTTTTGTGAATGGTAGAAGACAGGGAGCGGATTGCTTCCGAAATTGTTGAGCTTCCTCTCGGACTGAAATACATGATATTTAATGCTGATATGCATTCAACACGTCAAGGTCGTTAATGCTTTGTTGCTGGCACCTCCGGTCCTTTTTAGTGGAAAGAATGATAGCAAAGCGTGAACTCAGTGTGTAATGGCATTGCGCGCCTCCATTATGGGTAAAACGCCAATTCAGCTCCCGCCTTTGGCCAAATATTTTCTATATTACTCATCAATCTTGGATTTATGAGGCTGAGAGAATAAGTTGCCCATAAAAGTCCACATGACATGTTGGCACAAAAATAATTATCAGATTACTGCACAAGTGTAATTGTCTGATTTATAAGACTATTTGACACCCACCATGCAAACTCTAAAGTGTTTGTGCACCACGTAAATCGCTTTCAAATCCATTTTTGGCCCTCTTAAGCATTTTGTAAGCCACTTTTTTAATATATGAGCCGATGAGTAAAACGATGATCTTAGGAAATTAGTTTACCGAGTCTTTACTTAATACATATTGCTAAGCAGATACTATTTACATGAGTATGTAACAGGAATAGGAGCAGCATTATGAAATTATAACAGAAATAAAGTCAGTATCACAACAGAAGCCAGTCACAACCATTGTTTATTCTGAGCATTTTATCCTTTGCCCAAGAAGAAGATTAGTCGTACGTAAGCAAGTATAATTCATTTCATGGCAAATAAAAATTCTACTCTAATTTCGTTTGTGTGCTCTCTGTCCTCTTTGGATTGTCGTACGTCTTTACAGTCTCCGCTGAAGGATACAGTCGTCACAGTCACATGCTGATGCATCCTCGTAAGTCCTCTGCCGCAAATGGCACGAAGTTTATGGTATTTTTGTTCTATTCGACTAAACGAAGTGATCAAGTATGTAAGCTATATAATTTAAAAAAAACCGGAAATCGTTGATCTGGTCAAGATTCGAACCTTCACCCCATTTCTTTGTTCCCCTTCACTCACTGGTGAGAGATTCCTTTTTCGTTTTCTAAGCTTCGTTTTTATTCATTTCCTTGGCTTAGCTTTTCTAAAGATATGCTCCAAGATGAGTTTGGAATAGGCATGTGACTTGATCATTTGAGACAGGTGCTTTTAATATTCTATGAACATGCAATTCAACATTCACTCCATTACTCAGACTTTTTCGTTGTCGAAGAAATCCATTGTGGTACTTGATTAGTCTACTAGCAATAATTTGAAAACTTAAAACTAGAAAATTTTGGAGAGACACTTTTTTCAAGAGCTCCCTAATTCAGCGCTGTGGCATTTGAAATAGAATCATAAATCTCACGCGTAGCGCGTTATCGCGCTTTTGCCTCGTACGAGAGGCTGTCACAGAACTTTACACTTTAATAACCAATCGGCAGCGGAAGCTTCGGCCGTTCCCACAGTATGCTTGTCTTATGAAAGCACAGTTCTGCTGCACTGTAGTAGAAGAAATAGGTGGTTTAGGATGTTTGGTGCTTGTGGTTTGATAGCATATACGTGCGTCGCATAAAGTGGAGAGGGTAGGGTGGGAGGAGATTTTTGTTAAATTTTTCTACGCCTTGGCAAAAAATTTAGATGAAACATAAGATCGTGATACCTTAAGACTTCCTCTACACGTTTACATGTTTTTCGTGCTTAGGTTTAGGCTCACTAGTGGGTTCATTGGCAAAAAAGTCTAAGCAATAGAACGTCACAGCAAAGTCGAAATGCAGAAAAATTAACCAGATAAATCAGAAAAATCCTCGCGATAGTGCACAATACGCGTGAAACACAATTTTATTTCTAATGCTACAGCGCTAAAAAATCCTCAAAAATACATTTTCAAATCCAGTCGTGATTTGAGCCTTCGAATGACCACTGATAGTCTGATAGTCTATCAGGAAGCCTTTGTTCAGCAAAAGAGGTTCCTTTGATTTACAGAGATGATCCGTGGTGTAGCAAACTCTCCAGCTAGTCAGTCTTCCGTCTACTCCGACTTTAACTCTTTTCTCCTTTCATCGCCCGGTTTTCATTTACACTTGTGTATCTCTGCTGTTAACGTTCACCGATGTAGTAAAGGATAAGGGACAAAGCTCTCGGCGTTGATCAATCCCTGAGGGATGCGCCATGCATTCGACTTCAATTTTTTAACTTCGTTTGAGGTGATTGAATGCACATCTGGCCTTTACAATGACTCGCGGTGGCCTCCCGCTGAACCGAGTCAGTGCTGCTTATCCTCCTAAACAAGTCTGAGACCTGTTTGGTACCAATTTACCGACCCCAGAGGGATGGATGGCTTGGTGAGCCATGAGCGCGAGATCGAACCAGTGACCTCGTGTGCGACGCAGTGCACCTCTAACCACTGCGCCACATGCGCTCTCTGATGTAGTGTTCGGTCATATTTTTCAAGAAGCACAGCAAAAAAGTGCTTTTGGAGTAAAAGTTACTGGATTTGTGAAAAATCCTCAACTTTTCCAAAAATCCGCTCCGGTACAATGGAGCAGTATTTCTCCTTCTAGTCCACGGGATTGCGCCCCTGAGCAGGAAACTGCCGCAAGTCGTGAAACTGAGAATAATCATAGTAACAAAAAAGGTCAGAGGAAGAAGAAGGAAAAGAAGAATTTGAAATCTAATGTGAGATGTTTCGTCTTCCAAGGAATATCAAGAGTCCAGACTGGTTGAATTGTTGCGATGTAGCTTCAAAAAAAGGTGTATTAAACTATTTATTCTCTACCGAACAGCGCTTTACTGATAGCACTTATATAGATAGAAATCCTGTAAAAAACTGAAAAGTGTTGAGAATAATGGAATTTCAGCTGTCTAGAATCATAGAATTTCTCTGATCAGCAGAATTTGAAATGTTTATCTCATGCGTAATCGAAGTTTGCAAGACATAGTGCAACATTCAAGTGAACTTATTGGCCCTTCTCCACCGATGAGATAAGTGGGTAGAACTTTTATAAAACCGCAACTAATTGATCATGTAAGATGGTCTTTGCGTTTCCGCTCGTGATTCAGCACATGCGTGAATTTGTCACCGTCAACAGTGTTCTATAGCGTTCTTCAAATTTTTTACTAGCTTGTCCCAAAGTCAGTTGTATTACAAACAATAATGAATTTACATTAATGATGAGTCCAGTAAGATTTGACTGAGTTCATTCTGCTATGGCAGCTCAAAGTTTTCAACCCTAAATGCTGCGCTGTGGTGAAAATGTAATTTTAGCTGCAGTAGTACGTTTTCAGGGAGTCCTTTAGAGAAACAGCGGGGCAAAACAATTGCTGGTATATCTTACGAGCAAGGACGAATTGATATCATGCAAGAAACCAAGTAGAGGTAATAACGTCTTTGATTTTTCAGTTTTGCGGTTTCACCACAATTTTCTATATTGCTTGACATAAAAAAGTCCAACGCTCATAATCACACTTTTCTGAAACAGAAAAAAGGAATGTTACTAAGGTGTTATAACTTCATTAATTGTTCACTGCTTGAATGGCGCTCACATAAATTATCATCTTGCCACCAAGATGGAAATCGAGGATGCAATCGGACGAAGGCTGAACGAAGTTTCTAAGACATACGCAGAATGCGTCAATAGAGTGCGCAATAGCAGGACGGCTGATGAGCAGTGGTGAGAAGTGCTCAGTGAAGCAAGGACAAATCGAATTCTGGTTCAGTCTCATATTTGCGGTTCTCTATCGTTTCCGTGACTCAGAAGCCGACAGACTGATAGCATACTTGTCTGGATTGACAAATATTCTAGTTTGATGCATCGGTAGGCGTTCATAAGCCATCGTGTAGACCAGGTATGCTTTCAGCCATTTCTCAATGGAGTCAGATGAATGGTGCACCTTTTAGAGATTGATCTATGTCAAACTTTTTCTTTTCTTGTCCTCTACATGAAATCGAGAGATAAACAATTAGGGATTTTTGCGTGATGGAATAAAGATCGTACTTGCCAACGGAATACATGGCTTCAACTGGAATGATGAAATTTAGGCACAACTAAATCGTGGCTGTGAATACCCATCATGATTGTGTCAAGATTAGTGGTTTCATGAGAGGCGTAAAGAGTATCAAAATAATCACACAATCACACTTCACAAGCAGTGACCGAAAAGCGGCAAATGTTAGGACCGTGTATGAGGAGTAGTTCAAGTCAAGTGTGATTTCCAAATGATTCATCGGAAAGCCGTCAGCTTCATGCCGTAAGAGTTTCTTCAGAAGGTTTATGTTTACGCCATGGGGAATTTTTAACTTTCAAGACTGATCTACTAAATGTTTTGCCCTACCAAGTACCAACAGTTTTCTATATTGCTTATGTAAGACTCAAAATAATCGTATCTGAACATTTATAATTCTTTTTATATTTGATGAAGATTTAGTGGTACAGTGATAAACAAATTCAACTGAATAATTCCCTTATCAGAAGGCCACCTCGTCTTGTGCCTTGGGAGTAATTGAACATGCAGTACAATATGAACGATGAGCTTATCAGATGAAGGTGAGCGGTGTGGGGCGCATTCGCCTCTCAAATAAGCCACCAACCAAATAACAAGCGCAAAGCTACGCGCTAGCCAATTCAATTCGACGATCCTCCCAGTGTTCTTTATGCAACAGAGACGTGGGCTGATACATTGAGTATGTTAACACTATTGAGAACAATCCATAGAGCGCTTGAACGATGCCTTCTGCGATTCAGTCGGCACTCATAACATCTACTTGCTTTGTACAACTCAGATCTCCAAAATCTGTCTTATCTTCGTGATAGAAGAACATGCTTCGATAGCGGAATACAGAATGATCCGTCACATAATAAGAAGAACAGACGACAGATTGACCAAAAGAGCTGTAAAGTGGACTTGATGAGAATACACCCGTCCACGAGGCCAACTACACGATAAGCGGACGGGTCAGTGAAAGTTAGTTGGCTGTACTCGCAGCCGCCGATCTGCAGATCACAGTATGAAACAAGCCAGTTGCCATGCTCAAATCAAACCGCCACCATGGACACAAAACGCGAAAAGAAGAAGCGAACCACAGTATGAAATCTCCTTGCAATCTTTGTCCTTTTTTCTCCGTGCGAGCTTTTCTCCGTATTAATTCTTCGCTTTTAGTGTTCTTTTAGGTCATCTGGTCACTTATGAGAGCATTCTGCTGTGATTATGGTTCAAGCGAACGAAAACCGTACAGCTTTGCGGTATTTTGATGGTCTCACATCCGCGAGTGCCGCGTGTTGCACTCATCCCCCCGATTTGTTAAAGGTTACCTCTCATCTCCATCTCTCTAATATTGGAAAATATTCTTGCCTTCTTTCAGGTTCATCTTCAAACACAACAATTTGGAAGGATATCACTGGGACAAATAGCTGTTAAACTCTACGAAGTGATGGCATCCTTTCGTTCTAGAACGGTTTGTCAGCGTTGCTTCTTTGTCAGCTTGCATATTACACCAAAAGCTTCGTAATGTTCGAGACATCAAGGAATCAAATTCCATCAGACATGAAGTTATTCATTCACACTTTTCACCCATAATTCCTTCCTATTTTGGCATAAATCCGTTATCTCCAATCAGTTTTTCAGCTCTTTGTAAACTACACTTACGCTTTTTCAGAGACCTTCAATAGACATTTGATGGTCAATTCTCGGAGTATCGGGTCTGTGTGGCGGTTTTGTGGGAGCTCCACATGATCTGCCCAACTGAAACGAGTACGATAGGAAGATGTCACGCCTGTCACGTCATCACACGTGAGTGGCTAGCCCCGCGGCATGGCTCCAATCGATTATTTGATTTGAGCCGTGCACACTCCTCCCTCCCTCCCCATCCCCCACTGAACCGCTTCACTCAGCGCGGATGGACTCGTAGTAACAGAGACGACCCGCGGACGATGACCAAAACGGTGAGTGTTTGAAGCGAAGCTGTTGATTACTATGCAAACGTAATTTCCTCTATCAAGCTTTTCTCTCTGTACTAACATCACGTAAGTGCTTGACTAAGTGCATCGCATTTCATTCTGACCTTTTTGAAGTTTGACAAGGAAGCGGAGCGCATGGACGATGCCAGCACAGTCTTGTACCGACTGAGTATAGGCTCGTTGCTCCCCTCCAGAACGCCTCTCGCGGAAGGCAGTGGAAACAAATACACTGAGGTATGGCTCATTCCAATCATATCATTTTGGATTGGCAAGAATTTTTCCGGACTTTTTCGTTTTCGTGCAAAGTCATCCCGTTTTTTTCAACCAATAAAAGCACAATGATTGTCCATAGGATTCTCCTTCAACATTAATTCCTCCCACTTTTCCGTCAATTTCGTGATTTAATGACGGAAAAATTTGATGACTTTTCAAATTTTCTCAAGTGTTTTATCAGCCTAGGCCTTGTCATCTGGCGGAAACTCTCAGCAGCATTTGAAGCCAAACGATGCTTGTGTGGCGTTATCAATCGTTTTTGCTCTGAGGACAATTCAATCTCGAAACAAATGTACAAGTGTTATATAGCAAAGTGATTGCAAGAATCTACTCTTAACGATAGCAAATACAAAAACTGAAATGCATGAAAAATTGATTATCAAAACCGAAGAAGGCGAGATTTCTTGCCAACCGCATATGTCTCTCGAGGTATATTTATTGCTCCAGAAAACACATAATTTAATAGTGCAGTGTTGGAGCAAAAGAACGTTTTCAGAAATGAAGTTGCAAATGGCTTTTTTGACCTAACCTAAGGTAAAAGTCATCGAGCAAGCACGAAATTACTCGAAAATTCTAATGCAACATAAGTCCATGCTTTCAAGAATACCAAAGCACAAAAACGTCAGCCATTGGAGAAGGTGACGGTAATTTTTACGGTAAGCAAAACTTCAGAAGAAAGTACTGGGAAATCTATATGTTCACGAATGTCTAAGTTGTGGAAGTTACTCTTCAATATCAAGGGAAGATCAAGGCAGATAATGTTGGATCTTAAATGAGAAGTAAAAGAAAACAATCTGCTTATGTTCTAGAGCAAAGTGCAAGTTTTTCTAAAAACATGCTTGAAACATACTCATATCATTTGTTCTCCGTGTGTTCTAAAAATAGAGTCCTTGACCAAGAAACGAAACAGCCATGTAAACATAAATTTTGTGCTGGAACGGTTATAACAAAACTGCACATAGGCAAAATACTGTCGTGTTCGGCATTTTGCTGCTCGTCTCATTATTAAAAATGTAACGTTCATCCTTTCCCCCACCTCGAAAGTTAGCATATTCACATTCGTCGTCAAAAAATATTGAATACCACTTGACTGAATCACTGAACCTCTCATTGATAACGTGCACCAAACTCAACCACAAGAGGCTTTAAAAATGATAACGCCGTAAAGGTAGAAGAGCTTGTGACGTGGATGAATAGAAACCATATCTTAAAATAGAGTTACATCTCTGATCAAAGATTGTCTAGCAGTCACCAATTATTCTTCCGTTCTTCTCTAAAAAACGGGTTATTCTGTGCAGAGACGAGCTGCTGAGGGCGCCTTCACCACCAGAGTAGGCCCTAGAATGAGCCGGCATCACGTCAACAAGTACTCTGATGCTAGACGGTGTGATTACGTCTTGTGAACATCTTTGTGCGAGAGATCTTATAATTGATTGGCACCAGTTTATGGTCCAGGAGTTCAAAAAAGAATGCTCTAAGCCTAAACGAGATTGTTACGCCAGGGTCATACACCGGTGTTGCGGAGGTTTTGGCCTCCTCGTCAGTGAACCCCGCCCCACATTAAGCCCTGCACTGAAGCAAGGAGGGAGGCGTATGTGGTGATGGCACAGTGTACAAAGTCACTGATCTATCACCACCTCTCAGTCGATGTCTTTTGGCTGTTAGCAAAATTAATTCATCAGATCGCGTGTTTTTCAAAACCTCGCAAAAAACATTCAAAATAGCTTAAAAAAGAATGCTTTGAGCCTAAGCGAGGTTGCTACGCCAGGGTCATACATCGGTGTTTCGGAGGTTTCGGCCTCCTCGTCAGTGACCCCCGCCCCACACTAAGCCCTGCACTGAAGCAACATGAAATTCTCGAATTGTTTGTGAATGACTGATACATCTTCAACATTGCCATTTTTAAATCCGCTTGTAGCCGAGTTTAGTGCACTCACTGAGTCGTATCGCTGATCCATCAGATACAAGGAAAAGTGGGTGAATATCCATTGTGAAAGCATATTTCTAGATATCTGGCTATCAATCGTCAATGATTACTAGTTTGCCTATCAAAAATAGTGTAGGCCGTCACAAATAACTAAATCTGAGAATGTGTGCATGTTTTATTACAATAGAGGGTCAGTATTTTCCCATCTATGATGATTTAGACTTTCAGACTAATGAAGCCTCCATCGCAGGAAAGAACGTCATGGCCGAAGGAAAAAGGAGGTAATTCTGAAAATTTGTTTTGGACTTTTTTGACAATTTCCAAGACCGACTGTCTATTACCCCATGCTCACATAATTCCTGTTTCTTCTCTAAGCAAAACGCGAGTTGTTACATTGAACTTTATTTCACAGCTGAAGTTTCGGCAGTTCGCCTTCTTCAGAGCTTGGAAAGGTCAAATTGTCCGCAATTCAATCAGTTAAACACCTCCACTACTACTTTGAAAAAATCACCGGACCTAGATTTCAATTGTATCAAGCACAAAATCAGCTCTCAACATACTCACCGCTTTTTATAAGTGCTCCACTGAATGATCTAAGTGAAGATCCCGGAAGAAGATCACATAGGCTCTTAATGCACCCTACCTATCAAAACAACAGTTCAATATACTGACTCCTCACATGGCGCTAGTAAAAAACATGTTTCGAAGAACAGCCAATGCATGTACCGGGGAGGAGCAGAGAGTAGAATCCGTGAAACTGACTCGGGAAATAGCCACTTCTAATGGATACGCTTTTGTAACCCCTCGGCTTATGTTTAAAGGAAATAATGCGCCTCCGAACGAAAATCGAATGAAAAGAAAGTCCCGTTTATCCTCCCGTTCTATTCAAATGAGATTAGTTCAGCTATAAAACGCTGCTTGAAAAGAGCGGGTTTAGAGCATTCGGTGGCCATTATTGAAATACCACCAAATACTCTAAGACGCCAATTAGTTCGCAATCGCTTATATGACCGTCTCTGTAAAACGAAAGATTGTAAAATATGTCCTAACGGCAGAGACAATGATTGTATGGGCGTAGGTACAGTCTACCTAATCTCTTGCAAAGCGTGTCGTGATAAATATTTTAGTGAAACGCGTAGGCCGCTCTATGCTCGCATAGAAGAGCACCTAGCTGACAAACGGTTTAATAGACGGAACACCCCGCTACTGGCGCATAGAGAACAGAAACACAACGGAGTTGATTTTGAGATCGAAGACACCATCCTTGCGCAGGAACAAAAAACATCAGCGCAAAAGATCTTGGAAGAGTTATCGATTAGACGGCCAATCCAACCATAAACCGCACAAGGGAATGTCTCGATATCACTCGTGATTTGAGTCAGTATATAAGACTATTGTCCTGATTGGTAGGGTGCATTACGAGCCTATGTGATCTCCTTCCGGTGATCTCCACTTGGATCATTCAGTGGAACACATATAAAAAGCGGTGAGTAAGTTGAGAGTTGATTTTGTGCTTGATGCTGAAATCTAGATCTGGTGATTTTTTTCAAAGGAGTAATGGAGGTGTTTGACTGATTGGATTGCGGACAATTTGAACTTTCCCGGCTCTGAACAAGGCGAACTGCCGAAACGTCAGCTGGGAAATAAAGTTCAACCAAACTTTATTCTTCGCTGTAATAATTGTTGATCTAATGAAAGTCATTATTTTCCCAGTTGAATAAAAACATTTATTCATAAAGTGTTTTTGATTTGAAAATATATGTAAAAATTTTTAGAACTTTTTTCGCACCCTATATATGCTGGTGCCATCGCCGTAAACCAAGCGAACAAAAACGGCAATCAATCGCTTCAAAGGATTGCCACTTTTCACCTTACGCGGGTTGTGACTTGCACTCCTTCGATTCCCTCCACGAATTCTACAAAAGTCACCATATTACTGACTGGACCGGAAGGCCGAGGCAAGTGTTTAGCGCTGCATAAGTGCCATAACAGAACTCACAAAAGGCTCAAAATTCGCTATTGGTATGTATTGTATGCATCAGGCGTCAATTGAATGAGCTTACTTCATAACTGTTATTTTTCTGAAAGCTTTCTCGAAGAACTGAAATAGCGCAAATAAGATTGCGTTTCGCACTGGAAGACTTGGTCTGCTTAGGCTTAGGCTTAGTCGCAGGTTAAACTGACAATCTAAAGTGATAGCAAAGCTTAAGCTCATGAAACGGTAAAATGGAGTTTACTCTACAAATCTGATAAGGAACACCTGAAAATCTCTGCGAAAAGCGAAAAAAAATTTCAAAATAAACGATAATAGGTGCGATAACGTGCACCGAATGTGGAATTCAAGTTTAGATTCATGCCACAACGCAGTAAAAAGAACCCCTCTAAGATGACAAGTACATTTTCATAATTATCGAAAGTTGAGTTTTATTGAGTCTGAAAGTCAATAACGCCCATAAAGTGGTTCAATAAATTCCAGTGTTCTTTCCCACGTAGAGAATACCTTGTGAAACACACATTCAAAGTTTTGCGCATAAATCAAAAAAATATTGCTTGTATATTTGCAACACCATACCACCGCTAGAAGTGGCTTGTTAAAAGTATTCTTGCCTTCTCAATAATTTTTTCGTTGACAGTTTGCAACAAGCTTTTCGTTGTTAAAAGTAACCGAGTAAACTCTTTGAAGGCGTCTGCATGGATCAGGCCATCAAAGACTCGAAAAGTTGGGTACATTGCAGAATTATAGGAAACAAGTTATGCTTTATTGATCTGGGGATTTATTCGTTAGTTTTGCTATATTTTGCTATCGTTCAAATAAGATTCATTTGTGATATCATGAGAGATATATTTTGAACTTAACTGTGTATATTGTACCGTTTTGAAAGATCAAAGTGATTGCAGATGATAACTGCCTCATATATTCAAAAGCTGTTCGGCCAGTCGTTTCGTTTTAACATGTACCACCACCGCTAAGGTTGCTGGTAGGAGAAGTCCAAAAGCACTTCTCCTAGCAGCAATAATTTAGTGGCTGTAAGAATGTTTGTGTTATGAGTAGATGAATAGTCTTCTTTTGCATTGATTCTGTTATTTCATGACATGAAATATCCTAAATGTTCTTTAAGAAAATAGGCAGTTTTGATGAGTGAGAGTTGCTAGAAGATTAGGTTTACCTTCTCTGGACCCTTTTCTCATTTAAACAGTCACAATCTTTGTCCCACTCTGAATTGATGTGTATCAGTATCACTGCATATATATATGCCTTAGCGTGAGAAATGTGTAAGGTCCCTGACTGGGCACAACTCAGTGGATTTATATAGGTACTACTTGTTTTATGAGACAACAAAGTAGAATGACCAATGTTTTCTATACTTTCTCAGGTGAAAGCCACCTGTAATCGCTGTTACATCTTAGCATGTGTATCCTCTACCTATTGCGAAGGATCAACTCGCAAACCCTCAATAACTGAAAATTATTTGCATATTCCTTGCACGCCAATGATGATTGTAAATTCTATATTATTATTTGTGAAATCTCTGTCCTCAGCTTTGACATTGCTCTATGGTATCTTCTGAATCCGCCCATTGTTAAGTGAATATAAACTGTTGCTATCTCATTGTATTCTATCTATACTCTCGCATTGCCAGTATTGTATTGTTATCATAACGATAAACAATATAATAAGTTTGAGGTGTTGGACTCAGGGACAACCACTGCAAGTCCCGTGTAGAAAACTACCACAAATTTGCAGTTTACTGCGAGCAGGAGCCCTTGCCAGCATACTCAAACTATGGTTCTGATATCGCAATCTCTACTACAGCGTCACAGCAGTTCTGGTGCACTGGCTGCTCGAGTCGAGTCTATCACTATATTCTCCGCTGAACCTTTACAGCATCGAAAGAGGTTCCATTTTCCATTCCATGGAAGTGCGTGTGAAGCAGTAGTTAGAATTTACCTTGCGACATACACGTGATCGACGATTCGATCGCGGGCCTAGGTCACCAAGTTAGAGTCATTTCTATAACTTCAAAAGTGCAAATTTTCAGTTTCGAGTTTAATTCCAAAAAGATTTTGATTGTACAATCACTTAACGGAGAAAGACAGTGTCTTGCTTTCGGAGTGCGTTGTTTCAACTTCACAGCGGATTTCGTGGGACTATATTGAAGGTGTCATATTGCTCATAGCATCTGCAATGCATCGCATCATAAAAAATGTACTGATAATTTCAGCTGACGACAGCTGATTATTCTCCGGCGCTCAGTTCCTATAATAGGAAGCGAGTGGCTGATTTTCGGTATGGACGGCAGAACCGCTGAAACACGCACGTCTAGCGACTCTATTGCCACGGATAAATTCGTAACCAAGCCCTGAAAAGACGGCTGAAATTCCCCTCAAAGACTATAAATAGCAATGTCCTTCATTGTCTTACTGGATAGCTGGTGAGCTCTATGAAAGGCTTCTCGCCAGTTCGAACCTCGTATGAGGTTCGGATATTTGTATTACACGATAGTTTACCGCTTTATCGCGTATAATAATATCCCTGTGTACTGAACTACGGTCGTTAAAAAAAGGTTCCGATTCCAGCAAGAACTGCTCTTCGACATTTCCACCTGAAAGCTTAGTTAGGACTGAACTGAACAGGAACAAGCAAACAATTGAAGTTTATCGTGCTCTTTGAAAGAGTAGAGTCCAGTGAGTGGCTCTGACAAGAGCATATGAAGTTTACTGATTACTGCTAAAGTCATTCTATAACTCATTTGAAGACAGGTGAATTATTTGACACACGCTTGTGATTCCTTTCAATTTCAAATTGTGATCATTGAAAAAGAGTGCTATATAAGTATGCAATCAAAACATGGTGCCAAATGTGAACAAATAAATCTTCAGAAGAACTGTCCATTCGAGGAACTGTTATGAATACACTATGGTGTATGGTGACCACGTTGTCTTTCTCTTATGCATCTGTCTTTACAGACAATCTAAATTGAATTCAGGTACCCTTCTGGGTTGCCGTATATGGCGTATTGAATTTTTTCAAAAAACACCTACGTCCTATTCTTTTTCATGGTCGTGTTAGTGTAGAAGACAGCCGCAAGGATGCAAGAATAGGAGAAAATCTTGGAACTTTATGTGGGCTTCGAACGGGTGAGAAACTTTTCCGAAAGCTCACGAGCTATACATTGGATCACTGAGGGCCATTCGCCTTTCTTTCAGCCGTGTGCAAACTTTTTGAGTGCTCAACTTAGACCTTGGTTAGTGTGGAGGATAGTGTAAGCGTCCGCAAAGGGTAGCCGAGGTTTGGAGTTCGGAGTTTGGGTGGTTCGCAATTCGCTTAAGGTGAGTCTGCCGAGATCTTTGTATACGTATTCCACGAATGGTTAGAGAGCGCAGCTGACCTTAATTTGGTTTCATCGAACATTCTAGTGTACAACGAGGCTATGTACCTATATGCCGATCACAAATCAGAAAGCCATTTGCGAAATACTCATTTTCGTGCATGAAGTGTAATCACTGGTGAGTGATTGTGAGAACGGAGACGTCGTGCCGAGTGGTTGTGATGCTCGTCGCGGCGCACGTGAAGCCGAGCTCCTCCCCTCCAACTCTCTCCGGCAGTCAACAACAACGCCCTATGGAACGCCACAGCCAGGCTATGCTCAAACTTGCAAGGAGACCCGCTCAGTAAGTATTCAGAGACGTTCGACAAGAAGGCGAAACAACGAATTGAGTGCTAGAAGTACTGGGATCCCCACAGAGAAATAAAACGCTGTGAAAACGAATTAGTAAAGTGTCTAAAATTGTGAGAAATTAGGGTATATCGGTGAAGGAAACTAATTGACGCTTGATTTAAAAGCTTGGTTTCCTGTATACATATTTTAGAAAGACAGTTTTTCACCGTGAAAAGCAGACTGTTCATCGGGAAACTCGTGATATCTGTCTTTTTTCACAACTCTCAAAAATTTCAATGAAAGCTTGGGCTGTTTTCAGTAGTTGATCCCATTTTGGGCCGTTCAGAGGAGAGCGAGAAATTGGAACGTCGATATCTACGTAAATCCGTTACGGTCTATATTTTCCATAGGAATTGAAAAAGGTGAGACCCAGTGGGCTTTCTGAGAGGATCCTCATATCTCCTGTGAACCCAGAATTGTGAGAAGGAAGAAATAGGTTTTGAGGTAGAAAAAAGCACTGCGGACTATGCGGACGGATACAAACGGTGAACTCCAAAGGAGACTAATTGATACATGCACACAATAGCGTTCATTTGGAGCGGAATTGGTCAACTATTAATAATGAATTCGATCGTCGAGAATGCACTAAGTGATATCTGAATGAACTGTAATCTTGAAGAATCGTGCGGCTTCAAGCATAACCTTGCACTTGACCGAGTTCTTCCAGTCTAACCGAAAAGAACCATGCTGAAACCCAGAACAGGAGATTCATTCGTCGACACTCCGCATTCTATCGCCAACTTTGTGCTTGTGTAGGAGTTTTCCGCCTTGAGATTAGATTCGTTGCAGTATTTCCATGCTATGGGTCCAGCCTAGCCTTGGCGCTTTGTCGGAGTACTTTGGGGAGCCACCAACTGAATAAGGTTCCATCCTGTTCTAACCCACAGTACAATACCCATGACATTTTCTAAGCCACGCTCTCAGCTGTAAAATTCAGATGGCGCTCGTCCACTTACCCAGCTATAGCAAGCTTATCGTGAAGCATACTTTACACTGCATAGATTCGGTTCATTACCATAGTCGATGATTGTAATAATGCATTACATGCTCCTTCTTATTGATATATACAATCTTTGGAGGAATTTATATAATGAGGTAACGGTAAGTGTTTTAACCCTTTGACGACCAACGTTGATAGGTAGGCGGCGTCGCACCATCGCTTTCCCATGAGACGCGAATCTCCCAGCGAGATGCGCCTACTTTCCCACAGGACGCAGCGCCGCCAAAATCTATGCAAATATGTACAGCTCTCTGCACTTGCTTTCCCACAAGATGCGCTTGCTTCCTCGCGAGACGCGACTCCACCCTTACAGTAGCTGAAAGAGGTCTGACGTTGCGCGGCACGGCATGATAGGTGCCATTTGGTCCTTGAATGGTTGAAAAGCCTCAAGAAAGAAATAATAGATAAAAAAAACTTTCAGCGTTGATCGATCCCTGAGGGATGCGCCATGCATTCGTCTTAGTGTGGCATCGTGTGAGGTGACTGAATGCATATCCGGCCTATACAAAGACTCGCAGTGACCGACAGTGCCACTAGTCTTCTCATCAAGTCTAGTACCAATTCACAGACCCCGGAGAAATGGAAGGCTTGGTGAGCCTTGAGAGTGGGATCGAGCCACTGACTATCGATCGGTCGACTATGCGCGTTTCACGGGCACCTCTAACCACTCCCGCCACCCGCGCTCTTGTTATAAGCAATAAAACTTCAAAGTAAAGAACTAAAAGTGATGCTAAGCCCTGGAATATAGGCTTGTTTTTGCTCAAATTTCTACTATATCAACAAGCAGTGTTGAGAGAACAGGAGCCCCTGTAGCGTAGTGGTAAACAGGTGCGCCACGGAAAACGGCGGATCATCGGTTCGATTCTCGCCCGAGGTTCAAAGGTTTTGCATACCACTCCGTCGTCATAAAAAAAGCGCGGGAAAACCACTTGAAGCCGCGTCACACGATCGCATCACCCAGTGACTCAATTACGATTGGAGCGAGCTAACCGCTATGTTTTCTTCCAGGCTTGATTTTTTATTCTTTTTCTTTAAATTTGAGTCTGTCCAGGCGTTTTTTTTTTAACTCTATATTGATTAGGTTAATTTAGTGACGTCATTTAGAGTAAATCTTGTCGCTCCTAGCGTTTCAAGACGTTCTCTTCAATTTCAGAGCCGAGATATTTCCAAGTCGTTGATTGTCCACATTGACGTTTCGGCTTTCCTTGTTGTTATTGATTGTAGATTTGTAGTTTTGTAGATTTTTAGATATTTTATTTGTTCATTCAGCAGCTGGATGGCAACTGCTTCCACCCTTCCATTAGATGATTAAGCCGAAGTTAATGCCATAGGGGTGAGTCATGTTTCGCATTGTTTGTACAGATTATGACTTGGCTGTTAGTAAAAATCCTATTCGCTATGTGTCATATAATGGTTTTTCAAGAGAAATAAGATGTGTATCACCTAAAAGTCGAGAAATACGTAGCACAGCGTCGAAGAAATCACTCCTACTCTTTTCTCCTCTTCGCCTTCAAATTTTCTCTACGCGTTCATATGCTTTTCGTGCTTCCAGCGAATTATACGGATCATAGAAATGAAGGCGCTCGGCGGGTGTGAAACATAGTTTTATTCTGGATTTAACAGCGTTACAAAGGGATGTTTTGAAAAAACGGCCACATAGGATTCTGGCCAGAGATTTAAGCTTTCAAATAAAGCTCTAAAGGATAAAGCTCTTGGCGTTGATCAATCCCTGAGAGATGCGCCATGCATTCGACTTCAATTTTTAACTTCGTTTGAGGTGATTGAATGCATATCTGGCCTTTACAATGACTCGCGGTGGCCTACCGCTGAACCGAGTCAGTGCTGCTTATCCTCCCAGACAAGTGTGAGACCTGTCTGGTACCAATTTACCGACCCCGAGGGGATGGATGGCTTGGTGAGCCATGAGCGCGAGATTGAACCAGTGACCTCGTGTCCGACGCAGAGCACCTATAACCACTGCGCCGCATGCGCTATCAAGCTTGTTCGTTCATATAAGCTTTTAAATGGTCACCAACAATTCTATGAAAGATTCTTCATCCAGCGAATGAGGTCGAATAGTCATTTGTCGCCTTCTATCAGAAGGGAACCATGTTTTTCTCAACAGGCCAAGAACACGAGGTTGTTATAATGTAGAGTTTATTTGGGCGGCTGAGATTCTAGCGCATTTCGTCTTCTCCAATGCCTCTCTGTTATGTTTTATTAAATTGTTATTTTTTAGAAGAAAATACTAGTTCGAAATTATACTATTTTCACTGCTTTTTTTCCGCAGTGTTATTATGTTACTTATATGACTAAGAGATTGAGTGGTGAACAAAAACACGGCCTCAGGCGGGAATCGAACCCACGTTTCATCCTATCCGGGGACGCGTGCTCTACCACTACACCACTAAGGCACATTTGCCCAACCACTCATTCTTCAACATCTTAATGTTAGCTATCAGCCACCAACCTTTGACAGGTTTGGTCGGGTATGCGATTTCGCTTTATTTCGTCCCCGGATAGGATGAAACGTGGGTTCGATTCCCGCCTGAGGCCGTGTTTTTGTTCACCACTCAATCTCTTAGTCATATAAGAAAATACTAGTCTTTTTCAAAAGTCCAGAAATATCGACAGGCTCTAAACGTCATCTCACTATCGTCCAAAGTTGAGATTAATCTGTAGGATTTTTTGACTATGTTATGTTTTACCTTTATTTCGAGTGGTTTGTTAAGACCCTGCTCAAATTTCGTTAGATTCTTTCATTATTATGTGAGCCATTTTGAGCGTGGTCTTAATAAAGCACTCGAAACAAAGGTTTAATTATGATGAAAGTACCAGCCAAAGAGCAATCGAGTGCGCAAACGCACTGTGTTAGGTGAAAATTTCACTTGACATAGAATGTAAAACGTTTGTCTTCGATGACTCTCTGTAAGGGAGTAGAGCTCCCGAGAGAACTGACTTCAAAAATATCGAAAGACGACGGGTTCTGCCCGACTGACGAGTCTATAAGGACGAAACACGTGTATCGGGCTGTACAAGAGCCTTACCAGACCACATGACAAGTTGGCTCGAATAATAATGAAAGGATTTAACCTTTATTCGATAGCTGACGTTTCGGCAGTTCGCCTTCTTCAGAGCCTGGAAAGGTCAAAATGTTTGCAATACAATCAATCAAACACCTCCATTACTTCTTTAGAGAAAATCACCAGACCTAGATTTTCAATCGCATCAAGCAAAAATCAACACTCAACATACTCACCGCTTTTTATATGTGTTCCACTGGATGATCCAAGTGGAGATCACCGGCAAGAGAGACACATAGGCTCGTAATGCACCCTACCCATCAAAACAACAGTCTTATATACTGGCTCATATCACGAATATTCTTGATTTTCTTCTTTCAGCAGAACACGAGGTGTTACATTAAACTTTATTCGATAGAATCATACTGAAGCATGCCGAGGTTAATAGACAGTCGGTCTTGGGAGTTGAAAGGATTTAAGTTATGTTTATTGATTTTATATATAGCTCTTGTTCTTGTAATTATTGTTTACTATTGTTGTATGTCGTTTATTGTCATTGCTTAACATGTTATTACTCATTGATCCGTCTCGCAGTCTTTTTTGTCACTGCGCGAATCCGAGTGCTTCTAGCATCCTACCGATTTTCTTCGTGGAGGTCTTAGGCTACTAGTTGTGCCCGTTTCCTTGCAGCCTCGAAGATAGCCAGGCTGGGCGTTCCGTAAGACGCTCGTTGCTGATTGCCGGAGTGCTGGTGGTCGGGGATCGACCCCGCGCCGTGCATCGTCAACCACTTGAATCTCGGCGCCTTAACATATTATGTTTATTGTCATAGTTTACTGTTCATTTCATTGTTCAATGTCTGTCATTATTGTTATGTGCTTTTCAATCACTTTCCAATTCATCCGATGGTAAAAGAGTGTGTATTGGGAATGAACAGTCAACAAGTATTGCATCGGTTCGATTTGTTTATGAGGGGACAAATGAAAACCGTTCTCGTTCGGTGGAGAGCAACTTTTCATAGGAGTTTCAGTAACCATTCGAAAGCTGAGACTTCAGACTGCAGCCCCATGTCGCCGGGTTTTCGAAAAAGCCTTCTTTGACTTGATACAGAAGGAGATTTCCGGTATCGCAGACTCGCACATTTCTCGCCGGACAAAGCTCTTTTTTTGGACTATCAGTGATTATCGATAACGTAGTCGTTGCTGATTCAAACGCTGTACTTATATCATGAAAAGACCGTTTTTCTGAAACGCAGTGGATAAAATGAGTAGAATTTCATGTGTGAGCAGAGTGACCTTTGGCCAGTTCACGTGCCGGCGCGTGAGGCCGCCACGTGCTCTGAGGCGATGATCGATCAGTGTTGGACCGCTCTCACGACATCGCATTGGCGTCCACGTGACAGACTCATCCAGCGGCACGTGACTTGGCCAAGGACCCCCTTTGTCGCACATGCAAATTCTACTTGTTTTACCTGCTGCGTTGCAGAAAAGTGGTCTTTTCAGGATATAAGCACAGCGTTGGAATCAGCAGCGATTACGCTATCGATAATCACTAATAAACCAAAGAAGGAGCCCTGTTCGGCGAGAATTAAACGCGTCTGAGAGATAGCTTTCTGTGGAGATTACAGTGTAATAAAAGGGTGTTTTGAAAAATGACGGCGTGCTTCTGTAGCCTGAAGTCTCAGCTTGCGAATGGTTACTAACACTCCTATCAAGAGTTTCTTTCCAGCGAGTAAAGTCGGTTTTCCATTCTTCCCCTCATACCCTATTAGAACCGTTGCTTCAGTATGAGTGCGTAGATATCAAGTTCCCATGTAGTTGTGTGGATCGTTGTGTGGATACAGGCTTGGGTAGCTAATCAATCAATAGTCATATATCAAATCTTCACGAATTTTTTTCAAATCTTACCACCGTTGTAGCAGTGTCACGATGTTATAATTAAGTCTCCAAGGTTGTTGAGTGATTTGCGAAACTGCGGGCTCCAGACGAGCGTTGACCCTGCGTCTCATCCTCACCGTAGACGCGTGGTATTACTACTTCACCGTGGCTATCGCTCTTTCTTCAGTACAAGATATTTCCTATTTTAGTCACAGATTGTGTGCTGTAAATACTACGCTAACGAATTAGTGAGCGGATTATACAATTGATATGAGGAGAAATGCTAGGAGAGCGGTGGTGATCTCGATGGTGTAGTAGCAGCACGCGCCTCCCTGTACGGGTGCAACGAGGGTTCAACTTCCGCCTGGGTTCGATAATTTTGTATGCCACTTAACATCCTTGGGTGTGAGTGGCCATATTATTGAAAAAAGCAAGCATTTTACATCAGTTTAATACATTTTTCAGCTCTCCTGCAACATCAGTGTGTCGTTGAAGATGCGCCCATCTCTGAGGTGGCTAGACGTTTGGTTTCCTCTGCCAAATGAGGAGACCGTCGCCACCACTCTGGCAGATCTTTCTTCCTCGACGGGTTCTCCTCGTGACTCTTTGAGGGCACTGCTACTCCTGACGCTTTTCGCAATCACTTTCGCTTCGTCCATGGTATTTTTCCTTCAATTCTTTTTTTCTAACTCACTTTGGTTTTTTTCTCTCTAGTAACGCTCGCCTTACTATTTTGTTTTGAATGGTCAACTCGAATTCTTTTTACTTAGACGTTTTTAGCGGTGGTATAATGTTTTTTATATAAACCAAGTGATGTGGAATGATGCGCAAAACTTTTTGCGTCAGCGGGAGTTCGAACCTTCATCTCACTCCATCCGGTAACGCAAGCTCCAATCCGTTGCATTACTGACGCCTACAATGTCGATACCGACTAGTTGGGCCAACCACTGCTGGTTGGTGGCTAACAGATAGATGCGTTGTAGCGTAGAAAAAGTGATGGCAAAACTGGCGTCAGTAGTGCAGTGGGTTAGAGCACGCGCTCCCAGATAAGCTGAAAGATCGAACCTTATTCACGCAAAAGTTTTGCAGATCACTGGGTATATTTTTGTTTTAATTATTTATTTTATCCGACCCGTTACCATTATCTATTGAGCGGATCCCAGCACTTGCATGCGATTCGCTTCCTCGGACTCATCCTCCATGGAGGCTTTGGAACAATTTACGTGTCGCCCAATTACTGCTTGAGGACTTCGCCATCTTTGTGAATGTGGTAGGATACTGACCGAGGCGTGGCTGATTGATTGCAAGAGAGTGTTTGAGGAGGGGATCGAACCAGCATCGTGCTTGTTACTTCGGAACGTCTCGTTCGGTATCTTCCGACCTTCACCAGCTCTTATGTTTACCCGATTACATTTTTATTGGCTACAACATCTAAATACTCTTGAAAATACCGTATAATCTGCTGAAAATGTCCAAACAGCAGCAGGATTCACTAGGACTTTTTTATTTTGCCTATGACAGTGCATAAGTGTAGATCCAAGGATGCTGACTGATGTGCAATGAATCTCAAACATTGGCCAAACCTGCGCTTCACCCATGCGCGAGCGGGGTGGGGGACAGTTCAGTGGTAGCGTGTGTCTACGGTATCGGTGTAACGGGGGTTCAAATTCCGCCTGAGATTCAAAGTTTTGCATATCACTTATCAAAATCTTTGGACTATATGCCAGCAGTGCGTCTTGACACTGAAGTCGCCTTTATTATCAATATTTCCTTCTATTCATATCTATTTTCTTCATCTAAAATTTCGTCTCCTTTTAGCTAGCCACAGTGTTGAGAGGAGAGTGGGCACGAAGTCATATCTCATCGTTTATAGCTTGTTTTGGAGGCGGAGTGTTTCTAGCGACTTGTTTGTTAGACCTCTTACCAGGTCAGTTAAACTCGAAGTTCCTAATCATTCTTATTCTGTCAGATCTGATCTACTCAGGTCAAGATATTGAGCTTCTAGTAAGTCGCAAAATGACTAAAATTGATAATTTTTTCAGATGCTATTGAATCATTTGAAAAGGCAAAGTTTAGCACGAGTTTTCCAATCGCAGAAGCAGCTGTCATAGGAGGTTTCTTGATTGTTCTCGCTATAGAACAGGTATGTTCCATTTTTTCTGTCGTTTAATCAGTCATTCTCACATTACAACGAAATATTCAAAAGGATCTACCTTCTTATTACTTTAAATTATGTAATATAGATTGTTCTGACAATGCAAGAACGTGGATGTCTCCAATCCGGGCGCGTTCACCTCCACAGCAGTGACGGAGACAGTCCGGACATAGAGGTGCGAAGATTCTCAAGATTGAATTAAACTAATTTTGTACCTCGAAATTATAGTATTTTCACTGCTTTTTCGCAGTGTCATGATGTTACTTATACAGAATTGAGTGGTGAACAAAAACACGGCCTCAGGCGGGAATCGAAACCACGTTTTATCCTATCCGGGGACGCGTGCTCTACCACTACACTACTGAGGCACATTTGCCCGACCACTCATTCTTCAACATCTCTATGTTAGCTATCAGCCACCAACCTTCAACAGCTTTGGTCGGATATGCGATTTCGCTTTATAAATCCCATTAAGCTGACAGCCACTGTTATATACAATACTATATTTTATATATTATACTCAATATATTAGTGACATTTTTGTTCACCACTCAATTCTCTTAGTTGTATAACTATTTCTGTATATGTCGATCACCGACAGATACTGGTTTCAGAGTTTTTCACCGTCCGTGATCTCCGATGAGGAGCCGAACCCAGCAATTGGCGCTATGCTTCTTGTGTTAGCATTATCCTTACATGCACTCTTCGAGGGATTATCGCTGGCCGTTATAAGCGATGCTTCAAAGTTGATAGAGGTTAGGAAACTCTGTTTTGAGAATTTCATATCATCGAAATATCGTGTCGTCTAGGTTTTCATCGCTCTGACTCTTCACAAATGTGTCATCGGATTTAGTCTTGGTGTTCGACTTGTACAAAGTGGTCTACGTACTCCATGGGTGGCCCTCTGTTCGTGTATTTTTAGCATTCAAGTGAGTTTTTGTATTCCTTATCTTGTCATCCATTCGATTTCTTTATCGCGCCGCTTTTTTGCAGTGCTATGATATTGTAACTTTATATCCCATGATGTTGAGTAGTATGCAAAACTTCGAGCCTCGGGCGGGAATCGAGCCCTCGTCTCACCCTTTTCGTAAGCATTTGCTAACCATTGCACTACCGGGGCTCCTGTTCTAATACCGCTCTGTTCTGTTTTGCCTTATGCAGATATCTAGTGTTCCGTGGTACTTTGTACTTTCTTGTCTTTTTTTTCTTCGAATATATTTTTCGGTGGTCAATAGCTTTTCTTTCATCGGGTTATCAACTGAGTGGCTGAAAAATATTGTCGATAGATGGATTTTAGCAGACTCGTTTGCTTTTTCAGCGTGTTCTAAGCACCTATGTTTTCTTGTTGTTTGGACCTCCTTCATCAGTCAAAGCTAGATAGAGTTCTAGGATTGATGAATCCATGACGGAAGCGCCATTGTAAACGTTTTCATTCAGCATGCATATTTGGCCTTCTTGTATCAAGTCAGTGCTGCTATCCTCCCGGATGAGTTTCTGACCAAATCACCGAGTCAGGAGTGATGGAAAGCTTAGTGAGCCTTGAGCGCGGGTTTGAACCATTGACCATCGGTCATATGTATCGCATAGCATCCCTCCACTGAGCCGCGCTCGCTCTTTCCAACTTTAATTAGTGAAAAAATTGTATCATTGATTACTCAGTTTCGTTTCTAGCCAATTTAAAAGTTAAAGTATTGTTATTCTTGCTTTTATTTATTGTATCATTGTTTTTTTATTCTCAATTTTCAATCGTTATGTTGATTTTTGAGCATTATATTCGAAAAAATATCAATTTTTGGGGATTTACACCATAACATTCTTTGTTTTACTCAGTACAATTGACTGGTTACCAGCAACAAAATGATCACGTACTAAACAAGCGCTTCTCCTTTACACATGAAAGTTTTACTTGCACAAAGAAGCCTCAGAGGTGCGTAGGGAAAAATGGGGCAATAAAGGAATTTGAGGCGCTAGAAATTTTTCTAGAATAGTTAAGAAATCCCCATTGGAATAACGAATGTCACGCCACGCGCAGCGATTTCGACTGTCGCAGTCGCTTAGTTGCCAACCCTACAAATGGGTTATCAAATTTTTCACTTTCAGGTTCTGATCGGTGGTCTTGGAGGTCTGGAGCTTATGACTTTACTTTCTGGTGGCGATCGCGCAAGAGCAGCTATGGTCTCTTCTATTCTCCAAGGTTGATTTCTTCTCCTTTTTATTCTAGCTATTTGTTTTTGTATCTATTATTTATCATAGAATAGATTGTTTTTATCTAAACGAGTATGGATTTGACTCTTTGTTACCTCATTTGCTGAACATCTGTTTATCTCCACATTGGAGAGCGCGTATAGAGCAGTGGTTAGAGGTGCTATGTGACACACACACAGTTGAGTAATTGACGACCGATGTTTCGATCTCACACCTACGGCTTACTAAGTCATCTATACCTCCGTGGTAGGTAAATTAATGCTAGACTTGTCTGGGAGGATACCAGCACGACATTGATATGGTGGTTAGGTCCACTGCGAGTTAGTATAAAAAGCCAGATATGCACAATCACTTCAAACGATGCTAGATAAAGTTGAGTACATAATGCAACTCTCAGATACTGGTCACCGCCTAGGGCTTTAACCTTTATTCTTTCATAGAAAACATTTAACACCTGGCGCAAGTTGAACCCACGTTTCACCCATACCGAGATGCGTGTGCTACTACTGAACCACCAGGGTCACCAATGCCTTGCGTACTGCCTAGTGTCCTTGGATATATGTCTCTTTTTTTTTACATCTTATGAAACATTTTTTGCAGGTATCGCATGTGGAACGTTTCTGTACATAACAACATTTGAGGTTGTTCCTCATGAATTGGCGCGAATGGGTAACCGCATCTTCAAGCTGATTTTTCTGTTTCTCGGTGTAGTTGTCATAGCGGGTTTCATGGCTGCTTTCCCGGAAACTGGTTAGAATTTCTCTTTGCTGATGGGACCATTTCCTCTGCCAATTCTGCACTTCTCTTTGTCATCACAGTTCTTTTGTATCACGTCACATTCAACGGGTTGTGCTAAGGTTTTACGCCTAATTCTGGTCAGCACGTTAAAGCAATTGTTCTTAGTTTCTCCATTCACAGGTGTTCTTGAGTGTCTTTGAGGTGAGTATGTCCTTGATGAAATTGAAATCGCAGCTCTGCCCGTTCTATTTACCAATTTCAGTATATAATACTGACAGGGCGTGTCTTGTATTTGTCTTCCTTAGCAAAACTGGTTCGATTTTTGCATGATTTCTATTGTTTATTAAGCTTCTAAGGAGATTTCAAGGTGTATGAACTGTGAATCCTCCACTGAAAACTCTCTTTAATCAGAACTCTTTTTCGTTTATTTTCGCAGTTTTCTTATTTTTGTCACTTTCAAAATCTTTATCAATGTTTCTACTTTTTGATAACTGAGCCACAACGACAAGGCTACTTGGTTTATGCGGTTGTATTTAGTAGAATTAAGAGGGTTTTTTCATTGTTTCTCTATCTTATCCTTGCTTGAGATGCTTTTATTTTTCAGAATGATTTTCATTTTACACGACATTTCTTTAACGATTTACTTCTCTTCTTGAGCTAATATCTCAAAAATTCACTTATATTTTAAGCTCTTTCGTTACGGCTTGTAGCGAAACCGGTACATGTGTGTCCGCGCTGTCCCGACGGCTCACGAAGATTAACCCCTTCGAGGACCGCCGTTGAAAGAAAGCGGCATCGCGCTGCAGTCGTATGAAGGCAGCATCTGCACCCATGGATCGCGCCTGCAGATGCTGCCTACCTTGCCTCGAGGTGCGACGCCGCCGTTACAGTAGCTGAGTGAGACGCGACGTCGCGCGGCGTGCACGTAGGGTTAACTCGATTACCCAGAAAAATCTGGTCTAAATCGGAAAGTACAAGTTTTAAAAAGACTCTGTTGTCATTAAATGAAGACTTATCACTGGAAAGACTTCTGTAAAGGTACTCTTGATAAAAAAAGAATATCCTGTGTTCTTCGTAGTCGTCTGTACTGTCTGCCAGCCGAGAACTGCCGCCGTAGCGAAAGGGTTAAAAGATGTAATCTTATGTAATATTTTCGAAATTGATGTATTGAAGGATTCTATCCTTGTTCGAAGTTAATTGTCTTCCTATTGGTAATAAATTTTCAGATATTTTGCTATTTGCTTGAAGAGGAAAAAAGTAGACGTCGAATATCTCTTTTTTTAGTAGAAGTGAGACAGTGAAGATTTCGTTTATAGTTCAGATCAACATTATGTTGGGAAGATGTTGAATTATGCTCTTATATTTGGTGATCTTCTCAGTAGTAATATGGGGTTTACTGAGGTACGTTCTTTTCCTTATTCTCAACCCTTTGGATGCAGTTTTTTTTCCCTTCTTTTATGTTTTTTCGCTCCAGTGTTCCTTTTTTCGGCATTTTCTTAGCCCCAGTGTACTCTACGCGCAGTCCCCAAAGGGTTAATATTATGTTTCTAATACTGAGCATTGTTCTACAAATGTGTTTCCAGGCATTTGGCAGTTCTGTCGTCATGGGTACTGTCGATAGTGCTTCAATGCCCTCTCGAAATAGGAGGCGTTGGCTGGTGTCGATTAAGTGATGTGCGAATTCGTCTCCCAAGCGGACTCATCGTCCATGTAGATTTGTTTCAGCTACACCTCTTCTCCGTGCTAGTAAGGTAAGCAGTTTTTCTAGCTAGCAGTAGTGATGTTTATCTTCAAGAGACGCTGGCTCATTTTGAAGATCATTTTGAGTAAGGATAGCTGTGCCTCTATTAACCTATTCGAGACGGTGTTTGTCCTCAAAAACACATAAATCTTGAGAGCGTTTTCCGCTGGAGAAGGCTATGTTCTGAATCTTATAGGAATCATTTGATGACTTAGGAAGCGGCGATTTCAATACTTTCCTTGTCTCAAAAGCCTGTGGCAGCAAAAACTCCATTGTGTTCTACCTTCGGGTTATCTTGATTGGTCTAGTAACATTTGTGCGGGCTTCTCACTGTGCTTTTAGTACTCACTGATTAACTTGAAAAACGGAGACTGTGCAAATCAAGCATCCCTTCAAATAAGTCTTTCGTCGTACGCTGTATTCGAAAGACTATCAAAGTCTGAGAGGAATTTTTTTCAGTAGAAAAGCCTCTAGATCATGTAACTTTGAAGTTGCGCCGTTCCGAAAGCTTTAACCACAGCTCATTGTGTTTTGTCAATTTTTTTTTACGGTGGAGAACTTTTCCATGGAGGCTTAAAAGTTCTATGCAAGCGACGAATGTTCAAAGTTCTTTTTTATTCTTTTAGCAAGCCATTACTGCTGTCATTACGTGACGTGAGAGTGGAAGGAGGAGCTCACTTTTTCGCTCGGACCTCTACTAACAAAACCCGCCAATCCCATGGATCCTTCAACGTTAAACGACTTCTTACATCACGAATTGCGCAGTTAGTTCAGGTTCATTGTCCATTGTCAATTTTTATTCTTGGAGTACATCATTCTCAATGTGTTAAACTTGGGTATTTGAACTTGATTTGAGCAATGATAGTAAGATAAAGGCTTGTACCAAGTTTCAGAATGGACCGTGTGATACGGCATACGAAGTACTGCCATTCTGTTGAAAATATTCCAGGTATTTGTATTTCAGTATTGCGGTTTGCATGTAGCCAGAGGACATCTTGTACTATTGGATGCGCTTCCCGACTGTATGATTCACGTGACTGGTGATGAATTACTAATAGAAACGTTTCGAAGTCGCGAAGGGTAGGCATTCGTTTTTTACGTTGTAACCTCTTTCTGAATTACGATTTAATCATTTCTAGATGGCAGTTGGAGATGTCATGTATATTAACACGTGGAAAAGCCATACGTCGCCACGCTATTATGGGTCATTCACTTCTGGATCTCGCTCTTCAATTCAGACTTTCCTTAGATATCGCTGGCGGCCGACTAAAGAACATTCGCCTTCGTGTCGAGGATCCTACTTTTGAAATTTCAAATGGTTAGCTTTTGATTGTCTATCATTGTAAATTAAGAGCGACAGTTTATGTTCACTAAATTTGAGACTGATTGGTTGTCCAAGGGTTTATTTCAGGTGTGTTCGCTGTTATCGACGACCAGACCTTTGGAAAATGCGACTGTGCTGACGAAGACGTTGTTGATACGCCAAGTCAGCCGCCACTTTTTCTTTCTATGGATGATCTCTCAGACTTATGCATAGAGACCAATAATTGTTTAATGAAATACAGTAGTACGACATCTAGTCAAGAGTGAGTTCATTGACAAAACTCAAATATTTTGTGATATGGTTAGTTCTGGCAATTGAGTCCCTTGGGAGCAGCATGTACGCTGTACTGTGCACGCGCTTTGAAGGCTTTTTTCGTTGAACGGTATCTCTTTGCTAGACTTTCAGTAATCAATCGATAAACTGAGAAACGGCGATTTGACACCGTTCTTGGTTTTTGGAAAGGCCTTGTCATTGCTCATGAAAAGAAAGTTAAGTTACCTTCGATTTGAGTTTTATGCTTGGATTTCTACTGAACAGCAACCATTCGACAGCGTGGAAAACAATTATAACAGGATTTGTTCTTTTGCATAGGCTCATCGCGTTGTAATAAGTTGAGGAGAAAGTTTCCGGAATTTACCCATAACTTCAACATGTTCGCATGTTTTATACGCGATTTTCATATGGTTTGAAAGCACGTTTTCTTGCGCATCGATTGATATATAAATCTATACTGCGGCAAGATGGAACTGAACCGCGAACAGAAACGACTATTGATGCTTCACGAGTACAAAGTGGGCACAAATGCCGCTGACACTGTTCGTCGAATCAATAAGGCATGTGGCGAAGGAACTGTTGGAAAGACAGCTGTCTACGATCACTTCAAGGACTATTAAATTATTCACTATTAACTATTGACTATTAATTATTGACTCACTGACTATTAAATTGTCTTTTGTTCGAACTCAATTGATGCATAAATAAAGTTTTTATAAGCAAATTCCGGAAACTTCCTCCTCAACCTATTAACAACAAATAGAAGTTCACGTTTCGCACTCGGGTCCAAAGCACCAAAAAGATGGCAGGGTAAACACGAACGTCAAAGGATTTTTTTTGAAACGGAGGAAAACTTCAAATCGAAATTTGCGCTGGAAGCTGGAATGTTGGTCGTCCTCGAAGGTTCAATATTGGTTGATCTCATACATTAATTCCTCTCTGGTTATTCCTGATTCAGCAGGTTGCACTATAGTTCGTTTTGATCTAATCAATAACTTTTTAGTAGGCTATTAACTGTGTCTTTACGCGGTTTGACGATCATGAAGGATAGTGGAAGAATGCAGACAAGAGTGACAGGATTATCAGTCGAAGATCAACATCAGAGGTCGAGTTTGAGAACGAGTGTTCTCGTGCTATCATATGAGGTGAAGGCTTTGTTTTAAGTACTGTGCCGTATAATATGGGGAGAATATCGAGTGGATTTCAGAAGCATTCCGACCGATCTGATCTACAAATTACGTCAAATAGCGTTCAAACTTCGTTGTCAGTTAAAGAAGTTTTGTGGTGGAGAAATCACATGGATTCTGTTTTGCTGACAATGAAGAAAGCATTGGTAATCTTTAAGCCTATACACATCTTATTGTACTGCTTTCCGTTGCAGTGGGATGTCCCATAATCTCTTCCGCACTGCTGCTTTATTCACTTCTTTTTCTAATTCAAATTGGGCATTATTCAAAAGGCCGTAGAATCTTTTACTAACCCCTGAACACGGCAGTTTCGCCATCGCTCGCCAATCAAATAAAATGGGCTACCGCAAAATGATGTCTCGGTGGACACCTCATGCAGTGGCCAATCACCTCACAGTGCAAAGTCTGATAGCCAAATTCTGGGGAATCTGGATTGAACCAAGGTACCACATTTACCGTAGCGTGTTTTTGCTCTATGGGAATATCACCCTTTCCCGCATTTGAGCAGCTTCTGTGGGCGAAGAAATTAGAGGACTACATAAAAATGACTTCACTGATTTCTGTGATCGCCAGCCCCATCCTTTATGAGAGGAAGACATGCATTTCTTTCCTATCATATAGCTGTGTATCAGTGATCATGATGGTGATTATATTGTTGATTACTTGATATCTATAAATAAATAATAATTAAACTAGCAAAAGTGGTGAAATGCAGAAGTTATGGGGCAAACCAACTCATCTAGTCTTCAGTGCAAAAGAAAGAAATCATTCAGAATAGATCTACTTATGCTGCAAATGGATCGTCTTCTTCTAGTCCTTTGATGTTCACAGTGGAAGTAGCTGCAATTTTTTGTGATCTCGTTGACATTGAGTCATTCCATTCAACTTTATCTGTTCAGTATTTTAGCATGACAAAGGTTGGTCTGATTTTATTTCATCAATCCTAGTGCCTCGTAACAATTTTCGTCGACACGGAGAACACTAAAATATGCCAGTAATGTAGAATATACTAGCCGAGGATATTTGACCTATTCGGTACGGCATCGCCTAAGTATGGGACACTAATTGCCGCGCCGCGGTTCGCTTTACTGCGATTTTATGTAGGATGATCGCTCCTCGCCACAAATTTGATAGTTTTTGAAGAACTTTTTTACAACAACCTCATTTCATTGCACTCATATGACTATTCTTACAACATCTACGATCCCGAGCTTTACGTACTCCACAAAGAATTTAGATCTAACAAGCATTGCAATCGACTATTTTGACACCTCGCTCAGAACTACACAATCTCACTATGTATTTGGAGCGTTTCATTAGGTTTGTTATGGGCACTTATAAAGCGATCCAAAAACGTGCAATCAAGCGGCTACGAAGTACAGGGAGGCGGTTAGGAGTCGCCTCCAACAAACAAGCTCCTCCCGCTCCTCCGAGAGAGACTGGCAAGGTACTCGTGAATATCCAGCTCCACGTTTATAGCCTAGCAAGCTCTACGTTAAATATCTCAATGCTAAAAGCAGCAATAAATCTGGGCCTCATCACCCCGACCCCGAAAGAGCCCCCGGTACGGCAGCGCCGGGTGGGGACGAGTTTTGGTTAGGCCTCTAAAATTTCAGGGCCAAATTAGGCAGCCAAAATCAAAACGGACTACAATGACGATCTATACTTGTAATACAAGAACGCTTGCTCACAAATCCGCTATAGAAGATCTATTGATTCAAGCAAGAAGAATAAGTTACGACGTCATTGTCCTGGCTGAGATGAGAAGATACCATCCTTTTCACGCTGTTATTGACACCGAAGAAGAATTGTTTCTTGGAACATACGATCGCAGAGGTGTCGGCGGTATTGGCTTCCTTGTCAAATCGAGTTTGACCGTGAACATCGATTCATTTGAACAGCTAGCAACCAGTATCGTACGACAGTTGAAACAATGTGGATCAATGCCGACTTTGACTATCTCCGTTACTTCCGCGCCAACATCAAGCTGTGACGAAGACGAAGTCGAAGCTCTTTATTTGAACCTCGAAAAGTTTTTCGGAGAAGACCATACATTCTTCAAGGTCATTGTTGGAGAAACGCGAAAATTGGACTTAGGAGAACTTCTGAGGAGCGTCACATTGGTACTCACGGACTAGAATGAAATGAACAGAGTGAAAGGCATCTGAGTTCATCATGACGACCCAAACCATCCATGGTAACTCGCACTCGCAATAGTACCCACATTTCCAAAAGCCTCTTGCTCAACGGTCGATGTGGGAGTCTTCCAATGGAGAGTACGAAATAGACCATATAGTAAATTGAAGGTTTTGCCTGACCAATTTCGCTGTTGTTCCTAAATTCTTCAAGGGATCAGGCCATAGCCTTTTTCGCGCAACGTTCCGTTTTTCGCTGAAAATAGAGAAAGTCGCTAAATTCGATCAACGAATTTCCAGAACTACCATAAGCTGGGATTTATTCAATTCATTAGTCGCCTCCTGGGAAGATACTGCTGTCGAAATCATCGACGAAGAATACGATCGGCTCGTTGAATATCTTCACGTCAGCGCTGTGAAAACCGAGAGTCACATAGCCGCGAAAAGATGCTTGCCTTCGCAGACACTCGAGATACGTCAACGTGGAATTGTACGAGCTACAGGCAACCGAACTCTCATGTCCAAACTTGCGAAACGCTGAAGAGAAGCGACAAAAGAACACCTCAAAGAGAGACGAGTAGCAGTCATGACTAAAGCTGCAGAAGCTGCAGAAGCTGAGAAGAGCATTCGCAAAACTCAGCCAAGCTTCGCCAATCACATGACCAAGATGATTGCACTCCGACGCCGTGATGGGACACTTACAGCTTCCAGAAGGGCAATGGAGAAAATCATCCGCCATTCCTACTCAGGTCTCTTCGCTAGCCACCACCTCTCACCGTGATATAATTTGAAAGAGGATGGATCAGTCGTTCCACCGGTCCTCCCTTTTAAAATCCGACATGCTATATCGTCGGTGAAGAAGAGAACAACACCCGGTCAAGACAGTATCAGACAAGAACACCTAAAGAACTTACCGCCAGTTCTTATCAACATCCTGGCTCGGCTCTTTACTCGCTACCTGTTAGAATTAAAGGTCCCTGTTTAATGGAAAACCAACAAGACCGTATTGTTGTTCAAAGAAGGAGATCTTCTCCACATAGGCATTATCACCCAATCTGCTTGCTGTCCGCTGCCTATAAACTCTTCACTAGAGTCATCCTAAACACTTTTGACAGAACACTGGCCGAAGGCAGCCATGCGAACCAGCGGGATTGCGAAAAGGATTCAGTACCGTAAACCACATCCACACGATCACAAGACTAATCGAAGTCTCACGAGAGTACAAAATACCGCTCTGTCTCACTTTTATCAAGTTGAAGAAAGCCTTTGATTCAGTGGAGACGGAAGCGGACATTGAGCTCTGGACAACCAGGGCGTCCCTACTTGGTACGCAACGATCCTTTGTGAGCTTTATAAAGATTTCACGACCAAGATATCTCCATTCTACAACAATATCACCAATGACGTAAGAAGAGGAGTTCAACAAGGCGATAGAATTTTGCCAAAACTATTCACTGCCTTTCTACAAAACGTCATGCGAACATTAGAATGGGACGATATGGGAGTGAAAATTGACGGTCGACAATTAAATCATCTTCGCTTTGCTGGCGATATCGTTCTTATAACACCAAACATCAGCCAAGCGGAACGAATGTTGACCGTTTTGATAACGCCTGTGGAAAGATTGGTCTTCAACTGAATCTAACAAAAACATTGTTCATGAGGAACGGATGGGTTTCTAATGCCCCATTTACGCTCAACGGAACGACAGTCTCCGAATGCTCCAGTTACGTCTATCTAGGTCGTGAAATCATGTGAACGACCTAGCTTCAGAGTTGAACAGGAGGAAACGAGCGGCATGGGAAATGTTCAAGAGCATCGAGGATGCGGTGAAGAGGGCGGAGAACATCCAACTTTATGCCCTTCTTTTTGGCTCGACTATTCTCCCTGCTTTAACGTATGCAGCAGAAACCAGGTCCCTACATGAGCAGTATGAAAGATCACATGGCGTTATTGAAAGCGCAGTCCAAACGTCGATGCTAGGAGTTTCGCCTATCTCGAAAATTAGAGAAAGAATCCAATGTTACGACCCACGTCAACGATCGAAGATTAAAGATGCCGTTCTACACGCCAGGATTTCGAAAATAAGGTGGGTCGGGCACGTGATGCGCTTCAACGAGAGTCGATGAAAGAGAGCCGTTACCGATTGAATTCCTCGAGACATTAAACGCTTTTCGGGAAGACCACCGACCCGATGGTCCTTCTATTCTTCGATGGTCAACCACCTCGAGCGAGGAGTACCCACTGGACTATTCTTGCAAGCGATAGGGAAAATTGGAAGTGTTGCTCGTGATTGCTCGAGTCACTCAACGATCAGCGGAGGGCACGTGGTACAGACGACCAGTGTCCATAGCAGGGCGAGTGAAAGGCTAAAATACATTGTCAGATTATCATTTATGGATAGCATATATTTCATAAGAACTCATTAAAACGTACAAAATTCCTTTTGAAAAGTGTTTCCAATGTGCAGTCACATCGTAGAGTATGAATTTCTGCGCGATGTATCGTGTGTATTGTTTTGTCAAACATTTTCCTATTTCATGTTACTTGGGGAATGCTGACGTATTTCCTACGACTTATGGCCTCGCTAAGACTACTCAGTCCTAATGTATCTTTTGCTGATAGAAAACAGCGGTGTCACTCGAACGCGACCCGCCAGCAGGTCGACCGCGGCGCGTGCCTTGCGAAAAATCAGCGTGATACCGGAATGTTTAGAGCCACTTTGTCATGTCTATAGATTCCTCTTTCGAAATTATTTCCGTTTGAGAAGGTTTTCTTAACATTTTTATCCCTTTCCTTATAGGTGAAAAATGTGCTTGAGGTTGGTGTTGATTCTCTCTGCTTTGCTGGTCCAAACGTACGTGTAACAGATGCTGTGTTCGAGGAGCACCAGTGGGGTCATTCGGTCGGTCTTCTTCACTTTCCGTTTGGTCTTTCTTGCAAATTTCTTATCCATTTTACAGGTCTATGTAGGCGCTGCTCTTGTACAGTATAATTTCGACAAGTCGACTCTAAGCTTACTGATTGGTGTTGACGACTGTAAAATTGAGTGGAGTGAAAAATTAGCTGAGCAGGTATCTTTATGTTTTCCTCTTCCGTAAACTTTAGCTCGTGAGAACAAAGGCAACGCATGTCCCAGATAGCAAAATTGTTGAGTGTCGTCCGTAGCAGCAGTGCTGATAGAGGAACCTCTGTTGCTGTTAATCGGATTTCTAGCGTCAGAGTACAAATGAAAAGGTCATAGTTTTCTGTTAATAGCATTTGTTAGCCGTTTTGATTTGGGATGTTTTAGGGTAGCTTTCTTGACGGTGGCAAAGGAGACTACATATCTGGTCTGGCTGTGTGATTTGTTAAGCCTTGAGAGTGCGATTTTGTCCAAAATGGTAATATCAGCCGAGAAGACTAAAATATTGGTATGTCTTAGGCTTTTAGTAGTGGCTTTTGATGATGTAAATAAATGTCTGACTATTGGGTAGTACGCAGATACCTGATCCCAAACGGGAGCTAGACCCGCGTTTACCTATGTCGGGGCGCATGCTACCACTATACCACCGATGCCATCGCTGTGGTAGTACTCTTTCTTCAATATGTCTTATCAAAGTTTTCAACGACGAACCTCAAGCGGATGTATATCGAGTAGCCGTCAGCTCGACTGAGTTTAATGACGATATATGATTACCAAACGTAAACTAAATCCTCTGAAGAGTTGGTTGATGACAGCTTCGATAGCTTATATCGAGGAGGAGTAGTGACAATTCAGAGTTCTGGGTGGTGCAACGTTAGCGCGTGCCCTTGGCATGGTTTAAACACAGGTTCAACACCCTCCTGCTCGAATGTTTTGCATACCACTCAATATTCTCGGATCTCTATTTGTATTAGGTGGTTCCATAAGTTTTGACAGTAGAGAAATAAACATCAAATTAGTTAGCCATCAGTAGTTGAAATTGTATTATTTTGGTATCCCTCAATTACGCATTTCCTTGCAAACATTTTGGTATACAATTTGCCTGTACTTGCTCTGAAATGGAGCTGTACTGGACCAAATTCGCTTGCTCATTTTGCAAGAATGGCGCGTAGAGGGAAATGCTAGGAAGCAGCTCAATATAACGGAGTTTCTTGTGGACGGCTCGAGCGCGACTGATCTTGCAGACTGTTTTCTCCAGCTTCGAGCTTCTTGAACCACTTTGTAGATGTCCTTCCTGCAATACTGTCATCACCCAATGCTCCAATAGTCGCTCACGCTTCACTAGCATTTTCCCTAACGCTCCATCGTGCATGAGTAGAAGTGAATCTGTTCCCATAAGAACTTCATCTTAAGAGAAGTATAGGCAAGTTATATACCAAAATACTCGAAGAGAATGCGTAGTTGAGCGATACCAAAACCATCCAATTTTTTCAATACTTATAGATCCCTTCATTATTATTTGAGCCAACTTGTCATGTGGTCTGGTAAGGGCTCTTGTACAGCCCGATACACGTGTTTCGCCTTTACAGACTCGTCAGTCGGGCAGAACCCGTCGTCTTCAGATCTTTTTACAGTTAGTTCTCTAGGGAGCCCTACTCTTCCTACAGAGAGTTATCGAAGACGAACATTTTACCCTCTATGTCAAGTGAAATTTTCGGCTAACCTATTGAAATTTGAGCGTGGTCTTAACAAAACACTCGAAATGAAGGTTGAATACTCAGGGTTGGTAAATTGGGTGCTTATTTCTCTAGCGCAAAAACTTATGGAACGACGTAGTAATTTCACAGCACTGCTTAGACGCAGTACACATACAAAATTTATATGGAATTAAATGTAGTCATGCTATTTAGTCCGGAACTGTTCATGGAACTTCAATACATTTATCGGAGTTGCGTAACGTTGACAAGTTTATTCCTGTGAATGAAGATAATGTTGATCCTCCATGGCGCAACTGGAATCAATCAGAAAATGATATGTAAGTCTCACCTTCGGTAGTAGTTTCAGTTTGTTATGTTATGTCATGCTCTGTTTTGCTCTGCTTTCTTGTTACTGTTTGAGTTTGCTGCTCCGATTTCTATCATTTCCAGTCGTGAAAATGAAAGACGTGCCGCGAGTGATAAGAGAAGAATGGAATTTCCACAACTGGTAACCAAACTCAAAATCGTATGTCTGCTGTCATAGAAAGAGTTATTATTTATTAATTCAGTGTGGAGAGGCGACTATGCTTTGCGTTACAATTGAGAGATCGGCATTGCCAACATACTGTGTCACAGTCTCTTCAAACGCCTCTGTCTTCCTTGTGTGGTCTCCCCTGTTACATCGTGCCATATACCACATGGTTCAGATTACTTTGAAGTGAGTGAATCAATCATTCGTTGTGAGGAATACGCATTTTCAAAGAGGCACTTTGGACTTCGTCGTCATGTTGAGGTGTTCTCAGCATTTTTTGTAAGGATCGGAATTTTTTAATCGATGATTGAACGGGTAATTTATTTTTCCGCTCTTTTGACAGTTTTATGGATATCCAATGATGTGTGCGGTATGCAGGGTAGGCGCGGTGGATGTACAAAATGGTAGAACGATGAATTATATCGTCGCGGAATGGGTTAAACACGGGTTCAGCTCCCGCCCAGGGTCGAAAGCTTTGCATATCACTCAACATAGTTTGTGTCGATATTGGCTGATTTTTTTGGATTTAGTTGCAATTTTTGCTATTTCAGCACATTTTCTCGGTCGGATTTTGCCGATAGGCTGCCAAAGAAGTCTACGGGAACATTTCAGTTCAGGGTTTTGAGCACTGAATCGGTAGAGTTCGTTACGGAATTGCCTCGACATCACAGGTGAATAGAATCTCTTTCATAAGCCAGATATTCTCATATATCGGGGTATTCTGGCGTTTTGTGATTTGTTTCTTTCACAATTTATCAAACTTTGTGAGTCCTTTCTTCCAGGAGTATTTAGATAGTTCAAAGAATAGAATTTAGATCCTAGAGCATAGGACTCCAATAAGGTATGGTCTGTCTAGTAAGTGAATCCTAGCATATTCTCGCTTTGGGCTCGTATGACGCGGTAGTTAGAGATGCCCTGCGATGTACACATGCTTGATGGTTCGAACCATGCCCAAAGCTTGTCAAGATTTCCATTTTTCGTGGTCAGCGAAGAGGTTTCGGGCTTGCCTTGTAGGATAGCAGCATTGACCCGAAGAAAAAACAGCAGGCCATCGCGAGTTATTGAGAGGCAGATATGCATTCATTCACCCCTGACGATGCTTGATCAAGTCGAATGCGTAGCGGACCCGTGGAGATTGGTCAACGCTGGGACCTTTATCTTTGTCTTTTATTAGAACTTCAATCTTCTGAGTAATTGGAGAGGAACTTTCAAGCTTCGTCAATGTTAAACATTCCTTTTTGGTCATTTTATAGGATAATATGGAGTGTACCATCGATATCGTTTGAAGTTTCCTCAACGAAGCTATGCGCTATGTCTCCGAAACTCGTTATAGCTATGAACGACTTCGAAATTGTCACTGCTATTGTCGGTTTTTTTGCTATTTTTTCTTTTGTAGCTTTTTTCCCTTCGTCACCATCTGCTGTTTTGACGACATCAAGTACTTCTAGGATGTATGCATCACGCGTCTTCCATCAGATCCTCAAATGGATCTACTTCGCCGGGGATTCAACGAATTCACAACCACTTCTAACAAAGTCGGTTCCTATCAACGTTCAAACACCGTGAAACTTTCTGTGTTGTATTTCTTACAGTCAAATAAGCAGTTCAGGTGTGGACATGGGCAGCAGCATCTTTCGTATTCTATCTTCCTTATGAGTTCAATTTTTCCCAAATCTTCGATGAGGTGGGTTCTACTACCTTTATTTTTCTTTTTGAAATGGTTCATTGCTGCGTACCAAGTGCACTAGAACTTAATCTTGGACTTGAAAGATAAGTATAAACGAACGAAAGTTCTCCTCAATTTTTAGTTTGTAAACAGTATAAAGTGGGTAAAGCTGTTGCATGGACTGAAAAAAGAGCCCTTTCCGCCCGGTGCTCCTCTGCCTGCTGACGTGCGGATATTGTTCGGGGTTCGTTCCTCAAATGTATTTTTTATTTCAGCTATCTAATAAATAGTCTACAGCTTGACTTTAATACAATCCGTGCATGAAATATAAGTGAGTAGCCGACGTGAGTTTTTTGATATTCGTATTTTTCACCGACTGTCTCTGCCACACCAAAGAGGGCTCACCTTAATACAAAAATAGCAGACATCAACTTTTTCAAATTTGCATTTTGTGCAGGCTGTTCATTATCATGATCATTCAAAGTCCTCATGACTATTATTGACGCGATCTATTAAAGGCCTGTGCCGACTATCTATAATGTTAATCCGTGTTAGTTGTACCGAAACTGAGGACCATGAAGTCTACGGCGTTTGATTTTTGCCTCCTCTTCCAAGATCTTATGAGTTTTTCGGTGCCATATGCGGTAGTCTCCAATCTCGCTGCACATTTGGGAACCATGCTTTGCTTTGGTTTAGTTGGTTCACGGGCGTTTTTACTGCCCAACTTTGGAGTTCAGATAGTGACACAGGAGCTTTCTTGGCAGCACACTGAAGACTAGGTGTTAAAAACATCCGTTAAGGTTCCTAAGAAGGGCAGAAGTACTCAAACCGAGTCGGAGATCAAAAAGTACAATTAAATTGGCATGTTAACTACTAAGTGGAATAGCAGCCTGTGCATGTTTCTTTCAATTAAATGCGAGAGCGCCACGAAATCGCCTGTACTTACTCTTTTACAGGAGGCCCGCCTCGAACTTGAAGATGACGGTTTCGAGATTTTGTTGCAAATGAGCCACGAACTAAAGGAGGATGAGGTAATACTAGTTTTTTGACTAGAGAAATTAGTTAGCATACACTTGATATCTCCTAAGGTTTACGAATGCGAACGGCGTCGTCAAATGTTGTCTGACCGTCTTCTTGCTTTGAAAAAGTTGAATCCTCTTATACCACGTGAGTTTCATGTTTGTAATCAATGCGAAATCATTTTATTTGACCGCCTATTGCGGTGTTATGATGTTTCTATAAACCCCAATGATGTAGAGTGGTGTGCAAAAACGTTTGCGTCAGGCGGGATTTGAACCCAGATCTTATTGTCTCCGGGCCGTTGCACCACAGACGCTCGTTTAGCACTCCACTCCTTCTCGGAAAGAGTAAGATATGGGTTCAAATCCCGGCTGACGCAAACGTTTTTTCACACTACTCTACATCATTGGGTTTCATGTTTGTGCTTTTTTGACCAATATCAATCCATGTTTCGGCGTTATTGCGGTTGTTAGCTGGTGAGATTGTGTATGATTGTTTTTTTTTTTGACGTTTACCTAGACTAGGCTGTCAAGATTATGAATTTAGAAGGCCACACACCATCATAGGGAGGGGGGGGGGGACACATAATTGGCCATTTTAGATAAAAATCTGATGTTTCGTTTGGTTGTACCACATCTTCTGACTTAATCTAGGCTGGGAGCCGAATCTAGTTTGGCCTTTATCGTTTTCGCATTAGATTTACATGACTTGTTACCATTTTTTACTTATATACGTAAGATGTAACACTTCTAGCCATAATTTTCACTAGCCTGGAGTGATTATCGCTTTATCATCACGGCTGGGCAATGATCTTGTATGTCTGGCTACAATGTAATGTACTGTTCGATCCCATCCGGAATCCCAAATTGAGGAGCACGCCAGCGTTTCAATCTAAGTAGTAGTAAGTAATCATTGGCAGGTGTGACGACTTGGGAAGGTTCTTACATGATTTCTCACGTTGGAATCAAAGAAAGTTCGCTCAGCCAACAAATTTACCTGGTCAAATGTGCGCGTTACTGGGAGAGTGCAGTGTCTTTCGTGATCTACGAAGACGAACCGTCTAATTATGGATTAAGTAGTGGCCACATAAAACCTTTCTGTGCTCGTTTACGAGGTTTATTGAACTATCACACTTAAACTAATGAGACGTTTCGCGTTGATCAATCCTTGGAAAGATGTGACATATGCTCGCCTCTATTAAAAATTATAGAGTTCATGGTAAGTGTATTTGGGCTATAAAATGACTCAGGAAGAGCTGCCAATATTGATGAGAATCTACTAGAAATTAGAAAATAAAATTGTAGTGACTTAGATGGTCACCAATATAACAATGAATTCTATCAAAGTGTTTTGAGAGGCGATGGTAGACGAATTGTTTGCCATGCTATTGGAGAAAAATAGTGCCATATACGTGGAGCGCTGGAACAAGGCGGACCATGCAAAACGGTTGGTTTCCAATGATTTTAAGAATAATTTCTTTAGATCCTACAGAAAAGTTTCTCTGTTGGCTGGTGAGAAATATTGTTTTTCTCCCACTTTTTTTCCAAACCTAATGAGGGATTAATAACTTACATGAGATGGACCGGCTTAGAAACAGATCGCAGAACTAATAAGGCGGCATGGCTCAGAAAGTACTTGAAGAACGTATCGTTAGCGAGTGAAAATGTCGCGTCTCTCTAGCTTCAGAGGTTTCTTCCAAGTCTACAAACCCTGAACGACTGCACAGCACATTGTTTCACCTGCAATGGATACTTCTTGGAGATGAACTCCGAGTTCGTCACGTAACTTATCAAGCAGTTCTACAACCTCGCCATATACTTGTGCTGGATCGTATTTTGTCATATACTCTGTGATTCTTGGCTTGCACTTGCAACCGAACTGTCTCCCTTGAATCGTCGACCGTGCTAGTTTGTGGTCTTCTCATCAATGGTGATATCCCAGCTTTGGAGTCTCTACAGTCAAAGACTCAAATTGGATAATAATACAAAAGCAAGGCAGCAAAGTAGACATATACCGACGTATTTCTTGTGTTTGGCTAGTGTTCCAATCGTCAAGTCTTTGATTACTTCACTTGAAACAACAATGCAGTGTTATGAAATTTTGAAAATCGATGTCTTGTATGTTACCTCGTTTTTCTTGCATTTGCTTCACTAATAATTTCTCCTTGATATTGAGCTGTCATATACCAATACAGAGCTCATTCTTTCTTCAAAGCCCATAAAAAGTGTCTCTACTCCTTTCCTAAAACTTATCCTTCGCTTGCGGGTGCACCGCGTGGTCTCTTAGCTAATAGGTTTAAGTTACTCGTGAACACTTTTTACACAATCCGCCATCACAGTTTGCTGTGCGGTTCTCAGCGCTCGACTCATTTTCGGCCTTGCATCCTCCACAGTGCTCTTCGATTATTCCAGGCGCTGTTTCGATTGCTATTTGAGGATTTCGTCCTCATAAATGACGTAGATTGCTGATCGAGACGACTCTTTGCGCAGTCCCCTATATAGCCAAGCCAGGGCGTTCGTTGTTGAATTGCAGGAGAGTTGGGAGGGTATAATAACCACTAGCCACATACCCTTCGCTTGTGACCACATTAGTTTGCTCATTGTCATGAAGTCGACGTGTCTGATAAATAATCTCAAACATCTGAAAGTTTTATTTGAGGCCGTTATTCGTATCAATCTGGCATGACTGGGACCTCCGATTCTTTGCCGACGCATCTCTCCATGGCTTCGAAAGATGCGTAGAGCTGATACGCGAATACGATCCTTTGAGGTGAGTTCAACATTTCTCTTCGCTTTCAACACCTTTGATTCTGTTAACCTTGCCATTTGCAGTGTTTATACTTAGTGTGTGTTGAGTATTTAGTCTTAAAAGTCTTAGATTATATACCAGTGATTATAAAATGGGAAAGCTATTCTTTGTTGTAGCATGTATCCGGCAGGAGGGCTGCAATTTTCGACCCTATGGAGCAGGGGTGTTGAGTTTGACATGAAAGAGTGGTCGATCACTTTCAAAGATTATCCTATTCCTTACCTGCTCACTAAGAACGTCCACTTTTTTGGCAATTTGGTGGGTGCAGAGGAGTTTGAAGGTGAGGGTCTATTGGTCATCATGTACTTCCAACTTTTTATTTCTACCTTTTTTCTAGTTCTGAACGGAACATTTGTCTCGAAAGTACTATTTTTTTATTTTGAGTAACTGTTATTGACAGAACGAGGTCGGTCTATTCGCGAATGTCAAGTACACCTCCCGAAGCCATGGGATTCGCTCACAATACAACGTAACATGGCCCCGCTGAAATTCTACTATGATATGCAGTGTGGTGGGTACTACTATTAAGTTTCATCTTCAACTGTTGGCCTCCAGGAATAATAGGTTTTTCCCGGTATAATAATCACATTATATCGGGCATCAACCTTAGAGAACGTGTACCTGTTCGGGTGCACAATTATTTTAGACTTTTTTTTTTGAAGAGCAAAACTTTTGCGTTAAACTTTCAATAGTCACTCGATAGTTTGAGAAGCGAAGATTTCGATACTGTGCTTGCTTTTCAAAAGGTCATCTTAGTGCGTTGAAGCAGAATTTAATCTCACTCTCTCTCAACGTGGATTGTTTAAAACGGCTGGCGTCTGTGCTTTGCTTTTTGACGTTTTTCGTGGTATCGAGTGACTATCAAACGTTGAGGAAAAATTTTCTGGATAATGAAAACGGCCTCAAATAGTTGTGCATCGAAGAAGATATATGTAGTCCCGAAAGATTTGTTGAGCTCGTGCTATCCTTAAACTATGTAAATATTTTAGAAAGTTCTGATTTCTCCGCCACGTACGGTCCTTGTTGGGAACCATGCTTGTCGATGATAAGCTTGATGTGGAATAATATCAATGCGCCATCAAAGGATCCATCTACCCCGTTACCATTCTGGGACAAGATGCGTTTTCTATTGCATGGACGTTTCTTGTGGCTCAGTTCTAAGGTATGTCAGTTCAAGGTTTAGTACTTAGCTCTTCATGACTCCCTCACTTTGTCATATTTGAATTCGAAGTAAAGCTCCTTTATTCTACATTTTACATAGGTTGTCACTACAATGTTGGCATCTCCTGATCCATACAATACGACAGAGACAGTGGAAATGTGTTGGGATGAGTTTGGTCTGGATTGGGCGTTAGGTCAGTTTGATCCGACTTTTTGACCTGTATAATCTGGTACGGAGTTTTGACTATTTATATCTTTCATTTGATTTCCAATTTAGTCAGGCCAGGACGGAAAATTGATTGATTGCGCAGCACGATTTGCAGGCGATGCGTTATTTTCTTCATTGAATCACAGTCTTCTCTCCATTCTGTCAAAAACTCTAGGTTTCTATGAAAATTCCAGAGTGAGGTGTATCTTCTTTTCGCTCTCAGGCCTCTAAATAAAGGCATCCACAAACTTTAGTCTAGCAAAAAGTCCGCGCCTAGTGTGAATTGTGCTCTTATTTACTCGCTATAGCGCAATAAGAAGGCGTTTTCAGAGAACCAGCACAACGATAAGATCGCCGAAGTTTAAGCTTTTGAATATTTGCTAAATGTCTAAGGAAAAAGCTCTGTCCGACGAAAAAACTCCAGATAATCGTATACCGAGAGGGTATACGACGTCCTGAATGATTTGAATCCTCTAACTTCTTCTAAAACTCAGAAAAAAAACGTCTGTAGCCTCGTGTAATTCTTATTTTTGCAGCAATGCTCAGATGTATGAGGGGTATGTCTTCAGTTTTTTTACAGCTAGGCATCATTCTGTCTTTTTAGGTGAGGTGCGAATTTGCTCAGCTTTGCGGGTTTTCATGCGAACTGCGTCTCGATACGACGATTCTCGAATTCTTTTCTTGCCGGACCTTCGACTTCGCATTGTTTTAGGTCGGTGCTCATTCGTTCCCGTATTTCTGATCTGTCCATTTTTATTTCAATATCTATCAAAGGGTGTCATTACAGATTGGATCTGTAGCGGGATCCACACGACCATCATGCTGTGACACTTTGTGCACCACATCGTTTGCCACATTACTCAATGGTTTGAATAGAGGCGCTTATTTCTGATTTGTTTAATTTGCTTGTTCATACACGTATGTAATCAGGATCATGACTCATATCGTGCATTCCGTTCATCAGCCTTGGACCTATCGTTCTCATTCGATGTGGCCGCTGGTGCTCGAAATGGCGAAACTGGTGATCGTCTTCCTCACGTTCTTCTCTATGCAAACACTTTCCGCTGTATTGAGTTTCTTCTTGTAAGTAATGAGGCCTTCTTTCATCTCTCAAAACGGTGATTACAAGGTTTTCGTTTTAGTGGAGTCGTGTAAGATCATCACATCATGCAAAGTACCAATTCTCTTGGGGTTTTAAGTTGGAAAATCGGAGTGATTTTTTATAATTTTTTTGCAGCGTCAGAGTCCTTACCAAGTCACGTTTTAGCCCTCTAAGGGCCATATGGTGCGTTTCGTACCAAAGCGCGGCGTCAAATCTCACTGAGCTGCTGTAATGGCGAAATCGCGTATCGTGGGAATGCAGGCACATGCAGCCAGACATGCATGTATAGACCTGGGGATTTTACCTGCCTGCAACTGCCGCGTAGGCGACGGCACGACAGCGCTTGCCTGGCAACGCTGGTCCTCAATGTTCCAGGGCTTGGACTATGTACTGACCTTTACATTGGTCAAATCGCTATTTTCTTGCTGACTAGGTGCGAGATTAGGATTCATTTTTATTACTTTTCTGCTTCCAGAACACTCTTACTATGAAAAATCGGAACATACGAAAGGGTCGTCTGTTTGGAACTCCGCTCTATCCAAAGCCACAATTAGGAAAACACTTTCGGTAAGTAGATCTTAACTCACCGGTCATGGTTTCGCAATTGACATCTTAGCATCATCTTTGATACAACGAGGAATCATTTCAGGAATGTACAGGTGTCTTTAAACTTTCCAAAGTTCTATATTACGTATTGGATGTCGCATTCTTCTGATTATGGGTTTCGATTGATCTCTGATGGTTTGAATCTCCTTGCGTCGATGAAGTTGACAGTACAAGCTGAAAGTGCTGGGGTAACCAGTTTCTTATGTATCACATAACGTTCATTTGACACATAGGCAGCATAAGATCCTAAGATCCGAACTATAAGCCTTCCTTATTTAGGGTATTACTCGTTGTAGAAGTTGTGTATGGCATCCTCAACATGTATCAGCAACATTGTGGGGAACTCAGGTGTTGTCTTTTGAAAAATTCATCACTTATCTACTGTGTGGTCTCCCTGTTTAATTGTCCAATTTTTTGAAATTGTATTAATAATTCTAACGCTAAGCTCTTCTTAGGTACACGTCTATAGCAATGGACATGTACCATCAGCTGATGGTATTTCCAGCGATGAAGAAACATTTCTTCTTGGACTAAATCGTGTTTCATACGTTAGAGAGAATAACCGTGGCAACGAATCAGCACTGCACAAATTAACTGTACATGATCTGAAGGTAAATCGATCTGAATTAGCCCGAGTGGTAAATACCTTGTTACCGTCAATGTTTTGATTCCATATAGAATTGGCAGGTATTCTTAATGTTAATTGTCCTGCAAAACTCAACCTCGGATGGGAGTTGAACTCTCGTCTCACCTTTTCTGGGGGTGTGTGCTAACCAACGCATTACCGGTGCTCCGTAGTGCTATCACTCTTTCTGCGAAATTAGGATAGTTTTCATATGAGTGTGTATTACTATTTCAAGGCATCGTGGACAGCGCAGAATCGTGATTCTTGCATCACAATCGCCGACGGTGTTCATAGAGCCCATATGCTTCGTCGAATTCTCAGTAATGATGCTCTTAAGATTCTCAAGGTGAGTTATTTTTATAGGTGAGACAAATTTTTTTGAAGATTGCTCTATTGAAACAGTATCTTCTAATCGACTATTTTGAGACGTCTCTCACGAACTCAGTATAGTTTTATAGAATGCTTTAAGTCTTTTAAGAGGTCTGGTATAGCATCTGGACTAGCATAAGTACGTTTCGGCGTCACTTACACGCCTCATCAGAATCACATACACTACAGCTCAGCTCTGCTATCAGCGATCGGTGGCGAAGATGTATCCCTTTAGACAAAGTGAAAAAGGCATTGAGATGTTACGGTCTGGAATGATTGATTGTCAACGGCTTACGGTTGTTATCAGACGATTGAAACATCAGGGGATTCTTTCACCTTGTTCAGAGTGATATATCTTCGGCGACGATTTCTTGATGATAGGGAGGTGAGCTGTAGTGTATTTCGAACTGATGAAGCGTGAGAGTGAAGTCGAAACGTATGTAAATATCGAATACCAGCCAGACTTTATGTAAGGCTCAAAACATTCCAAACTATGTCGCCTGAGTAGTTTTCAAATTTTCTGAACAAGCCTATCTAAAGTGATTCTAACGATAGCCGAAATAAGCTCGAAAATTTTTTGTCTACACATTTGCAACAGAATGAGAAAGAATCTTCCCACTCATATATGATTGACTTACCTGAGACGGCATGTTCACTCACACGCGCAGCCCTTCCATATTCCTTTTCAAAACGACTGTTTGAATTAGCGCTTCTAGCTCTTTTGCTATTACTTGGACATGAATAAAAGGCGATCCGGGAACTTGGTCCGCAGCGTCAAAAGTGAGTTTTGATCAATACATCAATGCAAATTCATTGCGATGACCAAATACCTCTCAACACTGAACAGCCGCATTAAGGATACTTGCCAAGAAGGTGTACATTCTATCATTCGATCGCAGCGAAATTATGAGTTTCTGTTGACCAAAAGACTTCCTTTTTCGTTTTTTCTTGAGCTTTTTCTGGTTGAAGATGCCAAATTACGTCTAAGAGCGCGATTTACCGATAGCAGTTATTGTCGCTAAAAGCGTATCAAATCGTTTGAAAAAAGACAGATTTAGAGCATCGATATCTTACCTGGAAGTTACTTACTGTTCTAAGGCGATGAAACAAATTATCTCAAGATGTCATATTTTCAAGTGACATAATTATCGAATTTATGGAAAGGTGAAAATTTTGCGAATATGTCGAGGAACGTTCAGTGAACCTTATTAGCACAGTTAATACTTTAGAATTTTCAATCTTTCCAACAGTGATGTGACTTTTATGTGGTTCAACCAAGGAGAGTTCAATCTGCTTAAGTTTTCTTATCATTCTTTTTTCTTTGTTGATTCTCATATTTCGAAAAGGACAATCCTTGGACAACTAAGAATTCGCAGAGCTGTATGCGGAAAAGGTCTCGTATGCACCATAAATCTTCATACGTACTGGATTACCATTGAAATTTTGCGTGAAAAAAAATCGAAGTAGAAGGTGAAGTAGTGAAAGTACATTTAATAGATCTTTTCAGATTGATGGAACATGATGTTTTCTATAACTCTGCCAAGAATTGGTAGTTGTGGGAAAGCAGTCATAAGTCATCAAACTCAAATTTACAGCTTTGACATATCTCCAAGGAAGCTGAGCGGTATGCAAATTTTTCGACCCTACTCGGTTTTGAACCAGCGTTTCATCCATACCGGGGCACGTACTACCACCTTCTTTCTTGGATGTCTTTCTTCTATATAAAGGAAGCGAGAGTGGTAGCAGATCGGCGACCTCGGTGGTGCACTAATAGCACGAGCGCCGTAACGTTTGAACTCAAGTTCAAATCTCGTCTAGAGTCAGAAGTTTGCATACCACTCAGCATCCTTGGAATTGTAATGACAGTTTCTAAACACATAAGACTGGTGAAATAAAATTCCTTGCACATTATACGGGACTTGTATGATCAAACGCCGTATGCTTATCATGCTTTTCGACTTACGGATAAGCAGGGTGATAGATAGTTAATGATCTTTTATAGCTGCATATGGAAGAGGAGAAGAATGTGTCAGTGTCAAACGATGTACCAACAGTCGGTGGTAATTCCACTCCAAAGGACGGCAGTAGTAGTCATCGTCGTGGTTTCAGTATGTCTGATCAAAATCAGTCTTTGCTCAACCAACTGATTGGAGAAGCAAGTACGAGACTTGTCGCACACTGTGAACAGGTTAGTTGAATTTAGGATTGATGATACATAGCAGAAAACGCGATAATCTTCTGTTGTAATCATATACCCAAGTATTAGCAAACTTTGAACCTCGCGTTGGTGAACCCGCGTCTTTCTGGGGGCGCATGCTAGCCACTGCGCTACCGTGGTTCTGTTCTACTACAACTCTTTCTGGGATCTGGTGTTGTATTAACCTCAGTGATATGTAGGGCATGTTGTGTATGTAACATGCGTATTTTGAAAGGGGTCTTTGTAATAACTGACTAATTTTGATTTTCAATGGTGCAGCATTGTTGTGATGTTCTGGCACCTATTTCCAGGCAACAGATCTTCCTACCGATTCGCTATTAGGTGCATTACAGTGCACATCGGACGACGTTCGGAACATCAACTGGCAAAGTAGTCAAATTTATATTTTTTTGCTTATTACTCATTATTTATTTAACTTTCATTTCACAAGATCTTTTATCAGGAGTGTTGGAGAAAGTCACCTAATGAGACCAGCACTTCGCTTATTACTCCGCTGTATATCACACTGCATTGCTAACCACTGCGCTACCCTGTCTCCGTTACTTAATTTAACGTGTCTCGCTTTGACCAAAAGCCTCGAATGGTTCAGATTTTGATAGTAAGGCGTAACGTACACTCTGGCGATATTCAGTTTTTTGACCAAGCAATTTTTACATTACAAGGGATTACTTACCCAAGTTTGAAATTGCATAGTATTTTGGCTTTGTTTTTTTCTACTTTTCATTCATTGGCACGTAGAATAGAAATCTGTGTTAAAACAATGGTTTCGACTGGACAGAATTTATGCTTTCATATGATGTAAAAGTATATACAAATTGGGAAAGACTTTGGTCAAAGAAAGGTGACCTCGTAAAACGCCTGGAATTTTTACGGTCCAGGATCGGACATTACATGTTGAGAAGCTTAAGGCAATCATTTATTCTTATACAATCACATTTTAGTCGATTTGCTCAACAGTCAAGTTGTGCTGAAAGGTTGTGAACGTGCTGGGTTCGTTTTGCTTACCGCCGCTCGCGCTAGTGTTACTCAGAAGGTGAGATTTTTTTTCTCAAGAAAAAAGTCATTTCTAATTTTTTTATATAGATTGAGTAACTTTTGTTAACTCAAATGTCTTGGAGAATGATCTACCGCTGGTAAATCTCTCCTCCTTTCAAAATATTTTGTAATTCTTATTGTTGTAGATTTCTTTGATTAGTCAGTTTGGACGCTTCATCAATATCAATATAGGTTCATCGATGTGTTTGGCGAAATGGCCAACTGTTAGGGAAGAAATCATGGTCCTCTATCATAACTGGAATGCAGTATTTCGCACCGGTATCTCTCCCTAATGAACGGAATCTTGAGTCGTTCAGATGGCTTCCTAGAGAGGTAAATTGATCTCTCGTGTTTATCCAAATCTGAAAATCTTCGTAGATCGTTTTTCGGTGGCCTTATAAATGATCAAAAGCAGAAAATTTGTAGGGGACGGATTTTTTGCAAGTGAAATTTTTCATATATTTGAAGAATGAAAAGTTGAGTAAATCAAAGTCGTCACATTCCTGTACGGATTATCATTCTGCTGAGGCGTAGTATTTGTTTACGCAAAAAGAAGTTTTCGAATCAGTCCGCGACACTCAATACCAGTGAATTATAGCAGTTTTTATTAACGGAGAATAGATCACTGAAGGATAAAGCTCACAGCAGTTATCTACTTCTGAGCGACGTGCTATGCAGTCCACATCATTGAGCATCTTTAGAGGTGATTGAGTGCATATCTGGCCTTTACATGAGACGTGGTGGCTTACCATTGCATACAAGGTAGTGCTGATATCCTCCTTGACAGGTCTATTACCAATTCGCTGATCCCGAAGAGACGGAAGTCTTGGTGAGCCTTGGGCGGGATGAGTGTGTAGCAGGGCAGCTCTAGGTACTGCATTGAAGAATAGGGCTTCAGTCTTCCATTTATACCGTTTACCACTAGCTTCACGGCAAATGCTTGATTTGAAGCTAGATTTTCACGTGGGATTGTATCAGCGTTGCCATAAGCCTGAGATAAAAACGTATATTGAAATAATCATGGCACAATAATAATCAAGTTGGAGTACGTATATTCGGTAGTAATAAGCAACTCGAAATTACTTGAACGACCAATCGTACTGCTTTAGTACTCCGTAGTAGGCGGCTTTTTGAAAGAAGAAATTGAATTTAGTTCTCAAAAAAGATTTTAGAAATTCTTCCCCCAACTGTTCTCTATTCCACTATTTGTGGAAACTTCGCTTTTTCTAGAACTTCGATGTATTTATAAAAGCTGGTTCGGCCGTTTACGAGGTTTCATTATATCAATGGCATAAGTACGTTTCGGGATTTCGCTCACCTCGTCGGTGCCACACTCCCCACTAGCCACCATACATTGTGAGAAAGGATAGGCGCAGTATATCAAGACTTGGCGACATAAAACGTTGCCAGGGTGTTTTTTACAGTCGGTAGCACATGGCTGTCATTTGGTGTAACAAAACCTTGAAAACGGCTAAATCAGCCTTTCTGAATAGTTCTTACGAAGTTTGTTTCGGTACTTATTGTGCGCGAACGCATCATTCAAAAGTTGTTGTCATGAAGAACTTTTTCTACCGATGTTACAGTGAGCTGTGAGGCTTCGAATGTAGCACAGAGGATCCATATAAAGCATCGAAACATAGAAAGTTTACGTAATTTCCAAGGACTTGCCTTGTTTAGTCGACGCCAGGTAACCTACCTAGCGTCGGCTAAACAAAGTCAGATCCACGTATATTGATTATGAGGCTCTGTTCTATAAAAAGTTGGTCTTTGAATCATAGAGAAATTCATGTGAACGTAGTTGAAGCGCCTATAGAGTACGTTTATGGCAATTTGGTGAGGTAAAATAGGTAGTACTTGATATTTTCTGGGGAGTGAACTCTGGATGTGGCGTTAGGTGTTGACTTCACGTAAAAGTTGATTTGCGAAGCCAGTCACTTCATAAATTGGTATTTTATCATATTTCTTGTCTGCAGCTCTCTCAAGAGAGCAGCCTCAGATTGTCTCTGTGCGTTTCACTGGCGAAGCAGTACTTGAAATTTGTTGGAGAATGAAGTCTGTAATCTTATGAGGGATCCTAAAAGAGATCCTATTGAAGGATTTTGAAGGGTACTGAAGTACAGAAACTTATTTGAGGCGAAGTCGTAGAGTGGAAAAGTATGCTTTTCCAATATTTTTGGATAAAATTGCTTTTTCAACGTGTTGTTTACCAATTACTGACAGTTATAGGTTATTGAGGAGAAAACTCCTACTGGTGTAGTAGGAGATCCGTATTTGCATCCCTACATAGGTGCTGGTGAAGCGGTTGGTGGAGTAGTGGATGCAGAAGAATCTACGGAGAAGATCCAGCTTCAGCGGATTGTTTCCAGATGTAGTTGCGAGATATATTTTTGCTATTTTTCTGAAGAACTGAAAACTGATGCACTGGAAGAGAGTGGTGTTCCGAAGGTGGGCTTTCATATGTACTTCTGAGCCGTAGTCACTTGTTCTAACATCAGTTTTTCGAGTTCAAAATCTATTTGAGAAGTTTTTGGAAGATATCTTTTGAATTAGATATCTCATTCAGTTTGGAAGTGGATACGGTCTCTTCAGTGCTGACATCTCGATTGTTCATATCCGAGGATACTGGATTGTATACAAAACCTTTGACCCCAGAGAGGAGTGTTAGCAGAGCGCTGGCTTCAGTGGTGTAGTGATAGCATGCACTTTCGCTATAATTGTTACACGGGCTCAACTCCGCGAAGGGTCGTAGGTTCTGTATGCCCTTCAGCATCTTCGGATACGTAGTTGTGACATGATAGCACTGCTATAATAGCGATAAATTCAAAAGTTCATGAGGATTTTGCTTCTTCGATCGCGCTTATCAATCCCTGGATAGTGTTTCTTTATTTTTTAGGTAGAGCAAGAGTCGGCCATCGGTGGGGAGGAAACTGGTGTTGATTGCTTCACCTTGAAGCATAATATGTTAGAGGCCGTCAGTAACTCTGACCAGGTACTTTATATGAGCTTTATCTTTAAAATTCCGTCGTAATTCCTATGCGGCTGCTAATAAGGTTTTCTCAAAAATGTGATTGATTCCAGTATGAAATGATGGTTGATATCGTCAACAACCTTGTACTGTTTGTTCATCCGAAGAAAAAAGAACTAGCAGAACGCCGGAGAAAGTTACAATTCGCTTGCAAAATGGCCGATATGAGTGAGATGCGAGAAAAGATTGTGGAGCAGCAGGTAGGCGAAGTAAAGTTATGAAGCAAACTCTTCAGCGCTTATTCTACGTGTTTTAAGTCTAAGAGGACTAAAAATTATCGAGTAGATTCAATTTGTTTACGATTTCTTTCATAATACAGAAGGCGGGTGAGGGTCAACCCCGCACCGAGCAACACTAACCACTTGTGCACAGCCCCCTGAACTCAGTCAGACTCAGAAATCTTAGCCAATAGTACAGAGACGCTATTTTTCTACCTCCTGCTTTTCTATTATTCTCGCAATGTTCGTACCATCCTTAAAAACGGTCATACTATTTTCACTCTCAAAGAACTGGAGAGTTCAGCTCCAAGATGTAAATGTTTTTATTGAGGAGATGTCATGTAGTGATGTATACTAAAGATAGACATTTTTCAAACGATAAACATCAGCATTACACAGTAGAAAAGGTCTTTCTATGATGAAGCCGAAGGTTTCTATCATTTTTCACGATGTATATTTCAGTCTGATTTGCGCGATATTGTCTCTGTTGTCCGATCACTCGAACGGCAACTGTTCTATCTGGACACTCAATCGAATGGAAATATTGATGCGCAGAGGAGACGTGAAATCGTTGAAGAAATGGAGGAGAACAAAGCCAAGTTGCTGGAGGTTTCAGACAAACTGGCCATTTATATAAGGTCTGTGGCAGTTATGAGAATTATGATAGCCTAGCACTTCTCGTTTTACCGTTATGAAGCCGTCATCCACGAAGAATGGATATCCGAATGACGACAAAAGCTTGCAGAAGCTTCTGAATGTTCGTCCCTTTTACATCCCATTCGAACGATTTGATTTTTCGTTGAAAGTTCAGGTGAACCTGAAATGGTGTCAGTCTGCCAAACCTTTTTTCTTATACGAGTCTTCTGGTCTCGGTCAGTCTAATAAGAGCGTAGCTATTGTAATTGAACTCAACTTTATCCATCAGACTGTAAATTCTGGCTTAGCGTTGTAGCTACACTTCGTTACAGTTGTTCTTCCGCACCTGAGGAGCCGATAACCCTCGAATTTCGAAGCATCGAGTTTCTCAGAACTCGTGAGAAGAAGGAAAAATTTTGATGCTCAGTCTGTTGACGGTTGATTGCTGACAACTTCAATGCTTATTATCGATGAAAGAGTGGTAGCGGAGCGGTGGTTTCGATGGTGCAAAGGTAGCACGCGCCTGCGGTTTGGGTGAAACCTGGATTCAGCTCTCGCCTGCAGTTAAAAGTCGTGCAGATCACTCAGTATTCTTGGTAACCAATTAAGGGCAAAATTTTCGATGGCCCACGTAACTAGCGAAAACGGACCAATCTGTTATCAAATTATGTATAACAGGACAGAACTAGGATTGGTCCTGCGCTGTTTGTCTTTTGAGATATTTATACCACAGACGACAGTGGTTTTTTGGTGTCCAAATTTGTCTTTGAAGTGTCTTACGTTGATATTGCCGAATTTAGTAAATAAGTCTAAAGAGTAAAATGTGGCAGTTGAAGTTTGAAGCTAGGGAAAGCACAAGATAATTCGCCATTCACTTGTAGATACATCGCATAGAATAACTTTGGAAAGTCGAATGAGTTTTTGAGGGCTGAAATGTGATACTGTGGTGGAAGCTTACAACCAAAGATTACGTCTACTTAGTAGTGCCAGATTGACATCCATCTATTCACATCTATAGAAAGCATATTGGCACTACGTAGTGTTGGTGTCGAAGAACGTGTTGTGTACTCATTTTCATGGAAAATTATTGGTTGTTTAATCGAAACCACTTATTATATAAGCTTTTGAGGACCGAAAGGTGATCGTAAAATCTAATTTAGCTGTTACAAACAGCGTCAAGTGGAAGCCGCGCGTGCAACTGTCTGTAGCAAACTAGAAGAAGAAGATATTTTGGCAGCCGTTGCCCGACGATTTGAGGTACGATTTATAAGTTCTTCGTCTACTACTCTTCCCCTGTTTCTATTAGGTTGCACCGAGCGGAGCTTCATCTTTTCTTTTGAGAAAGTTTCAACAGTAACCAAGAGTGTTACAGATAACTTTGACTGTAGCTTTTCTAGGTTTGCTTTGAAGACTGCATCTGGAAATTGACGGAATGTGACGGTCAAATCGCTATAGCTCAAATTCAGATTAGAAATTTCTTGTGAGTTTATTTGAACGTATTGGTTGGTTGTCACTGTCTATTGCTTTCTTTATAAATGTATAAAATGTTCATGATTTAGCGCTACAAATTTTACATGAATGTACCGCTTACGGTAACATTTTTGAAAACCCTTTCGATACTACGTTGATTTTTCGCTGGGCACGCGGCGCGGTCGACGTTTCAGTGGGGTGCGCTATCATCACAGTGCTATAGTTTTGTAATGAAAAAAAGATCTATCGCCAGTAAAGGGGTTTTGTGATTTGTAGGAGAAAATGTGATTAAGGATTCTTCAATAACGTTTTTGGTAATAGAAACAACGCCAGTGATTCTAAATCAGCAGTAAAACAGTCGACTAATTTTCGAAAAAAAATTTGGTTCTGCTGTATAATCTTACAATGAAACTACTTCTTGGAAATGGAGAAAACTTATCTGGATTAGCTGACGCGAGGTTGATAAAACAGTATACTATATACGTCCAGGCTCTGAAGAAGGCGGGTCGCCCGAAACGTCAGCCGAATTTCTACAACTGTTTTATCAACCTCGCGTCAGCTAATCCAGATAAGTTTTCTCCATTTTCATATATCAATTGATTATGCCGAGGTTTATAGAAAGTCGAACTTTTGAATTGTTACTTCTTGGAAGTATTTGTGTGTATTGTTTTGAGAAGTTGTTATGAATTATATGCTACTAAAAAAGTTTCTTTAGAGTATTGTAAAGCTCCTACTCGTCAATGTTGTAAGAACGATTAATAAAAAAGATTGCTAGTAAGAACAATCAAAAAAGTTTATTGAGTAAGTACCAGATTTGTATCAGGCGCGCACCCATCACAGTATGCCCTGATAAGCTGGCGCGGCAATCAGTGTCTCATCTGTGGGACACGCGGTTCCGAAAGGGTTAGCATGACCTATCGTCACATGCACATTGTGGATTACAGTACTTCTTGCATCCCATTTGTTCCCTCACACAGGATATATCATCGTACAACTTATTTATATTAAGGTACACACGAACAGTTCGCATAGACAGCTCAGGAGAACATCATTTTGAGGTATGTTTGCTACTGCTACCATCCTCCATCACTGTATCTTAACTCAAACCTTTTGCTGAGCAAACGAGGTTTCAGATTGGGACTATTCGTGTGACGAATCTACTACCAGACACTATTTATAGAGATACACTTCATCGGTAAGCCTCCTTAAACATAAGTGTAGATTTTTTTCTCAGCTAAATCGATCTTTCCTTGATGACATCTCGTAATTAAGCGTTAACCCTTACGGATCCGCAGACCCACCTCCTCTTCATGTCTAACCACAGCGTGACAACGAGGGAAGGTCTGCTCCACCTCCTCTGCATCTATAACTCCCAGCGTGGGAACGCAGTGGGTGTATCATTGTCTTGCTTCAATTGCAACGTAATGTACTTTAGTATAGCACAGCACAGGGAAATGATAATAGTAATTCAGTCGAAGTCGTACGATAGTACATTCAATGCGTTTTCTACGCAGGGGGGTTGAAGATGCAGAGGAGATAGGTACACGGTCCTGGCGGGATTAATGTTTCACCTTCTTTGGTCGACTATTTGAGCTCCTACCCAACCCTTGACATCGTTCAGTTACGTTTATCTTTGAGATTCATATCAGCCATGTTCTTTATCTGGTATCTTTTAAGTGACGAGCGAGTTCAATCTCGACAGCCTTCTATCAGACTAATGGTTCGCGATATGGCACCAGGTTATGATTATGCTTTTTAATCTCAATGATTTTCTCTATGCGAAAGTTTCAGTTGGTGGAATATGTGTGAAAGAACTGTTTGAAGTGAACATCGCTCCGATGGTAGCCCAGCTAACGTATCGATTCTTCGAAAAAATCATGCTCTTCTTCTTTCCTGGTCGTAACATTCATAAAGAGGACAATTTGGACGCTGTCGATGAAGGCACTCCGGTAAATATTTTTTGACCGAAGCCCTGCGGCGCTTTTTCTTTTGTATTAAAATCGTAACAGCTTGGATGTCAGAGTTTGGCAGTTGTCGCATATAGGACATGAAGATAGAAAATAAGAGTGGAAAAAAGAGAAATTGGAAAACAGAGTTCTATCCGGTAAGAAAAAATATGAAAGTGGGGAGTTTATAGTGAAAATTGAATTCCATAGCACCGTCTTTCAGAAGTTCTCTCTTACTCGTCGCATAGCCGGTACGCTTAGTATGCGAAGTAACAAGTCAGTGCAAGTTGAGCGGAAGTCTAGCAGCAACAGCAGCAAGGTAGAGCATTTTCTTTCTTTTTTTTCCTTTCTTCTTTCATTTCAATTTTTACCTTTTCTTTTTCTGTCTCTTATTTCAGAAAATTGGCCATGCTTCAGATGATGTAGCATCAATAAATATCTTCACAATCTACATTTCGTTACAGAATGTATCCGGAAAACAGGCGACCTATGTGGAGCTTACTGATATTGACAAAATGAGAGAACGAGCCGATAACAACAACTTCTTTTTGTACATTAAAATACCAGAGGTTCCATTCGTAGTATCTTATAAGGTTAATATAAGTTCATTTCTAATTCAGCACTTACGTGTTCCATATGTATTCATCAGAAAGTAGGATTATTAACAATAAAAAAGAGAGCACGTAGCTTAGTTGTTAGAGGTGCTCTGCAATGCGCAAGTGATCTTTGGTTTAAATCTGCGTACCGAGTCCACCATACTCTTTATTGCCTCGAGTTTGGAAAATTGTTACTGATTTCGTTTGAGAAGATAGAACTAGGCCGAATCACGAATGAGGTAACGATTTGAAGCCTCGAGGGTCATATGTCTAACTCAAGAGGCATTAACGCTTCTTGCTAAGGTGCTCAGACCTAACCTACTCTTCATTATAGCAACGAAGTTTCCAGTGTTCATGTAGCACATCCTGGACATCTGTCATATTTTGAGGACATGGGTTTGCTGATGGGTGAACAGAATTCCCGAAATAACAATCCGACTAAGAAAAACATCACGTTAAGGTATACGAACTGTCTCAAGAAACATCCTCTGTTAGCCTATTGATCCATCTTGACAGAGGAAGCTTCTCTACAGCGAAATCAACGTGTCTACAATGGTCTCTATTCTCTGAGTCGAAGCTTCCAAGACGGAAACACTTGAATCGGGTGTACAAGAGCCCATTACCAGACCACATGACATGTTGGCTTAGATACTAATTATGAGATATATTGAAATTTGAGCGTGGTCTCAATAAAGATTCGAAATAGAGGTGCAGTACTATGAGAGCAATCGAGTACAACACTGTATATTCGGTGATAGTTCCACTTGACATACAGTGTAAATCGTTCGTCGTCACCTACCTACCTCTTGATACGGATAGTAGGGGCTTCTGAGAAGATTGGCTAAAAGACTGAAGGACGACTGGTTCTGCCCGACTGTAAGGTCGAAACACGTGTGTCGAGCTGTACAGGAACCCATTAACAGAACACATGACATGTTGCCTCAGATATCAATTGCGATATATATTGAGATGCGCAACGGATTGATACCAAAATCATGCAATTTTTTTAGCAAAAATCATAATAAAAACCAAGACGGGCTCGAAATTTTTGCATAATTCATTAGATTTCAAGATCATGGAACGACTATGTAACGAACAGTTAATTTCAGGGTAGTAAGGACAAGAACATTGAAGACGTCGATCGATTCAGTTTCCTGTTTCCCTTATGTGAATTCCACGAAAGAAACTGGACATGGCTCGACGTTGCATTAGCAGTCAAGCAGCGCTGTAAACGTGTATTATTGCAGCAGGTAGAAAAAATTCTTAGGGCGACTATCCAGACAATTTCTAGACGAGCATTCGAATTACAGTTCATGAGACAAAAATTATTGCGAAATCGATTAACGGGTGGACCGGAAACAGTGGAAGGTATCAGTGAAGAAGATAAGAAGAGAATTGCCCTAGGTTCCCTGCAGGTAATCAGTTCTTGATGTTCTAAAGTACGTTTTGTCTCTATGAATGTATAGTTACTACTTCATTCTATGTTCTAGACGTCTACAACCGTAAAGAAAAAGGGACGAGGATCCAGTACGATTCCAACATAGGCAGATAGTCTTAGTGGGCAACTTGCGTGGACTGTATTACATCGGTTTCTTGCTTATATTGTGATGTATAGTAGGGAAATTAATTACTGTGGCAATTCTATAGATAACTCTTTCGGAACCATGGACTCAACCCTCTGTTACTCTAACCCCTAGCGCGCCATTGTCGGACGCAAGATGCTGAGGTTAGACGCCTGTGTTAGACTCGTAAAACGCGGGGATTGGAGAAGGAAAGGGCTGGGTTTATGATTCCGAAAAGGGTAAGAGCGGTCTATGCTGGAAATGAGGCCCGAGAATACACTTTTTTCCCGAGTTTTATTATACCTATCTTTTCCTTACTTTTGAATTTTTAGTTTTACTTCACTTTGTTAGGTACTTTTTCTAGGCATTATTAGGACTTAGCAAGCGTATGTTTCTGTCTTTTTTTTTTTGGAAAAGAAATCAAACCGCTCTTATCTATGGATTTTAAGGCAGTAGCGTTTTTGTACAGTTAGTTATACATCTTGTGCAATCACATCGTTAGGATACAAGTGCTCAGGTAGCATTTACTCATATTTGCGTGATAAAGGTTCCATTCGCAAAGTCTCAGTGGTCAACAGGCTTTTCCTGGGTTGGTCATTTGTTAAAAGTTTTCTGCATCCTGCAGACTACAAACCACCCTCAACGTCACTAACGAGAAATCGACTGAGTTTCGTATCCAAAAATGGTGAATGGCATAAGTTTTTCGACTCTAATTAGGAGTTGAAACAGCGTTTCACTCATACGTGGAGCCTCTGCTATCATTACACCACTAAAGCCACTACTCTGCTACCACTTGCTTACAGCTTCGATGCCCTTTGTCGAAATAAGTGTGGTACAGCGGTGTAGTTGAAGTTTTTGTTGTCAGCATACTGGTCTTCAAAATCTCTTGAGATATTCGCGACAACTTCACTAACAGACGTTTGTGGATACATGGTCAGAGATAGGTTATATCGGGAAATCTACACGAAACATAGGCAGGCGAGTTTTTACGAGGCGGTGGCGTTCTCCTTCGTACAAAATCGAGTGCCTGTTGTTACGGTTGCTGATGAGTAGCATACCGAGATGCTTCTGCTCCAAGCGCTTTTCCAGGCGTCTGCATTTAGTTGCATGCATAGTGGATCTGTCGACGTCACTAGTGTGATGAGAGCTTCGAAAAGTAGATGTCTTTGAGAATGTGTTAATTTGATCATGGACTTAATAGCCTTCGGTCGATAGTTCGAATAGTTGCTTTCGGTAGTCAGGATTGAGATACTTTAGACACTCTATTATCCGTCTTCATAGTGTGCATCCTAGTTCATTTTCTTCTTGAACGTCGTAGAATACTGATTGAACACGTCTCCTAGTAATCTGAAGAATAGCCTGGCTGTCTCGTTCAATAGTGTTCATTATTGCCTGCTGGAGAGCGTTGGGCTGGGGTTCGACCCTACGCGCGTCACAAAAGGCATCACAACCACTCGATCACGGCGTCCCCGAGTAGTAATAGTGTTATCCTATTTAAATAGCTAGTCCGTCGTCAGTCTAGTTTTGATCTGTCAACGTCGTAATTATCGTTAACATTGTATCTATAAACTTTCCGTAGGATTGGCGAAGACATCCATCTATTGTAGTTCAATCTACATGAGATTTCCCAATAAGCAACCTCGATTTGTGTGTTTCTGGTACAGTTTATTGTCATAATTCAGATTCTGGATGACATGTTTTAACATCGACTGGTTGCAATCAGTTCTTCCTTTCACTTCGTTGACTTGTCATATATCAGTACCACATCGTTTGACCTGTATCAGACTGTGTGGATTCCAGTACTTATAGTACTCAATTCCTCTCCTCGGGTTCATCAGTTGATTGAAGATTTGTCTTCTGAGTGGAAGTCGTAAAATACTATTCGCCTATGCTTGCAATCTCGAGGCTAGCTAAGATGTGGCGTTCGTTATTGACTGCCAGATACCATTGGGGGTGAGAGACAAACCCGGTGTCTACTCACGCCCGAGTACCACTAGCCACTCCGGCCATCGACCCTCCAGCTTGTCATATAAAGTATACACTCATTCAGTTCTACTCTAAGACTTATTGACCTCTGTAAAATACGATGGAAGCTCGTCTAGACTCATCTACCAAGGGAACATTATGTAGTTCCAACAGATTGCCGTCAACACAGACGATTTCTGGCCTCTTCAAGATCGGACGGAATTTCCTGCTAGACGACTGAAATCCTTCAGGACGACCACTCCTCTCATCGCAGCGAATTCCTAAATTAGTCTACCAGCTGCCTCACAACTACACAAAAGACCGACCTAATCAACAGATTAGCTGCATGTTAGCATTTAGCAATCGAATGTATCATCTCCACGTCATAGTTTCATAGCCGTCAAGAATGTCTGAATTTGTGTGTGATCTCTGTTACGACAGGAAATCCGTGGAACTTCCAATTGACATATGGATCCGGGTTGACCATGGTTCTAGCTCACAGTCGCGAAACATCCGTGCTAGAGCCTTGAACGATCGTCAGCGTGGAAATCTGCGAGCGGTGTAGATCAGAGGTTCCCTGTCTCCTGGAATTAGGATTATAGGACTACAGTGGGTGATATGATTAACGGAGTGGCCTAATAGGATGTAATGAACCAGGCCTACATACGAATTAGAGCCTAGGACATATTCATAAATAAAGTACTAGGTCTTCTCATAAGTTTGGCATCATAGCAATGAACCCCAATTTTATCATCCAATAGTATTAGAATTGCTAAACAACAGTATTCAATTTCGCATTTTCTTGCAAACAATCTGGTATAAAAATTGCCTGTACTTGCTTTGAGATCAAGCTGTCCCTGTTTCGCTTGCTACTCAAGCACAAATGGTAAAAAGGATAAAAATGTGGGAAACAAAACGAACGGCTTACACATAACAACATAAGCCGGTGTCTGTGATTCTCTACGCTATCCCTTGCCTCAGACCAGACATCACTCAATGGACTGAAGTCCCGGCTTAACATGCAAGGGACAAGCACAAATGGTACGTAGGGAAAATGCTAGTAAAGCAGCGCGTAAAACTAACGGAGTTTGAGGCGATGATACGGTTGGAGAAAAAACAGATAAGAAGTGATTCGCGAAGTCAAAGCTGGAGGATCAGCCGTGCTCGGGCCATCCACAGAAAGCTGCATTAATCTTGCGCATCACTTCACTAGCATTTTTCTCCACGCGCCATTCGCGCATGAGTAGTAAGCGAATTTGTTTCCACGACAGCTCTATCTTATAACGAGTATAGGTAAGTTGTATACCGAAAAATTCGCAAATGCGTAGTTGAGAAGTAATATTAAGCAGTTTTAATTACTTTTGGCTGATAAATTTGGTGTTCATTGCTTTAGTTCCAAAACTAATGAGATGACTTTATAGAAGTCGAAAGAGAAAAGCGACTAAGATGAAATTCCCAAGTGATTTAGGGACTGCGATATTACGTAGAGAGTAATATCTGTACGCTACAAGAGCAAATCATGTTATTATGCATTAGTTTAAGACAATTTTGTACAAATAAGTTCTACTCGTCATCTGAGTCCACCGGTTCTTCTTTCTTCGCGTAACCTGGTCTAGTTTGACGGCGCTCTTCTAAGGCTAAGCTCAACGTAGCCCAGTCCTCTGTTCTAGCCTGGAAATATGACATTTCACACGTCCACTCCAATAACAGTAGCTTTCCTAGCCAAAAATCCCAATCCAACGTACTTGAATTGCAGCATGCTCTTCTTGTGTAAAAGTTTTTGCGGAACTGTTCACAACATCAATGATATCACTCAATCTGCAACAGAAATTACAATGCGTTACTAATGGATGAAGCATTCAGCGCTGATTAATTATTGAAGGAAACTCCGTGCATTCGATTCCATTCGTAGCATCATTAGAGGTGACCTAATTCATATCTGGTTTTACAACGACTTCGGTGACCTACCGATGTATTGATTCAGTACTGCTATCATTCCAAACAAGTCTGGTAGTAAATCTCTGCCCTCCAAGGGTTGCAAAGCTTCGTGAGCAGCGAGCGAAATCGAACCATTGAACACGTATGTCCACAGAGCACCTCTTGCTACTGCGCTAGACCGCGCTTGTGCTAGTAATATACGCATGACAATATACAATTAAGCTCAGTGTAAAACAATAAATCAAATAGCAACTGCATATTTCAATAAACCAAGTTATACAAATTCCTTCTTATAACGCATTTACACCACTTGTGCGAATGTAGGTAGCGTGTGGCTAAGTAATTAGAGGTGCCTGCGACACACACGTGGTCAACGGTTCAATCCCACGCCCAAAGCTCATCAAGCGTTCCATCCCTCCAGAGTCGACGTATTGCATTAGATTTGTCAGGGAGGATAACATCACTAACTTGATATATCAGCAGACCACTGGGAATCATCGTAAAAACCGGGTTTGCTTTCAAGCACCTCGAACAATGTCAATGAAGTCGAATGCAGGGCGCGTCCTTCAGCAATATATCTACGTCGAGAGGCTTTGATCCTTTTTATCCTTTACCAAAACAAGAAGGGATCTCAGGCCATAGGAGTTCTAGAGGTTGAATAACTGGCACTTGCCTGATGAGAAGCTTATCAATAGTCTGTAGAGCATCACCATGCATTCCTTTCCAGTCGTCCTCAATACCCATTAGTTTTTTGTAAAAATTCAATAAGAACATCGGGTGATTTGCCTGAAGTGGCAAAAGAAATCGAAGAAATACTTTCATTTAAAACAAAAGTAATTGTTGGGAAATACTGATACCCAGGGAATCTAAGCCATATTTTAGAGCAGCTAGTGCTATCTGAGAAGGTGGATACATAAGCATAACATCCGACAAGAGTGCTTTCTGGAAAAAAATCACTTCTGAGAAATCTGAAATAAGACAATAATTGAAATGTACTTTGGAGGTAATAAAAAGTTTCCCGATGGGCTTCATTTCCTCTGCTTACCCTAAAAAATTGATCTGCAGGTTCGCGAATGGTCTCCACGTTGAAATTCAAAAGGACCATCCTTGTTTTCATTTCCACCAAATGCCCTTCAAAAGGCCTAAATCTTCCGTGATAATCCAGTTATCTATAAAAAATAGTATACCAAATTAGAAATCAGTGTTAAACTAACCGAAAAGGGCAATGTATAGTTATGTGGTAACGAAGAGCTCGCATAATTTCAGGCTCGAGACCCAAAATCCGAGTAGTGTTCTGCTCCGGAGTTCCAGATCTTGAAGGAGAAACATTACAGACAAATAGATACCGAGACCTAGATGTCTGATTCTGTAATATCAAATTTTTGTCCATAAATTTTGACACCTTTATTTTGAGTGCTTTCGAAAAACCACGCTCAAATTTCAATAGATCCCTTCATTACTACTTGAGCCAACATATGTGGTTTGGTAAGGGCTCTTGTGTAAAACACTGTGAGTTCGGTGATATTTTCACGTGACATACAATGTAAATCGTTCGTCTTCCATACCTCTCTGTAGGGAGAGCACGCTCCCGAGAGGACTGGCTAATAAAAAGAGTAAAAGACGACGGGTTCTGCCCGGTTCGGAGACTGTAAGGTCGAAACACGTGTATCGAGCTGTACAACAGCCCTTACCAGACCACAAGAATTTTGAGTGATTTGCAAAACTTTGAACCTCAAGAGGCAGTTGAACCCGCATCTCACAGTTTCCGAGAGTGATGTTAACCCACCCGAGACCATGGACCCACCTCCCTTGCATTTCTAGCCCCAGCGCGGCAATGCTGGACCGTCTGCTCCACCACCTCCGCATCTCTAACCCCCAGCGTGGAAACGCATTCAATGTATTATGTATTATTTCAATTGCTATTGTTGTTAGTTTCCTATCTTATTTATATGTAAAAATATTATGTCGTTATGAGTAGGAAAATAACAACAATAACACAGCTGAAACAATACAATAATGAGTCAGTCCGTTCCCACGCTGGGGTTGGAGATGCAGAGGAGGTGAGTCCATGATCCGGAAAAGGTATGCTACTGCACTACCGGGCTCCTGTTCTGTTATCGCTCTTACTGTCATACAAGTTATCGATTCAGTCGACAACCAACCGCGAAAGGGCTAAATTTCTCATTTCGAATCGCGTTCAATGCCGATATGAAATTATCAGACCGAACCCATCGGCGAGTGATTGATGACAGCTTCGCTGCTTAATATTGCAGAAAGACATAGCGAAAAGAAACCCGGTAATACGGCAGTTAATGAGTGCCCACAGAAGAAGTGAGACACAGGTTTAACGTCCGGCCGAGGTTCAAGACTTTGCATACGATTGAGTTACTTAATATATATAGTGAACCCTTTGAGAACCACCGCTGATAGGCAGGCGGCGTCGCGCCGTCGTTTGTGCGGCAACCGTAGGAAGGCAGCATATGCACGTCTATGCATGTATGTCTGAATGTCTGCGCCTGCTTTCCCACGGGACGCGACGCCGGGAAGCGTCATATCATAGGTATCATTGCAATGCTTTAAAAGCGGTAGAACATAGGCAATTCTTTTGCATTAAATCTCTAAACAATAAGTACCAAGACTTAGTATCTGGATTTAATTGCCGATGGCTCTTCTCGAAATAGTTCACCTGCGTATACCCTGTACAGTACCTCAATCGACTTCGCCCACCTTACACTAATCATTAGAAATTTCGTAAATTACCACTATGATAGCAGTGTTAAGGTGTAATAATTATACATCCAAGGATGCTGAGTGATACGAAAACAACAGACCCCCGACAGTAGCTGAACCCACTTTCACCTATGTCGGAAGCGTAGTGTTACCCATACAGCCACGCCACCGCTCTGCTACCTCTTTCATGTATAGTTTGACTGAGCTTAGCGCCGATAAGTGCTTACTAGACCAAACCCTTCAACGGTTGGTTGCTGATAGCTTCGATGCCCTGAGTCAAAGAACGAATGGTAGCAGAGTGGTGGCTAAATTGGTGTAGTGGTAGAACACGCTCACGATATGAGTGAAAAGAGGTCAACCCTCGCCTGGGGCCCACTGCTTTTTTACTCAGCAACCTTTCCAGTGATGCTTACAGGCTCTACGCCGCTGCAAAAGTAAAATTTTGGCTACTCCATTTTAAATCTAAACAGTCCATGAAGGGAATCTGTGTAGGTTACCTTAAATTCGAAACGAATTCGTCGATGGTAATGTAAAACTCCTCGACTTTCATGGCAAGATAGAAACACGCCATCATCACAATCTAAAATATCATTTCTACATATTTTGACCCTTTCGCAATAGCAGCCTTTTCCGGTTGGTGGGCGGTCCAGACGGCCATGAAGAACGGCTGCCAGTGCGCGCTCCAATGATGCTGTTTGAAAACATCTTATCATTAAAGAAAAATTTCCTGTTAAACCTGAAATCACCAAACAAGTACCGAGGCTTTGTTAAGGGTTAGTTAACTTCGTAAACCGTTCAAACACTGCGGACAAGTGTGTCGTTTTCGCTGCACGCGGTAGCGGAGAGGTTAACTCTTTTTAGACTGTGCGACTGATGGCTTGTCTAACAATGGCATGTTGGTGGTTAGAGATGTAGAGGAGGTAGAGCAGACCGTACAGAGTTGCTAATTAGAGATGCAGAGGCAGGTTCACAATCCCAGAAAGGTTAGTGGGGAAGAGGAAACTGTGAGTGCTGGTTACCTTGGGACTTGCTTCCATAACTGACCATCCCAGGAATAGACGTTTGAAATACGCGTATGCAGTCCACCGAACCGAAGGCCATAGGCTAGGTCGAAAGGTGTCGGAGAATCTGAATATTACACATACTCATCAGAAAAAAAGGTAGTATTTCGAAGACGAAAAGTCACATTCGTAGGTTCGATTTCGCTTGATCAACCCCAGTTTTGAATGGCATTAAAGCAATTGAATTTCTCTTTAGAAAGCTCTGGATCCCTAAAAGAGTTCTCAACTTACATAGGCTGGCAACGATTCTTATACGGCTGAAGTCTCGAGACTTTCGCCTTCTTCAGAGTTGAATGATTCGAATCGATGGTACACAGTCGCTCGACCTTCCGGTGGTTTTCAGTCGTGTCGAGTCGGATCTTCTTCATAAGGCACCGCTCAAAGAGAACTTTGCTCGACAAAATCCACCGCGAAAACCAACCACTGTGGACCTTCAACTCGGATCAATTGGCTCTGAGGAAAACGAAGAGTTTGGAACATTGACTGAATAAAGATTCTTACAACTTCGGTTGAGCTTAGGAATCTTCAAAGGAAAAGATATTGATTGGTCACGTCGAGCTTAAAGTAGTAGTCAACTCAAAAGATAGAGGATAAAGCTCTCGGTATCGACGAATGCCTGAGGTGCGACATGCACTCGACTTCTTTAGGCATCGTTTTGAGGTGACTGAGTGCATATTTGGCATTCACAATGACTCGAGTGGCCTATCGATGTATCAAGTCAGCTTGGCTGCTCTCCAGAACAAGTGCGGTACCAATCCACTGACCCCAGAAGGATGGAAGGCTTGGTGAGCCTTGAGCGCTGGATCGAACCACTTGTTGCTAGTCGACCACGCGTGTGCCGTAGCGCACTTCTACTGCGTCACAGGCGCCCTTGAATGACAAAAGGGTGATTGAATCCTGCTCTAGAGAAGTCAGGACATGAGAAACACCCTAACTTAGGATTATCGGGTGCTGGATACTTTACCCAAAAACCATAAGCACGCAATATAAGTACAAAAATGAAAGAAGTCATTCCCAGAAATCGAACCTGATAGCAGCGGCCTCCACGACGCTCAACATCTGTGCCTCTTCGTCAACCGTCAAGAGAATGTCTTCCTCGCCAGGCTGAAGCAAATCCGATTGCTTATTGCGGAACGCTTCATTGGCCTATGGAAATACAAAGTAAAAAGGATAAACATAAGGTTAATCTGGAGATTTGACTGGTCAAATACTATCTAAGATTAAATGCTGAACATTATCAAAACAAATGCACGTAAATGTAAATATTGACTAGATAAATAAAAGATCATACTAAAGCAAATAGAGAATTTTCGGACACAAATATTTGAATTTACAAAAACTCCGATGTAAAATCAATGATAAATGAGATCTGATAGAATATTTTGACTGGTTGATTCCGTGGACCCAAACTGAGCGTGTCTAACTGGCAAGGGCTCCCTCGCCGAAATGGAAACGGCTCCCCCCTCTGCGACACTGCGACTCTAACCTCAGCGTGGCAAACACTGTCTGTATCACTCCTCTCTGCTACTAGGCATTGCTATATCGGGAAGATGGTTGCTGGTTCGATTCCCTACCACAACAATTCACTATAGTTTTCTGATGTTTTCTTTTTTTACTGCAATATGCTCGAATCAAAACAAAAAGATAACACCATAAAACATCAATGAAGCGTTGTGGCAGGGGATCGAACCAGAAACATTGGTCCCTATGGACGGGTTTGGAGTGGCAGACGGAAGTCACACAGACAGTGATTGCCACACTGAAATTAGAACCGCACAAAAGCAGAGCGGGTAGCGTGGAGCCTTCCCATTCCGACGATTAGAGTACTCGCCACTTAGACACGCCCATTTGGGTCCGCGGTCGACCGGTTAAGCCGTTTATGAGGTCCGTTACGACAATTCTTGCGCTGGACGTGCGCATCGGCATCTCGCAAGCCTCATCAGTAGCACATGCCATTCTACTACTGGCTCTATTATGGGGAAAGGACGTCGTACAAGCTACACTTCGCGTCGAGTGAAAAGATCACCTTAAGTGGCGTCCTTTCAAAGTGATTGAATGTCGACGGTCGTATGCTTGGCTTACAGCTGTTTCGCCAATATGTATATTAAAACCTTTAAACTGGCTATTCTGAGACTTCGCTCAAATATTCAACGTAGTCTGATAGAATGTTAGCATTTAGCCGGATTACGAAGTACATCGTGGGTTTAACACCAGCAGGGCCACCCAAACTGATAAAGGGGTCAAATGTTTCCATGCGGAGAGCCCAGCTAAGACTAAACCTTACCAGAAATGACCGCCGTCGTGGTAGCTACTGGTCACAAGGGGTAATCTCCCACTGATCCACAAGGGCCGGCGACTGCTCTGATGTGGGGCGACCTGGGGAAGAAGCCCAGGCTAGGCCTGTCTCGAGACATGGTGGAATCATACAGCTAAAATCAGCGTAGCTTTCCTGTGCTGGGGCTTGCACTATCACTGAAAGGGGAAGGGGGTTCATGCCAAGCCAGGAGACTTCATGGACAAACATAAAGGACAAAAATGATATAGCTCTCGGCGCTGATCGATTCCTGAGGGTTGCGCCATGCATTCCTTCTCCATTCGTAGCACCGCCTGAGGTCACTGAATGCATATCTGGCCTTTACAACTGCTTGAGGTGGCCTTCCGCTGTATTTGGTCAGTGCTGGTTATCCTTCCACACAAGGCTGAGACCAGTCTGATACCAATCTACCGACCCCGGAGGGATGGATGGCTTTGGGAAGCCATGAGCGCGAGATCGAACCAGTGATCTCGTGTGCGACGCAGAGTACCTCTAACCACTGCGCCATATGCCTCTTTCAATAAACAATATTGTCAAAAATTTCACCTAACTATAAAAATATTATTCACATATGTCCAAAAATAAACGAAATATCACTCGGATAAAGATTCAAACGAGGAAAAAGTGATTTATTTTTAAACGAGAAAATGCGAACACCTACGAATCGACGTTTTTCGGCGAGCTCATCCTTTGTAAATGTCCACTCTTTCTTCTGAGTGCTGGTGGCGTACATTCAGTAGAAACAATTAAAAATGATACAGTAATAAAAGTAAATATAAACTTTCGAATAATTTCCGTCTCTGGCGCAGTGGTCGCAATTGCGACAATTGGCAATCACTACAGTATTGCAGCTCCTTGCCTTGGCCCGGGCATTCGACGACGGACAGACTTTCGTTTGATCTCGCCGCAAAAAATCGATACATTGATCGATGTCGATCTTGGAGATTGTGGATCGATTTCTATCACTTCTTGGCAATATGCTTTTTAGATATCCCAGCCTACACGAGGTTTCAATATAACGTTTATTCGGCCAGCGTTTCGACGTCTTCTTTTTCCATCGAATAGAAGCTCTCTTATAGCTTCTTGTAGGCTATAGAAACTCAACAGATAGCTTGTTGTACATTCTACTCTGTCAAGGAGTAGTAGTAACTGTAATTACATCAAAGAGTGAGGCCCGAACAGGAGCGCCGATAGTGCAATGGTTCGAACGTGCCCCGCAAAGGGTGAAGTGCGGGTTCAATCCCGTCCAACTCTTGAAGTTTTTGCATATTACTCGAAACTATTGGATATTTACATCAGATAAAAGATGTGTGCTTCATCTTCAGATGTTAATTAACGTAAATTAATCGGAGAGCCTCAATTCTTTAACTCCGTCCTATCGCGTTTTCTTTCTTTTCTAGTTTTTCCTTATTCTCTCGTTGGACATATACTGGATATCTTGCGTACATATAGGAGGAGCTTCAAATACTCTAGCTATTAGCTTAGGCTTAGGCTTAGGCTTGAACCTAGGCTTAGGCTTAGGCTTAGGCTTAAGCTTAGGCTTAGGCTTAAGCTTAGGCTTAGGCTTAAGCTTAGGCTTAGGCTTAGGCATAGGCTTAAGCTTAGGCTTAGGTTAGGCTTAGGCTTAGTCCTTAGCCTTAGGCTCAGACCTAGGCTTAAACTTAGCCATTGGGCTCTTGATTTAGGTTTCAGGCCTTGACTTAAGCTTTGGGCCTGGAGTTAGCTTTGGGTATAGGCTTTGGCTTACGCCTAAACATAAGGATTATTGAGTACCAATTGTTGCACTGCAAGTCTTTCCGCATTGATTCTCGAGCATTCAATTCCTAAGCGTTGTTGCCGCCATTTTGACTGTCTCTAGAGTTTTTGCGACTTTTTTAAAGGCCTAACAAGGTAACTAGGTCTCTAATAATGATGAGTGATATGTTAGTATCTTGGTCTTGGTTGAGAGTTGAACCCCCGTCTCACCCTTTTTGTCGTGTGCGTACTAATCATTGCACTATCGCGGCTCGTGTTCTGCTAACGCTCTTTCCGTGCCACAAAATAATTGAAATTTTCTCATTATCGATTAAGCGACATGAGCAAAACAGAACAGGAGCCGCGCGGGTTGTTCAGTGGTTAGCACGCGCCATCGGAACACTTGAGACGCGGGTTCGCTTCCCGCGTGTGGTTGAATGTTTTGCATATCACTCATCATTAATCGACTATCTGTGAGGCCTCGCTCAGAACAGAAACTCACTTATACACGTCGATTCCCTATGACAGCAGGGGACGAGCAACCGAATGAATGACGTGTGCTAGCGAAGAAGCTTACGGGAAGCCAAAACCCACCTGTAGCTCTCGGGGTGCCATACCTGTGGTCTGAGAGGTCTTGGGAAATTCTCATCAGATTATCTCATTAGTTTATTCCAACTACTCAAAATACCTTTACAACCCTTGCCGGTTCATAAACCAGTTTCTGCAGCTTATTCGTGTGGCTTAGGGTCTGATGATGACACTGAGAAAGATTTTTTTCTCATCTTTATTTGAAGCTTCACGAGGTTGCTATCTTTTCCCAAGCAAATGCTCTTCTTTCCGGTCGATGGGTTTTTGCGACTTGTGACTGACGTTTCGACAAATGCGCCTTCTTCAGAGCCTTACAATCTGACCAGGGACTACCTATCCTGGTCCCTGAGGTCCTATCCTGATAGGTAGTCCCTGGATTAGATTGTAAGGCTCTGAAGAATGCGTATTTGCCGAAACGTCAGCCACAAGCAATCGCGAAAACCCATCGACCGGAAAGAAGAGCATTTGCTTGGCAAAAGATAGCAACCTCGTGAAGCTTCAAATAAAGATTAGTTTTCTAAGCTTTTCTTCTCATTTTCAAACTTTTATATTATTAACATTCCGAGGTTTCAAGAAAGTCGGTCTTTCGAATTTTTTCTCAGTTCTTATTCCATGCGCTTCATGGGAACTTTGATGGTAGTTTCCCCTTCGATTGATGTAGAACTCGCTTGAAAGCAATAGTAATCCGATAATCGATGACATGTTTTGAGCCTTTTATTTGGTCTGAAAGACCGCACGTGGCCCAATTGTTAGACCTGCTCTACGTCACCCACCAGGTCAGTGGTTCAATCTCGCGCTCATGGTTCACCAAGCCATCCATCCCTCCGGGGTCGGTAAATCGGGACCAGACTGGTCTCGGACTTGTCTGGGAGGATAAGCAGCACTGACTCGGTCCAACGGGAGGCCACCGCTAGTCATTGTGTAGGCCAGATATGCATTCAATCACCTCAAACGAAGCTAGAAATTGAGACGAATTGGCGCATCCCTCAGGGATTGATCTACGCCGAGAGCTTTATCCTTTTTCCTTTCAATGAGCTGTGCTTTGGCAGTTCAAGGCCTCGCCATTCTGGGTCTCATAAAAGTCTCAAGTCATGCATTCAGATTCTCTATGGTACTTTCTATTGAAACAATATAGTGAGGTTTGTATCTTAAAGGCTCAAAGCTTTTAGAATAAAGCTTTGATCTTTTAGAAAAGCTCCAAAAAGCTCTCGGCGTTGGTTAATCCCTGAGGGATGCGCCATGCATTCGACTTCAATTTTTAACTTCGTTTGAGGTGATTGCATGCATATCTGACCTTTACAATGACTCGCGGTGGTCTCCCGCTGAACCGACTCAGTGCTGCTTATCCACCCAGACAATTCTGAGATCAGTCTGGTACCAATTTACCGATCCAGGAGGGATGGATGGCTTGGTGAGCCATGAGCGCGAAATCGAACCATCGACCTCGTGTGCGACGCAGAGCACCTCCAACCACTTCGCTATTTACGCTATAAGGTTGAAACGACTGTCTGAGGTTGGTATTCCAAAGGAGAAAAAATGCCATGATGTCGGGTTTTCTTTTCATTCTCTCTTTTTTTTTTATCAACCAATGGCGATGGATGACGTGTAAGCTGACGTGGACTCTTTGAATGGCCGCGGCTAATATATGCGATAAGGAGACACTTGACAGTGGTTCTCTTTTTGTTGATTTTGGTTTATTTCTCTCACCTTTCGTTTCGAGTGTTCTCTTAAGACCACAGCTCAAATCTCAATATGCCTGATAATCATTTTTTGAGCCATGCATGTCAGTGGTTTATCAAAGAGGCATATTTTATAGTTATCATTAGGCCCATAATTATCAGGCATATTTTTCTTATCTATTACCGTTTTTTCGTGGGCGCTATCTCAACTGGCTCCTTCCATTCTCATCTGTGGAGTCCGTTGTGAGTTTTTTGAGAGACTGATGATTCAAATACATTCCACTTCATGGTTACTCTGGGATTGTGTAAGTTGACGGTCATGTCTCCTGTTTTTCTAAAAATGGAATATGGGGCGAAGGAGGCGATGGTCGGATCTCTTGTACGGTTTCGAAATAACAGCGACATCAAGTAGGCCGAACCTTCGACTTACGAAGATGTCGTATGTCTCGTTATAGTCCTTTCCATTGAGAGACTCCCACGTCCACCGCAGAGAGCGAGGCTTGTGGAATTGCGAGTCACCATCGAAGGTTTGGACGTCATAGTAAACCCAGAGAACCTTGTACCCTGTTCGTTCCCTTATAGTCCGTTGATCTCAATGTGGCATTCTTTTAAGCCCAATTTTTGTCGTGAAAATCTTCAATGACCTAGGTGACATCAACCCTTTGAGGACTATGGAGGGTACTTTTTCGTTATCTCCACCCTGTTAGATCCATCTGGTAAAAGCCTAACTTCTATTTTTATTTGAACTATAAGTAGTCATTCGATAGCTGAAACCAAGTGGATTTGAACGGTGTGTTCTATTTCTCAGATGGCTTGTTTTTTGAGATGTAACAGTCGAAGAAAAATTTTGTTTCACACTGAGGGATTTTTCGCCGGATAAGCTACTTTTTCTATGGACAGTCGGTAGCCATTCGATAGCACAAACCTCAGCGATTTCAAAGATTTAGTTAGTTCTTGGAATGAACTCTTTAGAGCGGTGTAGCAGTCAAAAGAAGACTGGATTTTGTACTCCAACGTGAGGTAACGCAACATCGGTCCGAGGTCCATGCGCTTTATGCAGCATGTCGATTATGTGCGATCTTTTGACCTCTACAGCGCTCTAAGGAGTCTACCAAAAACCAAGTATACCGTTAAAATTATTGAGACTTGCGCTATCGAGAGACTATTGAAAGTCTGGAGGAAAAGCTTTGTTCAGCGAGAAATGCTTGAGTGTGAAAAATATTTTTATTTTCACTATCAGAGCGCATTACGGAAGTCATTTTCGTAATAAAGCGTTCCACCGAAGTTGTCAAGATTTGAGCTATCGAATGGATATCGGAAGTTTGGAAAGAAAACAAGAAGACGCGCTTTCCTCAGGAGGTCAAAACAGGATGCGGACGTCGAGAGAGATCCAAATTTTCGAAATCTAGTGTTCCTTTGACTTACACCGCTCTAAAGAGTCTTTTTTAGAAACCTAGTACACTCTTTAAATAACTAGGATTTGCCCTATCGAATGATTATTGATTGATTATGAAAATATTTAATCCGGCGAGGAGTGCTTGAATGTGAAGCAGAATTTAATTCGACTGTTACAAGGAAGAAGAAGGCCATTTAGGAAATAAAATTTATCGTTCAAATTCACTCGAATTTGGCTATTAAATGACTACTGGAGCGTTTTACAAAGGCGAAAAAAAAAGACGATTTTACTGTGTGTTCAAACAGGGTGGAGATAGCGAAAATGTACCCATGGATCCAGTCTTCGTCTCTAACTCCAGCGTGCTGCGCGCCTAGTAATGGCACGCTGAAGTTACATGCCATTGTTAGACGCATCACGCTGCAGATGAAGAGCTATAATAAGATGAAACACGCTGGAGGTTAGAGACGCAGGGGTTGGGTCCGTAGTCCCGAGAGGGTTACAGAATCTATGGTCCTTATCGTTCGCCTTTCGATAGTATCTTGTGCACTAGCACTAATACTTTTGAGTTGAGTTTAGAATATCTAGTTCATATGATAAGCGCTATAATCGTAAATTTTGAATAGTACTTGATAATATGCCCACTAAAGCATTCTAAGAAGTAGAAGAGTCGAATATTAACCATACAGAAACTGTTTTACTCTGAACCTCAAAGTTTGATTACGCCGAGTGTGGCGCACTGGTTAAGGCCACTCTGCAGCACTTGTGTTGGTTTGGTCCGCTCCCAAAGCTTACCGAGCCTTCTGTACCTGGCGGTCGGTCAGTTGGTACCAGACTTGTTTGGGAGGATAGCAGTTCTAACTTCATGTATCAGTAGACTACGGCGAATCAGCGCAGAAGTCAGATATGCATCAGTCCATCTTTCTCGACGAGATCCTTGTTGAAGTCAAAGGCATGGCGTATCCCAAATGAACGCATTAACGTGGAGAGCTTCATCTTATATCGTTCTTGTAATATCCGTTCACCTGTCTTTCAAGGACAAAGGATAAAGCCCTCGACGTTGATCAATCCCTGGTGGATGCCCCAATGCAATCGTCTTCATTTGGCATCGTTGAGATGATTCAATGCACATCTACCCTTTACGTTGGTTCGCGATGGCCCACCGCTGCATCGAGTCGGTGTTGCTTATCGTGCCATACAAGGGTATTGGTTTACCGACAACGGGAAGATGGATGACTTGGTGGGCCACGAGCACAAGATCGAGCCATCGACCTTGTTAGCGGCGCAGAGCACCTTTAACCACTGTGTGACAGGCGCTCCCTCGTCTGTTCTTACTGTTAGTTGTTCTGTTGATTTGCTCGTTTTATTCGAACTGCTTCAGTAGTAAGTTCCACTCGAATGATATACTTAATTTTGAAGGGGATGAACCAGTTCGTTTCGATCGTGTTGTGTCTCGCCGCTCTACTCGCCACCATTCATGCCACCAGCGAACCGAAAGGGCCCAAAGTTACGGACAAGGTTGGTGGTATTCTGGCACTGAATAATATGATTCTATTATATGAGGTCAGGTCTAACTATACAAGTGTTCAGGTCTGGTTTGATATCGCGCAGAATGGCCAACCGATGGGAAGAATTGTGATCGGATTGTTTGGTAAAACAGTTCCGAAGACAGTAAAGAATTTCATTGGTTTGGCTTTGAAGCCCAAGGTAAATTGAATGATGTGAATAGGTATAATCACACTATAGCAATGTTCCTATACTTCGATTTATTTAGGGTGAAGGATACTTAGAAAGCAAATTTCATCGTGTGATCCCCGAGTTCATGATTCAAGGCGGTGATTTTACAAACGGTGATGGAACAGGCGGAAGGTCAGCTTTGTACTTTAGAGCTTCTAGTTTTGATGTTGCACTGAATCGACTGGGTTATTCATTTCTAAGTTCCATAGTCAACTATAATTCATTCAAACTTAGCCTTCTTTGGGCTTCAAACAAAAGAATGCTTTTTTAATTCTCATCAGATACATGCGAATACCCGTCGATTGCCAGGAAATTGTCCGAAAGGCGAAAGGTACTTTTCGCTGATGAACAAGGATTTTGAAGAAGCATTTTTTTGCTGGAGAAAGAACTTCCAGTGGAATTTTAGTAATCGCTCGAAAGCTTGAATATCGGATAATTCACATAAGTATTTGATTTTCTAGCACTCCTTTTTACAGCGTTGTAGCAGTGAAGATGAAATTGTGATTCACACCTATGCGCATTACTGCGCTTGTATCTCGCAGTACAGAGCTCTTCCCTTAGACTGGCTATGATTTTGATAGCGTGAATTTTGGAGATTTGAAAAATGTGATTTTTTCTTCTGGAATGCTTTCGCACAGCGCTCTAGAAAGGGAAGCAGATCTGTGTTCGACACACGCTATGTTGCAGCACACACTTTTTCCCATAAACCATCAGTGATTATTCGATAGCGTAAATCACGATGATTTCAACACTGTTTCCTGAAAAGACCCTATTACTGCAATGCAGGAAAAATAAGGTTTAATTTCACACACGCTGTGCATTTCTTGTTGGCTGAGGTATGTCGGTGGTGGCTGTTTTATCGGTGTTCCGAGATTTACGCTCCGAACAATTGTTAGTAGTTCGAAGGAAGAGCTCTCTTTTGGGAAGATTACGTGCCATAAGGAGGTGTGACGCATTTTTTTTCTTTGTTACTGCGGTGTAAAAGACCTCAAAAAACAAGTACACTGTGCAAGTCTCTGAGGTTTACTCTATCTAATGGATAGTAACGGGAGCGCTCTGACAGAACGATTGTGATGTTCGTCGTGGTGCGCGTGAGGGCGATTCTCACTCCAGCTTTCTCGGGTACTCAATACAAACGCTCTATGGAACGTCACAGCCAGGTTATTTTCGAGATTGCAAGGAGACGTGCTCAACCAGCATTCTACGACGTTCAAGAAGAAGATGAAGAACGATTCAATGCTAGAAGTAGTGAGACGTGCACAGTGAAAGAAAACACTGTGAAGTCGAAACGACAGTGTTAAAGTTGCCAAAGATGGTTAGTATAGCCTAAGGGAAGAGCCCTATCTAGCGAAACATAAGCGCGTTAATGCGCGACTTGTGGGATTCATAATGGTTCTCTGTGGTAGCACAGATTTCAAAGCCTATCCCTTAAACTGGACAACAACTTTTTACAGAGTGTTAATAATCATTCGAAAACTTAAATCTCGAACCATCCGCACACGTGGCCGGTTTTTTGAAAAGACCCTTCTATAACGCTGAAAATTCAAAACAAGATTATGTTTTACATGGGTATATTTCTCGCCGGACGGAGCTGTTTTCTTAGACCACTCTGAAGAAGACCGTTCTCTGCGATACATTCGGGAAAAGAACATTGGTCCATATGCGCGAGCAAGTGGTCTTTAGTCATTTCACGGGCCGCTGGGTGAGGCAACAAGGTGGGCCGAGGCGATGATGGATCAATTTTTGGACATGTGAATGTGTAGAGAAAATCTCGTAGTATCTGAATGTCTTCAAGTCATTGTTGGAAGCAGTCCGGACGTCCTGGTCTTCTGAATTTCATCAAAATGATGATAATGATGATTGATTTATTCGTATTCATGGCAAAATAAAGTGCTCAGAGCCTTTCTGTAACAGAGTCATACCATCTATCTGGATTTTTCTTTTCAAACGGAGAAAAAATTTCTAATCGATAGCAAAGATCGCACTAGCACATGACAGTTCGGAAATCGATAGATAAATGCGCAACCCCCATTGCCACCTCACCCCAGGGCCCGTGAATTGGCCAAAGATCACTTGCTCGCTCATGCGAATTCAGTCTTATTTTCCCTGCTGCACTGAAGAGAAACGGTCTTTTCAAAAAATAAGCACAGCGTGGAATCGCTAAATTTTACGCTATCGAATGATTGCGAATTACTCTATTGAAAGAGCCTGTCTGGCGAGAATATGCGCGTGTGAAACATAATCATGTTCGAATTTTTCAGCGTTATAGAAGGGTCTTTTCGAAAACCTCGGATACGCATACGGATAGTTCGAGATTTAAGCTTTCGAGTGCTTGCTAACACTCTTCATGAAAACTTGTCGAGCGTAGTGGGGTAGGCTCGAAAATCTGTGAAACCAAATGGAAATAGAGCCTTCATAATTTATCTCCGTGCTACAGCGCTGTGAGAAGTGCTTTCTAAAGAGCAAGTTTTTGTTTTTTGGGAGATTTAGGTCTTAGACTCGTTATTAATAGTCTAGTGACAATCTTTGTCCCGCAAAGAGATCCCTTAATCAACCCCTGGTCGATGATAGGAAAACCGAAGCTAACTTCTTCCAATCAACAAACTTCACTTGTCAATGAAATAGGCGTAGTGATAGTATGTGCCTGGACAGTGAGCGACACACGAGTTTTGCTATCGTCTGCGGTCGAATGTTTTACATCAATAGTAGATCTGAAGACGAAAAGTGACTGGGACTGTATACTTTGAAATTGCCTATTTTCGCTTGAGAACTCGTGCCTACCTACCAACATCTCCAGCCTAGGAGCGTGGTTATGTGTATTTCCGTGATGAAGTAAAAAAATCTTTTAAATTTTGTCGTTTTCTAGCCCTGAGTAATGTTTCGTTCGCAGTTATACACTAGTAAATAGTACTGCTTTATCAGATTACAACTTCATTTGTTACGACAGAATTTTTTAAAGTATGATAATATTGTAGATCCATCTATGGTGAAAAGTTTGCCGATGAAAACTTCAAAGTGAAGCACTACGGAGCTGGATGGGTTTCAATGGCGAACGCTGGAAAGGACACAAATGGCAGCCAATTTTTCATAACGGTGAAGAAGACATCATGGTTGGATGGTCGCCATGTAGTATTCGGAAAGGTAAGCTAAATGCAGTTGGTCCATTAAATCTTTTTTTTTACTAGAATATAAGCTTTTTTATTTTTACTCGATCACGATGGGATTCTCTTTTCTGAAGCTGTAGAGCCCTTTTTCTTCTTTGTCATCCCGTATAGCGAAGCGATCAATGAAGAGAGATTCTAACGCTTGACTTCTTTATACCCACACTGTTTATTCAAGAGTTATTGTGTTTTACAAATTGTAAAAGATAAGAACAATTTGTTTCTACATCTTTGAGCCCATCTGCTAAATGGTTCTGGCGACCTTGTCGTTTTGAAGGACTGAAGAAGGTTGCGTAGCACAAGTCAGCCCATCAATTTCCAAGAGCGATGAATCAAATTGAAAGCGGTTTTCGTTGGTCGTACTACAGTGAAATAGCTTTTTTTTACTTTGAGGTTGTAGACGGAAAAGAATTAAACCTATTTTTTTTAAGCCAACTACGAGGTGTTATCAAATTTCTTCATCTATTCGACAACTAAGGCTTGGAAAGGTCAAATTGTGTGCAGTTCAATTAGTCAAACACCTCCATTACTCCTTAAAAGTTTTTACTAGTCCTAGATTCCAATCGCATCAAAGCACAAAATCAACTCTCACCATATCCCAACCGCCTTCTTTTATATGTGTTCCACTGAATGACTCAAGTGGAGATCACAATAATGAGATCGCATAGGCTCGTAATGCACCATACCCGTCAACACAACAGCCTTATTATACTGACTCATATCATGAATGATAACGGGCAGTCTTGCCTGGCAGTTTATGGTTAGATTGGTCGTATTAATCCAAAATAATTATACCCTTATTTCGAGTGCTTTGTTTAGACCACGCTCAAATTTTCAGTATATCCTTGCATCATTATTTGAGCCAACTTGTCTTGGTATTCTGGTAAGGGCTCTTGTACAGCCCGAGACACGTGTTTCGTCCCTTACAAGACTCATCAGCCGGGCAGAACCCGCTTCTGTCGTATCTTTTCATAGTCAGTTCTCTCTCGGGAGCCTTACACTCCTTATAGAGAGTCATCGTAGACGTACGTTTCACCACTCTATGTCAAGTGAAATTTTCATTTAACACAGAGCGTTGCGCTTTCAATTGCTCTTTCGGCTGGCTACTTCTAGCATAATTATACCTTTGTTCCGGCTAAGCGAGTCTGTAAGGACGAAACACGTGTATCGGGACTGTACAAGAGCCTTACCAGATCACATGACAAAGTTGTCTCAATAATAATGAAAGGATAATCCAAAATTACTTCCAAAATTTTTCACGATAATGATTTATGTTCTTGCGCAAAGATAATGGCCTTTATGCTATAGTCTACTCGTCATGCTTTTGTGCTCTATGTGTTCCTAGAGGGGTTATTCGTCTAGATGACGCTTATCACCTAGAAGTTATTTCTATGCGAGCGTACGAGCGGTTACTCGTCTCGCCAATATGCTTATCGGTGCGCGCTTTGCAAGAGATGGGTAAACTTTACCTACGCTCATGCGATTACTATCTCTGTAGTTAGGACATATTTTACAATCTTTCATTATACAGAGACGATCATTCAAGCCGGTTACAGCTAAATGAGCGCCCTTTGAGTATTCGGTGGTATTTCAATGTTGCCTACCAATTGCTCTAAACGTGCTCTATTTTCAAACAGCGTTTATAGCTGTACTTATCTCATTTGAGAAGACGGGAGGATGAACGGGACTTTCTTCTCATTCGAGCTTTCGTTCGGAGGCGTTGTATTATCCACTAAACCTAAGCCGGGGTTACAAAATTCGTATCCATTAGAAGTGGTTATTTCTTGAGCCAGTTTCACAGATTCTACTCTCTGCTCTTCCCCAGCACACACATTGGCGGCTGTTCAAAAACATGTTTTTTACTAACGCCTTTTTCGTATGTGAGGGATGTGAGGAGAGATATGTGAACCAGGATATTTTACTTAGTTTTCGGTACCACTTTGTTATGTAGCCACTCTCGGTTAAGCTTATTTGCACATTCAAGAAAGGAGCCAATTATCTTTTGGTATCTTACGGGATGAATTTTATATACTCTGACTGTTCATTCAATAATCTAAAGCAACTATCCAGTTCCTCTTGAGCGGAACAGATAACTCAAACAATCATCTTCATAACTTCAGTAGAGTATTGCCCGGAGATCTATCAAAAAAAATTGAGTTGAATATCGTGACTGCCATTTTGAGGTCTCTTTGATCATCTTCCCACATTATCGACGATTAAACCCTCTTCAGTGGTGTTAAAAAATCTAGATTTTGTTAGAAAAACAGCGCAATGTCATTGGAATATGCCAGTTCTGCTGCGGCAGAAATTGACGGAGGTTTTGGACAGAAGGTCATTTTGTGCCAACTCTTCTAGGAAAAATGATAACATTTTGAGCCTTCTATCTTGTATCTTATCTTTTGTCTATGAATCTTTTAAATCTCCATCTCGTCTCTATTCTTCAACAATCTTCGAGGACACTTCGCAAGCGGGATCTACCAACTAGTGGATATTGATGCCTTACAGATACATCGTTGAATTACTTATCTAGAACTCGCCGCTTTTGCGAATTTCTTGGCTATCTACGTCTGAAACTTATTTTTTCGTAAACGTCCAGATATTCAATCTAATCTGAAGGTCTAGTGTGATTTCCAATTTTCTAAAAAACCTTTTCTAATCAGGTCCTATCGGGAATGGACGTGGTACGAGCAATAGAGACTGTTCCGAAAGACGGTGACAAGCCGAAGGACGACGTTATCATTGCAGCCTGCGGCCATGAAGTCGTGGAAGTACCCTTTGCAGTCGAGAAGAACGATGCTACAGCGTGATCTTCAGCTGGTGCAATACTATTTCTTTGTGTGCCTTATTTGTACGTATAAGCAATGAATAACAACGGTCCTACTTCCCCCGCCGAGTCAAAAAATGTTACAGCTTCTCAAAGTACATGTGATCTACAGTTTCTTTCATGGGGATTTAAGAAAACGTTGGTCGTAGTCAAAGTAGAAGAGATCTAGTTACATTCGAAATAGTGCCTGGTTTTGTCTCCGTTTAGCTTGCTGTGATTAGAATACGTCTTTTAGAAATAGGACTTTTGAGACAATGAATCCCATGAGGTAGCCCTATCATGGAAATCGTTTCATTTTCAGTATAGCCGTGTGTACCTCGTAATTTTTTGGTTTGCATTCGTGTAGTAATCTTGGCACATTTTTCAAAGATGTATAATAAAATGAGAGTACGCAAAACCATGTTTCATATTGACTCCATCCATTCAATATATCTTCAAAGGATGAGGGATTCAGTATCCTTCCAGGGAGTAGGGCTGTAGAAAACACATGCAGATTACTGTAAGAGCATGTTTTCTAACAGACTGGAGAAAGATTTCTGAGAAAATGCTTGCAACCTCTTTGGGTGTCGGCCATTTTTGTGTTTTTGGGGTCATTTGAAATCCCGCCTTCTCCTATCTTGATTGGTATATAATTTATCCACTTATTTCGAAATGGAGTTAACAAGCGAGCAAATTAGGTTGTTGATGATGCACGAACGGTTGTTGAATTCAAATGCAACGGTGGCAAGTGAACGCATCCACCTGGCCTGGGGCGAAGACACAGTTGGAAATTTGGCTGGCATGGCTACTACCGTTACTGTGAATTCGTATAATTTTCAGCACATTTCGAACCTAGCTAGTATGTTGTTAACTTGATATGTTCTCTCCTAATATTCCCTGGTTCTCCTCAGAAACTGTGAACTTCATTATTGGATTCAGTTGAGAATGTCAACTTTACCATATGCTGATCTCTCAGCTGGAAAAATGACTTCAGCTTCAACAACCCTACAAATATGAAAGAGCACGTTTTGTACCCTTTTTTGACACACTGATCGCATATTCGTAACAATGCGAGGCCTAGAGGAAGGAGGGAGGGGCTTGCGGCCAACCATATCGGGTAATGAGTTATTTAAATTTCAAGAATTCTACGTGTAAGGAGGCGCGAATATGAGCAGAAAAAGCGTTAGAATATTAAGAGGCTTGTGATGGCGGTAAACAAAGGCGTGTACAATGAATAGAGACAGAAGTAAATGTCTCTTCGACTGAGTGGAAGACCGTGAGAAGTTCCTACAATGGCTTCCCTTGATACCAACTTGATGTATCTACTACGAAGGCGACACTATCGAACGTTTCTTGGTGGCAGTGCGATGCAGCAACGATCCATACCTTAGCAAAGGTCTTCCTGGGTAAGTGATATGACATTTTCTTACGTGATGCTGGTGCAGAATTATGGCCCCATCAATTTTTTGAGACTAAGTGCTCTCCTAATTCCCTATTTGAAAAAATTAACTTGGAAATATTCTAAAATTGATAGGGCCACAATTCTCCAACATGGCCTCCTACGTAAAAATTCCTGCCTGGAATTACTGGCATCGTGATAACGACAGTGGTTAGGTGAAGCAGGGTGATGACAAGCCGAAAAAAAACCGTACAGTTTTCTAAATTCCAGGCAAGGCCAGCAACCAGCAAATTATCCCAAGCGAAAAATGGAGTTAGTGTAGAAGAATAATTTGTCATAGCTAAATCAGAGCATTCAAGTGACTGCAATTGCCTATATTGGTATGTAAACCAGAACCTTTCAACAAATCCTAAAACTAGTTGCGAACACTTTGAGGTATATTTGGCCCTCAAAACATATCCATGGCCTAGCATTGCCACCATATACAGTATAATCTTATCTAAATATTATTTTGTCGTCACAAAGGCGATGTTTTGGACAAAATATAGGACAAGAAGTCCACTTAACCTCATGGCGCATATAAATCTGTTTGATACCAGTCTGTACATTGTCCTGCCATGTCTCAAAAAAAATCCTTATTCAAAGCTTCCGAGAGGTTTGTCTGTCTCCTTCAAATCGACGGCTGGTGTTTCAACGACTTCGCCTCCCTCAAAGCCCCTGGCATCTGATGTAAGACTATGCAGTAGTAAGTCACCAAAACGTCAGCCATAATTTTCATAGAATAGATACCGACCTCGCGGAAACTTTGAATGAAGGTTGATCTCACGATAATTTTCTTTTCACTTCTTATTTATCATGTCATTATTGAATTATTTTTGAATATGTCATTGAAGGTCTGTCATTTCGGATTATTACAAGAAAGTCCTGTGATCTTTTGAACATAAATACATTTTACGTGGAACTTTTTACTTCAGTCTGCATGTAGATCTTTTGAACACCAGTATTGTGAACCGTTCTATCCTGTAGAAATTTTTGACGACAACATCCTTATCCATGATATCACATGTTTCTTTGAAAGAATCGATCTCAGTATAGGAATGTTAGCATACGAGAAAAAACACGGATTCCCAGCATTCTCGCGGTTGTACTTGAAACCGTTTCGTACCACGAAAAAGACTAGGCTCCAAATAAAAGTCAAAACATTGTCAACTATTAAAACATGGTTTAGACGCTCTCTTCCCAATCTCCTTTCAACAAATGTCTCAAATTCAATCCGATGAGAGCTGCCAATGCTGCCACCTAAATGAAACATAGTTTGCAGTGATACCTTAGTGTCGCCAATAATCAGCTATCTATATGTTTGAAAACTTATACCTAACAATGATACTAGGCAAGCAGTAGCCCAGTGACCATTTTTACGACCAATAAAATTGTTCGTTGGAGAATAATATTTTTAAGGCCGAAAAACTCAGAAGACATTACCTGTTCCGCCATTCGGGTATTCGGCTGCCCTTTACGAGACCGGAATTTTTTTCCAAGTACTTCAACACTACCTTCAAATCGCTTGTCTTGTTTCCTCAAGTGCTGAAATGAATCGATAAAGAGCGTCAACGATTTTAACACATTGACGACGAAGCCCGTCTGCGAAAACAAGAGATTATTTGATGATTAATTTTAGCGCACAAGGTCTTCTTCTGAGGTTCTTATGATTAGGATGGTTTATGACTCATGCAGATATCCATAAAACTCATTTTGTTCTTCTTTGTAACAAAACTTGTTGCAAATAACTGAGTAGCAATTATGGAGAGGAGACAGCTTTTTTTGGATCAGTTGAATTCTACAGCTACATTCCATACTCTCAAAATCAATTGATCAATTGATCGATGATCAATGATCAAAAAAGTCCAGGGAAAAACTTTGTGCTCCAGAATAAATCATCGAAATGAAGTGAGGCCTCCATAGAGGCCGCTTCGTCGTGGTGTATTGATGATGTGGTGAAAATGGTCAAAAGTTGAACTTACCGAGGAGTAGACTGGTTTATCAGCGTTCACTCCTTTGCAGTAGTTAAAGAGAACACACTTCGGTGTAGCACTAGCATTCTGAGCGTCCTTCAGTCGCTTTCTGAAATGAAGGGAAATACTTTCAGATGGTGCACGAAAATCGGATGACTTGTGCTTGTAATTATGATTGCCTAAGCCTGATGACCTTCTCCCGACAATACTTAGGGTGGCCATTTCAATACTTAGTTGACCGAAAGAGTACTCTACACTTTCCGTTTTTCTTTGTTAAGGTGGATCAATTGACGCCATTGGTAAGAACTAAGTTGCTCTAGATGTCGTCTAGACCACTCTTTGCCTACAGTAGAGTACCAATGTAGGCAGGCCTCAGTCAAAACATAGACTGCCCTCAGCGATGATTAACTGCCGAATTCCCAGAAAAAAAGCTCTGATATTTCTCAACGACTCTCGCCTGTAGCCTCTCGGTAATAATCTACTACTGTAGTAAGAATGGTTTAGCAAACTATCTGGTGAACTTGATGCTTCACCACTTTAGTGTGGGACCGACTGAGGAGAATGCTAGAGATCTACTTATTTTCCTTGGGTCCTCACGATAAAGAGTTTCGAACAAATTTTGGCTGTGTGTATAAACCAGACAACTGTTTTCAGGAAGAATTTGCTAATGCGACACCAAAATTAGGCATACAGGGGACATCGCCGTAATCTCATGGACTGTCTTATCATGAAGCTGCGAGAGACTGGTATACTTTCGTCAAAATCAATGGCGTTTTGACGAATTCGTCTCCTTCAAAGCCGTTTTGTCAAATGTAAAACTATACGTTGTACGTAAAGAAATGCCAGAATGATATTTTCAATTTCCACCTTACATGGCCAGTCTGATAAACGTCCGTCTATCGATTTATTACCGTCGTTTCCTGGCTCTACTTGGAGGAATCGCTTTGTTATTAACCTCTTAGAACATATACCGCTCACAAGCAGAATATTGAAAATGGGAACAAGTTGACTTCTGGCTACAATAAACCTGTCATAATTCTGAGGATGCGTATTAATGTCAATTTATGCCGCATGAAAAAGAATTGAAAATGAGGGACATGGTACATTATATATTTATGTATATATATATATATATATATATACATATATATACATATATACATACATATGTACATATATGTACATGCGTGCATATATATATATATATATATATATATTCATATGTAGGCATATATATGTTTGCATATGTATATGTATTTATCTATATAAGTACATATATACGTATATACGTATACAGATATACATATACCGGAATACATGTACGCATGTATACCGGTATACATATATACATATGTGTGCATATATGTACGTATGTAAACATACACATGTATGTATATGTACATAGATGTACATATGAGCATATGTATATGTAAGTACATGTGCATGTACGTACATGTATATATGGACATATATATGCATTATTACGCTATATATATGCATAAATAAATATATGTATATATAATATATATATATATATATATATATACGAAAGCATACAAATGATGCACAAGGAGACCTTACATTGGAAATGTAACATCGTAGTACTCATAGTCGGATATTTCGTTAGCAGATACTCGTTTGCTCTGTTTTCGAATCCTGTCTCTTCGACATTTCTCATACGTTTCCTCACGACCCCATGCCCGACATATCTCCTGAATACTACCAGCAAGGACTGTTTCCCGCCCTCGTTGATCACGATCCTAAAATACTTCAGTTTAAAAAGGTACGGAAATAGAGAAACCCCAAAAGCTTAATCACCGTGATTTTTTTTTTCCAAGTTTGCCATAAAAAATAGGGAACTTTCCTATTACTGGATTATTGTTGAGAGGGCCTTCTTCGCAGGGCAAAGAGTTTCCACTAGATCTTCGGCAATCATTCGAAAATTTGAACTCGGACAATTCGAAAATGTACTTGCTTTTTGCAAAGACCTTCTTACAATGCTGTGGGACGAAAAATTAGATCACGCGTCGCGCATTATCGCGCATATCTTCCGCAGGACTAATCTCTTCTCCTAAATTATTAATAACAATTCAATAGCGTAAATCTCGGCAAGTTTGGAAAGGTTTTTTTTAAAAAGGCCTTCTTACAGCGCTGTTGATAACGCCCCCTCAGGACTCCAAATCACCTATTTTAAATTCGCTTATTTCATGGTGGCGTGCGCCAGTGCTAACTTCCCAGTATGCGGAGCGGCGAGCAGTACCTTTTCTCTCATACACTTGGTCAGCAATGTGTTAAAGTGCGCACACTGCCGATTTTCTACGGAACTCATTGTGACATCTATGGATGTCACACCGGCTACTACGACAGTTATCATGTTGTGACGTCCCTCCTACTGCCATTTCCGTTTTATAGGTAGGGTTTTTCCTGCGCTTCTCCTACTCTTCGTATCTTCCAGTCTTCCGTACACCTCATATTTTTGGTGTACATCCAATTCTTGTTTGTGGAGAAAAAAAGCCCTCCCACTACGCAATCAGATATTGACAGCAGTTCGCGAAGTTATTTGTTTTCGGCATTCGACATCCCCATTCCATGCAATACCCAGAAGTCATCAACACTTTATCACCTTATTTGATCCATATCACAGACTGTTTTCTCACTGTGCGGATCCAACTACTCTAGAAGATTGGTCTCATAGCTACCTTGGGGATTCCATCCTCTTCAAGAACGTCGTGAGATACATTGAGAGCATCTCCGTGAAACTTGCAATTCAGCCATGCTGCTGTGGAGCGTTTATTACTGACTGCCTGAGAGTGCTGGGGGGTAGCGGACCAATCTTGCTCCGAGTATCACGAACCACACGGCCATGGTTCCTCCCTCATCAAAATCCATTATGGCGACTGAAAAATAGTAAACAACGAACTCTTTTGCCAGAACGACACTGAACACTGCTTACGATACCAGTTTATTAACGCAAAAGCATTTTTGCACCTCACCACTGGCCACACTCTTAGGCCGTATACTCTCCTCAAAAGCAATAGCCTCTTACAATAATGTGAAACAAAAAAAAAAAATCAAAAAGACACCCTCTCATGGATGACACCTGTCACAACAATGAGCTAAATAAGCTACCGATTTATTACAAAAAAATCTACAAAAGCGTCTCTGTGCGCCGGAATAAACCACCAAAAAAGATGACATCCATAATGGCTATACTAGACTGTGTTTCAAGCAACCAGCGAGAATACATGACACCTGAAGATGTCGTAACGTCTGCTCCCAAAGCCTCGTTATAAGACCTATGGATAGATGTCACTCGTCGTGGAGGTGTTGAAGGTATGAATAATGTAATACCCGTTAGATTCAGTATTTCCAAATAACATTGTGAATAGGTGAACTGGTAACATGATAACGTGTTTGACCCTACTATGAGTCTGGAACGGTCCTTGTACAGTATATACCAGCTGTCTGCTTCGCCTTGCAGGCTCATCAGTAGCACAGTAACCTTCGGTTAAGTCGATACCTTAGGTATATACCCTACATATAAAGGAATCGGCGCCGAATAACAGATCACCGTAAGTTCAGGTGACAAAATTCCCCGACGTGGCAATCGACCACAGCCGAGCGCTCGTGACTGGGATTAATGAATCATCCCTCTACTTACGACTGTTTATACAGACCTCGCTCAGGACAATGGCAATCTGATAACATGGCAACATGGCAGTACCAGACCTCAGAACAGGCTCAAATGTGTTACTTTCAACGAGGTCTATATAAACAGTCGAGAGCGGAGGTATTATTAATTGGTACAAATTCTTTATGATGCTTTGTTCTCTCGCTCACCTGGTTACTTCCAAGTATTCGCTGAACGACGTACTTTGTCGCTGTATAGTTCTCGTCATACTCGCAAGCCTTAATAAAATAATGATTCTATTGACAAAATCGTCGAATAGAAGAATATATATCAAAACGACAGCGCCAAGGAACCCGACACTGCCTTAAAATGTCTCAAAAATCTCTCTGAACACCTAAAACGTGAAACTTATCTTTGTGAACAACCTGTGACCAAACATTTGATCGAAAAGTAAAAATGATAGTGCTTGGATGAAGCCCCACCACCATATATGGTTTTGCCATGAGAAACGGAAGCAATGTCATGTTTTGCCGCGATTTCTGGCGTTGCAGACAACTTTTCTTTGTGTTCTGCGACTCTTCACGATATTTCGCTTGTTTCAATCCAGCTTTCCCAGAGCTCCGACTTTTCTATAAATGCTTTCTTCGAAAATCTCTCGATCTGCCTCCTAATAAGCCCTGAGATGAGCTGTCATCCGAACCTCAACCCTTTGGGAAACTCGTGCTATGAAATGTAGCACGTCGTGCGACGTCGCATCTAACTCAACGACTGTAAATACTAGGCGTCGCATCTCGGGCCAAGTCAGGCTGGCAGCATCTGCGAGTCGATCACATCGGCGACCAGCGCGATGCCGCGTGCTATTAACGGCGGTCCCCAAAAAGTTAAATGTCAAGGAGACCTTCGTCATCTGCCACAATAGCATGACACCTCACCTTCTTTCGCCGTTGTTGCTTAGGAGAAGAGTTCATAAACTATCCCACCGCAATCAGTGGGAGAATTCGACTTCACTTTTTCTTGAAGCTTTTTTGAAAAAGAGAAAGACCCGCTAGCACTGCAAGCGGGGCTGAGGCTTTGAATCACCCCTTCGGCTAAGCGCCATGAAAGCACATCAGTGAATCTTATTTCTCATTATCACAAATACTACATTTTTTGAAACAAGTTCATCAGTATTATTACAGTATATTAGGCCTGTAAACCCGATAAAAACTTACCAGGTCTAAGAAATTTCTAACGTCATCATCGAATTGAAGCACGCCTTCGCGTCTGAACACCGATGGACACGAAAGAGCTTTCCGTGCGATCATCACAGATGACGTTCCCGTATCGCATCGAAATTTCAGTATATCGTCGTAACAAGCGATATCCCCAGATCCGCCGCTAAAATACTTTGAAGATTAACATCACCCACAACGGCCTACAAATACAAGTGATTTTCAGAAAACGATATAATGAAATAAAGGTTAAAGGATAAGGCTCTCGGCGTTGATCAATCCCTGAGGGATGCGCCATGCGTTCGTCTTTTATTTCCAACTTCGTTTTAGGTGATTGAACGCATTCTAGCCTTTTACAATGACCAGCGGTGGCCACCCACTGAATAGAGTCAGTGCTGTTTTTGCTTCCATCCTTCCAGACAAGTCAGAGAGGTCTGGTACCAATTTACCGACCCCGGAGGAATGGATGCCTTGGTGAGCCATCAGCGCGAAACCAAACCATCGATCTCATGTGCAACGCAGAGTACTTCTAACCAGTGCGCCACATGCGCTCCTAGCATGAAATAGTGATTTCCAATCTGAGTTTAAGCGGATCTGAGTATTCCAAATCATTCCTCCGCTTTGAAGTTTTATTGTACACAAAACCATGTGCACCCATACTATCAATTGCAAATACTTCCACCATGTATAAAATCAACAGTGTACCATCAGTGCACCAGTTGTACTGGCTTTATGAAATCGTCTCAAAACATTTTTGGTACCACCCTGATTATTCGCCTGGCACGCGGCGCAGTCGACCAGTTCGCGGCGCGCCCTCGGATGACTATGTTGCACTTTTCTGATGAGATTTTGACTTTTACTGGCAGTGATGGGGGGTTTCAGTAACAGTTAAATATAAATTATGACTGAGTAGAATTCAACAGCGCTTTCGGTAGTAGGAACATCTGCAGTGCCTTCTATTGAATAGTAAAATCGCCAATTTTTTATCAACAATGAAGTTTATATTCTACAGTGCGACTGTGCATTAAAGATCTTTTCCGCAGGTGTTCCATAATGTAGCAAGAAATTGCTATAATATGTACAGTGCTGATAAGTATAGACGTACTGTAACGCTACTAGTAAATACTGTGAGATGATCAAATAACTTGAACAAGAACAACTAGGACTGAAAAGTGCCACATCTGTATCAAAGCGCCGGCCAATTTATGCACCGAAAGCGGTACAGGGGGTACCGAGAGGGTTGGGAAGGTTTCGCATAAACCCAGACCGGAGGTTGTGAGACACGCGTTGTTGTTACTTTGCATAACCTTGAGTTAATCAACAGATGCACATTGCAATCAATAATCTTAACGAATTGAGACGATTACGCTAGATTGAAACAGATTAAAACTAAACTGAATTCTAGGAAACCCAATAACTGGAACCCATCACTGGATGTGTGGAGACAACACCGCCCCAAAGCCCGCAAAGGACTACTTAGAAACTAAGGCAACCAAAAAGGCAGTACTCATAATGTCATTGAACAACCCGGAGCAGGAGATTAAGAGCCCTGCCCCGGTAGTGCAGTGGCCAACAACTGTCCCGCGAAGGATGATAAACGAGTTCAACTCCCGGCCAAAGTTAAAAGTTTACATAGCACTCAGGAATACAGTATATAAAGTTGTGACATCATAACACTGCTATAAAAACGACAAAACAAGGATAATTCTTGTAGATCTAATGACTCACTTTGCTATAACTGGTATATTTACGGCTCTGGCAATCTCCCGGATTTCGTCTATTCGACAAGGATGAGGATCTCGTTCATCTCTTCGCCGACCGTGGACTGCTATAGCAGCCGCGCCACAATTTTCAATTACACGAACGAGATTCAGCGTCGCTGATGGCTTAATTCGAATGAATTTGAGTGATACTCCATGTAGGTGATGTAAGGCTAGTTACAATTGAATATGAAGATATAGTTCACTAGAGGTAAAGAAACCAACGTCGTCTAGAACCCGGATCTTGCACGAGACAGGCACTTGCGATACAGCATTTAGAGAGGTCAAGATCTTAAACGAAATTTGAAAAAAAAACTCGAGAATCTAATAACTGATGGTATCCAGGAATGCTGCGTGATACGCAAAACTTCGAACCGCGGAGCGGGAATTAAACCCGCGTCTCACCCTCACCGGGACGATATTGCCAAAATATGCCTACCAGAACCAGACACATTGACAGTTGGTTGCTGAAAGCTCCTAAAGCTTGTATCACAAAAAAAGTGATAGCACAAGGAGCGCCGCTAGTGTAGTGTGATAGCATGTTTTGAGTCTTTATGAGGTCTAGTGTCGCAATCATACAGTACTCCCCGGGCCCGTTTTGCCTTTCCAGGCTCATTAGTAATACGGTGCATTCCGGTTTAGCCGATCACTTGCTGGGGAACATACCCCTACATATAAAGGAATCAATGCCGAATAACAAATCACCGCATGTCAGGAGATAAAATCCCTCGATATTGCATTGCCCAACTGCGAGTTCGCGTCTGATAAGATGAATCCTCTTCATTCGACTACTTTTAAAAGTCTCACTCCTATAGACTTTTTATAGATGAGTCTGGAAAGGCGAAACAGGCCTGTCTAGTAGACTATAAACGCCAAATTGGACCTCGTGAAGGCTCAAAACATATTCGCTCACATTATGAGATTATTATTGTTCTTGAGCGTGGTCTATGAAAGCAGTCGAATGAAGAGGTACTATAATGGTTAGCACAGGCTCCTCAAAAGGTTGAGACGCACTTTCAATTCCCGCCCTCGAATGCACAAAGTTTTGCATATCACTCGACATTCCGGATAAACAGTTATGATGTCATAACATTGCTAGTAAAGACGTAAGATAAGAAGAGTTCACGGCATTTTAACACTCCAATTCAATCCCAGCTCTAACTACATTGAATTATCAAGCGACCAAAACCCACAACTGCTCGAAGTCCTTCTTGCAAGGGCTATCACTACACTCGGAAAAAATACAAATATCAGTGTCCAGAATGATGGTGGTGTAGTGGTGGTAGCATGCGCTCGCGATATGGGTGCAACTCAGGTACAAACCCCCAACTGGGGTCGAAAGTCTTCTATATCATTTGGAGATCTTGAATATACAGGTAAAATTGAAATTGTTTCCTGAACTAAGCGAGCTACTTTCCGTCATTGTATCACTGGACAATCGGCAAACAGAAACAAGGCATGCTTGGGAAGACAACAACACTAACTTGATACGCCCATAGGCCACCGCAGTCATTGTTTGAGGCCATTCTTGGGTACATTTTCTATATGATGTCCGACTGAATCAAGAGGGAGGAACAACTCGTAAGGATTGATCAACACTGGCAGCTTTATTCTTTAAATCTTATCATTGCTGAGAAAACAAACCTCTTTAACTTTATCTACTTGTTCCAAGAGAGCGGCACCCATGCCGCAGTGAATAGAGAACGGCTTTGGGCAACCCATATTGACATCAATCGCAGCTACATCTGTACCTCTAAAACACAACGATTAACAAGAACGATGAGAAATGAAGAATGCTATTCATCATGCTGCACAACGTTTCAATAGACTTAGTGCCGTAAGAGGGAAAACTGGCCATTGTTGTGGTGCATGTGATCAGTAGCAAAAGCCTATCCGGCACTTAAATGTTAGACGGCGACAAATCAAAAACCGACCTCATTCGCGAGAAAAAAAAAACTTTTCAAAGGAGTGTTAGAAATCATTCGAAAGCTTAAATCTCTGGCTACAACAGCACGTGGCCGGTTTTTCAAAACACTCTTTAATAACGCTTCAAAATCCAAAATGAAATTGTGTTCACAAGACCACGTGTTTTTCCTTTCTTATCTCGCTCATATTTCGCTGAACAAAGCTCCTTTCTTAAAGTGCTAATACTAATTCGATAGCACAAGTTCGGAAGAACTCAGAAGGAGTTTGTTTTTTGGAAAAAATCTTTTGATAGCGCTGTGGGAGGAAAAAAAGATTTCTGTTTCACACCGCGCCAAACAGAGCTCTCTTTATGGACTACTAATTATCACTTCAATGATTCCAATGATGTGGTTATTTTCTTAAAATATCGTTAGCACGGAGAAGAAGATTGAGTTTTACATTTTCGGTGAGTTTGTTTATCGGCTAGTCCATGGGGTCGGAGGGCCAACTGATCGATGGCTTTGCCGTTAATATGTGGGGTGGAATTTGTTATTCAATCAGAAAATTTCTCTCCGCTTTGAAAGAAATTCCAAACAAAACGATAACTCAGATACTACGAAAGTTTCTCTGCACGTTGATATGCTTTTCGTGCTTCCAGCGAACCATACGCATCAGAAAATGAGGGCGCACGGAGGGTGGGAAACATGATTTAACTTTGAATTTTACACCGTTATAAAAGAGTTTTCAAAAACCAGAAATGCGGGGTCCTATCTAGAGATAAGGCCTTCGAATGATTATTAACACTCCTATGAATAGTTCCTGTCCAGCAAATGAGGTCGGTTTTTCAGGCAACCGTTTAACATATAAGTACCGCCTATCCTTAACCTTTTCGGGACCATGGACCCACCTCCTCCACATCTCTAAACCCCCGCGTGGGAAGGCATTGAATGTATTACTGTATTGTTTCAATTGTATTATTCTTGTTATTTTCCTACATATAGCAACATAATATATTTGCAGACAACATAAAAAGTAACAATAACACAATTTGAATAATACGAAAGTACATTCAATGCGTTCATGCGCTGGGGGTTAGAGATGTAAAGGAGGTGGGTCCACGGCCCTGAAAAGATATAAAGGTTAGAAAAAAAAAGGTTAGCAATAATCTCAAAAGCAAAAGATTCTAATTTTATGAGAAGACCCGATTCAATTTGGTAACAAAGTGATAGTTACAGAGAGTCTGTAAAACGATTATTCAGTTGGAAACGCAGGCCTTAAAGATGCTATGGAATGGGCGGTAGGAAAGCGATCGTTGGTTTTGAGCCATTCAAGGCTAATCAACACTTCCACGACAAGCTGACCTTATATAGGTCATTTTCTTCCTGATGACTCATTTAGGTGCACAGTTCCATTTCTATACCTTCCGTAGTCAACTCGAAAGTTGTTCAATGCCAGTGTAGATCACAGTTCGTCCAGAGAGAGGTGTCCTCCGAATATTTTTCATTTTCGCCAAAATTCTATCGTTATTGAAGAGAGGCATGGGCCGTATGGCCAATGCGAGAAGGCGTACAAAAGTCCCCTGCCTCCATGATCTACCATCGCGAGCTGTACATGACATCATCGTTGACAACGAATTCATTAATTTCTAAGTACTTATCGCTATAACTTTTGGGTATCGCTTGATCTAGGCCTTTCGGGGCCGTGGACCGACCTCCTTTGCATCTCTACCCCTAGCATGGCAACGTTGAACGGTCCGCTACACCTCCTCTGCGTTTCAAACCCTGCGTGGAAACGCATCGAATGTATTGTTGCATTATTGCTGTTATTTTCCCTCTTATAACAAAAAATATATTCAATGCCTTCCCACGCTGGGGGTTAGATATGCAGAGGACACATAGGTTCACGGTCCCGAAAGTGTTAGAGGATATCGACCCACAAGCTAGCCACTGCATATTCTTTGCATAAGGAAGGGCAGAAATGCTTCCGAAACGCAGAGAAAAATCAAACCATTTTACGAAAATTGAGCACGACTTCATAACTGCGGGACAATGTGGTCCATGTGACTTCCATCATAGGTCATAGGAAGTCGAGCCAAGAATTAGCCTTTGTCCCATGCTTACGCCACATGGTAATAAGCGTTTGTTGCGGGGTGTGTTGGCCCTACAATCCTCGGATCGGGAAATTGATAGCATACTTTTCCGATAAAAGGCCTCCTCGACTGATAGAGGCTGTCTTGTTGTTTTGAAGAAAATCTGAAAACACTCTAGCCCTAATATTTCTGGGAGATAAAGCCCACAATCCCAGCCAGGATCACGCCACAAATTCGATAGGCTTAGTAAATAATGGACCGTAAAATAACAAACAGAAGCTCAAGTGATGAAAGAAGTGATGATATGCATACAATAAAAGTCGAGATACCCTGACAACATCTGTTAAGACTTTCATAAAGTCTGTTATGACATCTATAAAATGCTAGACACATGCTTCGGCATTTCGTCTCATCAGTAGCACGGTGCCTTTCGGTTCAGTTAGTTCGTTGTAAGGGGATATACCCCCTACATAGAAGAATCGATGCCGAAGTATTTACACTCAACGTACGGTGAAGGAATCAATGTGGCATACTTTGTGAGTGATAGATTGCCGATTCTGATGTGCTTGGCTCACGGCTATTGAGCCGGTATATAACTCAACACTCTCAATCGACTATTTTGGGACCTTGCTTAACATTAAGACAACCTGACTCCATATTTTAGCACAAAAGTCAGGATGTCAATTAATACAAGAAGAGCAAATCGTAGCACATACACCATTCTCGCAACTTCAGCGGCCCTTTTTCCACTATTCGTTCCGATCTGTAGAACACATCGCCCACTTTCACTCGGAGCAATCCGCAGCACAACGTCGTCCACTAGAGCATAATCTATCGTATTCAGGATACCTGAATGATGGGCAAATAGAAAACCTATCCGAGATCATCAGGAATATGTCTCGAAACAAACTGTTAACTGTCCGAGTACTCGACAGAAGCTTCTGGTCGATTATTTCCTCAGTATAGCACAGATCTGCGCCATACTCCAAAGCTAACAATCTAAACACCGAGAATACGATTGTTTGCACTCGACAGTGACACTACCCATGGTGCACGTGTGGCGCAGTGGTTAGAGGTGCCCCTGCAGCATACCCGTGGCCGACGTTACGATCCTGGGCCTAAGACGCACCAAGAATTCTACGCCTCTGGGGTCGGCGAATCAGTGCTAGACTTGTCTGTGGGGATAGCAGCACTAACTTGATACATCGGAAGGCCACCGCGAGTCGTTACATAAGCAACTAGAGCAAAGACGTGGCGTGTTTCCTACTAGGCAATACAAGATAGGTGGGGTCGAGAACACTACTTTACGAAGACCCCAGTTTTGGTTATAGAGAAGTCAAAGCACCCGACGAAGGCTAACACTTGGGAACCGTCGCTGATTACACGCGGCGTCGCACTGGTCGTTCGCACGGCACTCACAGTCGGGCAACACCTGCAGATGCTGCTGCCTTTGCCCCCGAAGCGCGACGTCGCCATTACAGTAGCTGAGTGAGATGCGATGTCGCGCGCGGCGTGCTACGTTTCGTTGCACATGGTCCCCAAGGCTTGAGTGGTGTACTGATACATTTCCACTTCAATTGCTCTGCGCAGCAACGATCTAATTTGAATCCATGGAACAACACAAGTCCTAGGAAGTGAAAAGTTTAACCCTCCGGCGTTGAATAATCCCCGAGGAATGCACCTTCTCTGTGATTCCACAAGTACGGAATCAGGCGACCTAGCACCCGATAGATCGAGGGACGAGCTACTGATCCATAGTTGGAAGCAAATATAAATAATAGTAAATAACACTCGGTAACATCTCCTGAAAGGGCGCACCATGCATTCAGCTTTATCAAGCATCCTAGAAGTGACTGATTGCATACCTGGCTCCCACAGTACCGATTAGCCAACCCCGGAAGGATGGAAGGTTTCGTGAGCCTAAAGTGTGGGAGTAAACCATTGACCACGCGTGTCTTCCAGGGCACCTCTAACGTCTGCCCCAAACACACGCCCGTCTCAATACTCATATCCGCATTGATCATAGAAAAACATGAACCTCAATGGTGTACGACCTGCTCGAACCATTGGAGCCATAATAATCTTGTTCACAAATAAGGAAGAACCATCGGGAACACCCATCTTAGTGTCGCCATGGGCATTTGGACAGTCGCATACCATACAATGCTAGCTAAATTACAACAAATCAGGCCTGAGGAAGTGTTTCTAACCAGGAAGCTTCCCAAGGAAAATTCTGTTCGCCACTGTTACTCAATGTGTCTAGGAACTTGTTCAGCCGTGTATAACGTCTAAAACTCGGGTAACAAAACAACGTAACGCACTATTCATTTCCGAACACAATTAGGCAATGCATACTGAGTCTATTCAAAGAAATTCCGATTATTAAAGAGACATATTGAGAACGAGAAACAGAAATCTTACATAATCTTATATGTCATCACAAACAGAAAATGTGACTTCCATCTAACGGGGGCCGAATACTGACCGATACGCGGATACTAACAATTCAAATGGAGTCAGATGATGAAAATGGACACACAGACAATAGGAATTAACTCCATAAAAATTGAGAAAAAGCAGGAAATGATAACCATTTTTTATGGGAAACATACCACCACTGAGAAGCTCTGACAGGAGCCAGCGAGAACGAACGAAGGAGAACATATTCACCGAATATGCAAACTGTACTAAGTGAGGTAACTACTCTGTACACAGACCATCATGCTGATGATTAAGGAAGTAATAAAGGATGAACTTGCATTCTTCAACTGTTTACAGTTAGAACTTTTTTAAGAATTACAAAGTAACTAGAATTATCATGGAGGGCTATGTAAAATTGACTTCAAGCATTATTTATAACAAAGCTTTTTGGAATTAGTTGAATGTGAACCACAAGGATTGCATATATCATTCATCTGCTCAAGTTTGGATCACATTGTTGTGGTGAAAAACTCGTAAAAAAAAACACTATTCGTAGTCGCCGATGACCAGAAGAAATTACTGGGCCACATCCCTAACCCCTTTGGAATTGTGGGTTCAAGGTCTCTACATCTCTAACCGGCAACTCTGGACGGTCTGCTCCACCTCCTCCACATCTCTAACCCTCAGCGTGCTGCTAACAATGGCACGCCAAGTGTTAGAGGTGCAGAGGCCGTAAGTCCACGGTCCCAAAAGTGTTAAATGCTATTTGAAGAACTAATAAATGAGATTCAAACATTCCGCAACTTTCTCTCCGCTGGACCTTTTGATAAAGAATATATTGCTGGAGACGATGAGACGATACGTTTTCATCAATTACAACTTCACATCACATAATCATCCTACAACCATTGCTGAATCGTCTTGAGCTCCAGCAGACGATGACGTACAATTATTTGATGAAAGATTTGTATGACCAAAGACCTGAAACTCCGACACTCACTTCTACGGAACGTTTCAAGAAATTTGAAAAACTCTAACTAAATGTAATGGCACCTAAGGACATTGAGTGGTATGCAAAACATCTTCATATATGTTCGATTATGAAGCACTCCAAAAAATTCAACAATTGAAGATTCCTTAAGAATATACATGTACAAAAGTTAGCTTGACTGGGTTTGACGCCGATAGTGCTTACCGAATCAAGCCCATCAAAAGTTGATTACTGACAGCTTCGACAGGTTATATTGAAGAAAAACTGTTAGCAAAGCGCTAGCTTCGGTGCCGTGATGGTAGCACGCGCCCTCGAGATGGCTGACACGCGAGGTTCAACTCCCGCCTCGGGTCCAATGTTTTGCATGAAGCTCTAAAGCTCTAAGGCTCTAAGGCTCTAAAGCTTCGACGTTGCACAATCCGTGAAAGATGCGCTATGCATTCGTCTCCGTCTAATCGTTAGAGGTGAATGGCTGTTAAATCTTGCCTTTACACTGACTCGTGGTGGCCTGCCGCTGTATTAAGCCAATGGTGCTATCCTCCCAGATAAGTTTTCTACCAATACGTCGACCCCAGAGAGACGGAAGACTCGGTGAACTTTGAGGGCGCGAATGAACCATACTATGCTTTGTACACCGCTCAATATTCAGAACTATAAAATTACAACACCATAACACTGCCAAAAAGTAGTAGAATAAAAAACCTTATAGATTATAAATGTAATAGCATACCAATTGGGCAACATCGGCGAATGCGCAGTGAGGAATCTTGGCGGAAGCTAATTCCAACTGCAACTTAGACCAAAGGTTAAAATAACGAGACAGTTGTGATTGTGCACTTCTTCCTCCAAATTCTGCAATAGCGAAAGAACATATGTTGATATACTGTTGATCTTACTTTTCTTGAACAATTCTCGTTCCTCAGCAAACTTCTCCTCTAAAGACCGATCGATACATCGTTTCGCACCGTGTCGCGCAACGTCAAATCTCATTCAGCTACTGTTATGGCGACGCTGCATCTCGTGGAAAAGCAGGTGCAGAAAGTCAGACGTGTATACACATACTAGTAGTTTTGCATTTCGTAGGAAAGTGACGTCACGACGCCGCCTGCCTATCAACACTGCTCCTCGAAAGGTTGTATAGAAAAAATAAAGCCTACTACTTTTCATCGCGTATACTTCTCATGTATGGACTCTACTGGACAAGGCGACGTATCTTGGCAAACAGGCGACACGACAGTCATCTATCTGTCGAAGCATGGAAGATATCTCAACGTCAGAAGTGCAAAATAAATTGGTTGACTTCCGCGAACCCACGCTGGGCGTGCACGTCAGCAGGCGTCTGCGAAAGTCAACGCGGTTAACAGGTTGCTTAAGACTGATAATCCAGTATATGCTAACCCAATATAGCTGAAGCTGTCTGTTTAGCCAAATCGGATAGATGCTCTTCACTTAGGAGGTGATGAGATTCGAACTGGGCGTAATCCAAAAGGCAAATAGTTGCTAGTGAATCCTAAAAGAATGTTTTGTGATATATTCATGGTTGTCAACGAATGAAACGGAATAAAAACACCTACATTCAAAATAGCCTTTGTTGACCCACTTAAGTTTGGAATCTGGAGAGACAAAGCGTATATCGATCGGCCAAAGTCAATGACTTCGTTATATTTTTGGTATCTATAAAGAAAATTCTACACAACCGCAAAACTCGGGGAAGTAAACACAGAACACTTACTCTACTGCCTGCGCAGCTGTCTCTTCAGCACGGATTATGCCGTCTTCGATTTCAACATCTTAAGTAGCATTGAATTCTATCAAATCAAGAAACAAGTAAATGTAAAAATCACCTCCATCGTCTTCTATATTCTCTTCTTCGACTATCGTAGTATCACCATCAGAACCATGAATAGCACCATGATAGAGAGAAACTCCATCAGTTGGACCAGAACCATTCTTCACACCTTCCATAGCATGACCATTTCGAGGGGATAGATGAGCAGCGGAAGAACTACAGGGCTCATCTTCCATCGGGACGTCAGACTGACTGCAACAATATAAATGCGCAGATGATGAGAACAATGTTCGTACCTACGCTACAAGCAATTTGATAGGAGAACGTTTATCTACTGCGGTGGACTGAGTTTCATGAATTCCCTCAGAGTTAGCGTATATCAGCTCTTATATGGCTCTTTCCAGGTAGCGATAAAGGGATTTTGATGGATGAAATTCCTACGGAAAAAAATGAAGCACCTCACATCAATGAACATAGCAGACCTATTGAGGTGCTCTATGTGTACGACAGGAACTATGGGAGCTTTACTAGCAACTAATCAGGTTATTCGAAGATGAAAGAGAAAATATACAAGTTGATAGCATATTCGAAGGCAGATAAACACTAGATTTTGAGCCCTTTCTGCCACTGAACGGTGATTTCATCATTCGCAGTTGGGAAGTAAACAGCTGTGCTTGATAAATTACATGAGGCCAAAATTCTTAACCTTTTGACGACCAGCATTAGCAGACAGGTTCTCGCCGTCGCTTGCACGGCAGACGGCAGTCAGCATTTGATTGTCTGTGCACGTATGTCAGGCTGTTCACCTGCTTTCCTACAAGAAGCGACGTCACCATTTCAGCAGCTGAGTGAGATCCGATGACGCGCGGTGAGCATCAAAAGGATCCTATTCTTCTGCAAAGGGTCAAGAGTGGTAAAAAAAGCAAAGCCCCTTCACTCCCTTCCTTTGCGCTGAAATTCTCCTACGTCATGCCTGGCCACTGAAGGTCTCCAGGAAGGCACTGATGGGATCGCTGCTTCAGTTCTGTCCAAGCTCACCAACCTTCTATCCTCCGAAACGGACAAATTGGCGTCCAGAGTTTCTGTGAGAGGATGTAACACAGGTATAGTACATTGATAAAAGGATAAAGGATAAAGCTCTTCGTGTTTACAATCTTCGGGGGATAAGCCATTTACTTATCCTCATCAAACATCGTTATAGAGGGCTTGATGTATATCTGGTCCGGCGGTGGCCTAACGATGTATCAAGGCCAGTGTTATTATCGTCTCAGACAAGACTGTGCTAGTTCGCCGACCAGCGAAACAAAGGATGGAACGCTATCGCAACCGTGGGTGCGGGATCGAACAACAACATCAATCACGTGTGTATCGCAGAGCACCTCCACCCACTGACGCCACACGAGCTACAGATACATTGATAAACCACGGGCAATCATTGCACAGGTCAGATAAACTTCTCGCAACCTCTACGATGCTTATGCAGTTTGATCCATAGTACTTCCTTCAAAGTGATCAGCACTGAACCTTTCGTCCCTTACCCTTTACTATGAATTTCAATCGCACCCTTACCTACTACATAGCCAAATCTAATGTAAAATGAAGTGAAGCGAGTGCTACTTTACTCACGTATTGACATTTTTATCAGAAAATGGTGGAGTTCGCCTGGCTGGTGGTGCCTCTATATCCTCTGCCTGAGAATCTACTGAAAATAGATAAACGAAAATCATGACTCTATAAGAATGAATTAACGACATTTTCATCGGGCAAATACCACTTACCGTACTTACCGTAAGTTCGTTTATGCGGATTTGTTGAATGAGAGTGAGTCAGCTGAAAAGAGTATACGAAGTTCGATGATGCATCCTTAGCAATGATACAGAACGGTTGCCCTTAAGATGGATGGAAGCACTTACATCTTGGAGTAACTACAGAACACAGAGACTGGCCGTTCGAACTCGAGCCTGTGACCGGATTCGCTAGAGAATCCTGCATAAAATAGTACATGCAGTGATATCAGCATTCAACTTAGTATGCTAGAGAAATGAGAAAACTCAGAAAAATTAAACGAGCGAGCTTGCGCAGTGGTTAAGGATACGGTGTACCAGTAGCAAGGTGTTCAACAAGGCGTCTGTCAACCTCCTCCCCGATAATCACTTGCGGTCATTCCACTAAAGCGCCTCAGAATGCCTTAGCCTCGGCTAACTCAAGGGTCTTGATAAGAATCGTCTCGACCAACATTTTCGGTCGATGCGGTATGTAAAATGTTCGAATATTTCTGTGTAAAATGAATGCGAGGAAACAAATCAAATGCAAGTGTTGAGCTCTGCACGGCAAATTGTGATGACGGGTCATGTAAATAAATAATAATAAATAAACTAATGAGACTAGAGCTACTCACTTGTCTGGCGATTTCGGCAGCCATTTCTACAAACTGCTGACACTTGAGAACGAGAGCGATATTCTTGTTAAGCACAAAAATATCCGGATAAGCTTCTTCCATTTTAGATATCGCCTCTCTACTGTGTCCAGATAACACAAGGGCAACGATTTCTAAAGCAATCAATATAGGAATAGTAGGATCACAAAAAAGGGTTTAACTGTTGTTTTGATCGAGATCGACATTACAATTGTAAGAGAACCAACATGCAAATAATATCCTTCATATATAATGCAAAATGAACGGAAGAAATGGCAATAGATGGTCGAAACTCGGTAGCATACTGTTAAATTTATTTCCGTAGATTTTATTTAGCTCTGCAGTCCCACGAGCAATTATAATTCGAACACGATTTCCTCCTATTTATAGACTTTCGTGTTCCATTAGTATTTCTCCAAATCGCAAGCTTTACCCATACTTCAGATGAATTCCTTACATGACGAAGGTAATGCTCTTTTGCACACGACCACATCTTTTCTCGTGAAGTGTTATTAAAATCATTTTTGGACAAGTGTACTTCAAAAACAACTCGTCACCTTTTCTCATTTCAATGCTTTGTTCATCTTCTTCGGGCACAAGCTTTGCAGCGTTACAAAAAGACGCCATGGACTTGCTATAGCCCTCACAAGCCATCCAAGACGATACTAGCCTTAAAGGAAAAAAAGAGTGATTGATACTTGTCCATCATGACAAGACAAATAAAAACCAATCTCATTTGCTGGATAGGAACTTTTCATGGATGTGACAGTACTCATTCGAAAGCATAGATTTCCGGCTACAGCCCCATATCGCCGGTTTTCAAAAGACTCTTTTACAACACTTTATCTGAACAAAGTTACGGCTCAGACGCACATATTTCTAGCCGAATAAAGCTTTTTTTTGGACTATTGCTAATCAATCGAAAACGCAATGTTTAAAGAGTCCAACGATGTGAATGACCAGCGATTTTCGAGCATATGAACGTGTAGAGAAGTGCTGCGTCACCAGTTCACGTCGCCGCCTCACCCAACTACACGTGAATTGGCTAGAGACCTCTTCGCTCGCGCACTTGAATCCAACTTATTTTCTTTGTTGCTTTGCAGAGAAATAGTCTTTCCAGAAAAATAAGCATAGCGTTGGAATCACCAAACATAACGCTATCAAATGATCACTAGTACTCCAAAGAAAGAGCTCTGTCCGGCGAGAGATATACGCGCCTGGAACACAAGGACCTTTCCTCTGTATCAACGTAAAAAGCGGCCAAATGGAGATACAGCCATAACTCTGAGCTTTCGAAAGATTACTAAATTTTCTATGGAATGTTGCTGTCTAGCGAATGAGATTGTTTCCTTCATTTGTCGCCTCATTAGGGAGAAGTCCAAAAGAGTTGAACCATCAAAGCGTAACATTTGAAAATAGTAGGAGATTCGAAATTTGTGAGAGCTAAGTTTGCGTTCTATGAAAAAGGATGGAATGGATTACCTGTTCATCCAATCGGTTTTTTCAGGCGGAAGCTGAATTGACAGGATTTCATTGCTGACTTTCGCTCTGGCCGACTAAAGGATATACTGATAAGCAAAACTATGATGGTGAAAAGGTGAAAAGGCATTAACCTCCATTTCTGGACGAATATCAAAACGAAAAGGTCGTTGACCAAAATTGGCGTCTACAACTTCTCCACTGGTTTGCAGACCAACTGTTGGATATAGGTCGTCAATGTGTTCCAAATCTCGTGACGCTATTCCTACAACTTCAGTGTATCTTGACCAAACCAAAATCATCTAATCGAATCCACAGCTGTGATAACAGTGGACACAAAACACGGGTAAATAAACTAACCACGGCAGCAAAGCCCACCTAAATGTACTCCATTCTTGGTGAAAAATATTGTTTTATTGACAAGATTGATGCCACAACCGATAACATCACCAGAGGTAAATTTTGGACCGTAAGCCACACCGTTTCCCGAAAATGAAAAGAAATTTCCATCATCTCCATGATATCCGTATGAATATCGGTCCCAACCTGAATGAATACACAAAATTGTTCTTAAGAAATCGATTGCTACACACAAATCATACTTACCAGGTAATCTATTCAAGTTAACAGACTTCCCACATACACCGACACCCATACAGCCCTTCAGTCCTCGAACAATTGTGATCTACGCGATGACATTTTTATATCAGAGACTAATATGATCTTCTAAAAATTATTTATACTTCGAAATAATATACACCACACTGTGGTGGAATCGGATTATCGGCACGAGTCGACGCAGCGTCCTTTTGTTGTTGTTTGCCGTTTCCTAAGAAAGGAACAGGGTTTCCAATGAGAAAATAAATGACATTATCATATGAACTGACCTTTATAGCTCACTCTCAATGAACTGTGAGAAATATCTAGAAAGTGATATTTGTCATTTTTATTCCATGTCCGTGGCAATCGCTGAAACAAACAAATAAAAACAATTTTATTGATTAACACTAGAATTCCTACTCAATCAGAATCGGGATTTCAATCTGGTGCGTAGGGTAAAATGCTAGTGAAACGGGGCGCAAGATTAACGGAGCTTCTTAAGGACGGTCTGAGCGCGACTGATTCCCCGGACCATTCATCCCTACTTCGAACTTCTCGAACCATTTCCTGACCGTCATTTCTACAACTGTATCACCGTCCCAAACTCCATTTATCTTGTGCGCCGCTTTATTAGCATTTTAGCCTATGCACGAAGCGTGCGTGAGTAGCAAGCGAATCCGTTCCCAAAGCAGACTCATCTTAAAGCATGTGTAGGTAAACTGCACACCAAAATGTTCGCAAGAAAATGCACAATTGAATGATACGAAAACCATGCAGTTTAAATTACTTCTGGTCAATAAATTTGGTGTTTACTGCTCTAGTGCCAATACTTATGGAACGTCCTGATATGAAAGATATTTTATTCCTCATTCAACACTTGAAAATTGAACAAACTACTTATAAGAAAGGAAGATTCTGAAAAGAACCAAAAACCTTGAAAAGTATTAAGATACAGAAGTGACGAAGAAACTCGATCAACCAGCTACAGAACCTAATAAAATATCTCCGATGATGACTCACCTTCAAATCTGCCCGAGGATATAGATTAGTAAGGCGTTCGCGAGCAAGACGTTCATCTTCCTTGAAAGCAAAACCATGTCGCATCCATGATCTGATCTAATACGAAATAAAGGCAGTAGTTCAGAACCAAACTTACTTCAAATGTTGTAGCCGGTTTCATTCCGTCACTACACCAACTGTCTTCTGATGGGCCTCGGCTCGACGACATCTAAAGCAACGTGACGTTACAATGAAATTACAAGTATATGTATATCCAGGAATGTTCAGTGATATGCAAAACTGCGAACATCAGGCGGGTGTTGAACCCACGTCTCACCCTTTTCAGTGGCGTCCTTCAACAAGGGCACCAAGAGTGCAGTGGTTAGCATGCGTTACTGGAAAGAGCGAGAAGCGGGTTCAACTCTCGCCTGAGGTTCAACGTTGCACAGCACTGATCATTCTTGATATATAGTCACAATATCATAAACACTGCTACTAAATGAGTAGACCAAGAGGAATTCCTGTAAGATGAAAGCTACACTAGGTTGGCGAGAAATTTCTCGCACTTTTTCGTTTTGGTTGATAATTTTTCATATTATCAAGCCTCCGTTCTTACCATCGTTTAGAACAGCTTCTTGTGGTTATTTCCATATATAACACTTATACATTTGTTCTGAGATGGGAATGTCCGGAGAGCAATTACCATCGTTGATGCTACACGAGTATAATTTGGGTTCAAGCGCTGCTTTGACATGCAACGACACTCTTGTAGCATCAACAATCGCTTTGAACTCGAAACAATGTCATCATAGAACAAAAATATAAATGTTATACGTCAAAATGACCGCAAGAAACTGCTCCGAACGGCAGCAAAGACAGAAACCTTAACGAATAAGAAATTACCAGCCCGGAAAATTTCTAGCCAACCTGATGCAAAACCGCGCTCACCTCCTCTCCCATATCGTCATCGTTTGAGTTACTCGAGTCATCGGCGAGAGGAAGACCACGACTTGTTATCATAGTAAGTCTCAGATCTACTCAATAGATTACTTCTTTCTAAGTGGGAACATAAATCATGAGCAATAATTTCACATTTCAATACGACAAACGGGAGATTTAGGTAGAAAACCTCAAGAAACAAAAGAAAGAGAACAACTAGTTCAGTCCTTTACTATCTAAATTTCTTATTTACACATTAAAACCACGCTACTGATGGGCACTTCAATACTTCCAGATGTCTTGATGTTTCGGGATCGATCGGATTCTGTCAGCATACATCTTCGAATGGCCCTGAAAAGTCAAATAAAGTAGAAGTCTCGATAAGTAAAAGATGTAGGACATCACCTATACCGGTGGCGACGCCTGCTACCACTACACCATCAAGGCCATCGGTCTCTTACCCCGGTGTGAAGTAAAAATGGCAATACGGGCCCTTAGCATGGGTGAAATGAGGGTTCAAATTCGGCCTGGGGTCAAAAGTTTTGTATATCACCCAGTGTCCTTGGACATAAAATTATAATAGCACAACAGTGCTAACGGATATCCAAGATGTGGTGGACTCGACACGTAATGTGTTTCGACCACAATCGAAGAACGAGAGCCGTTACCGACTGGATTTCTCGTGGTGGCAAGCGCTCAACAGGAAGGCCACCGACCTGGGCGTCCGAATTCTTCACGAAAAGCTTGAAAGAAGATATGATGGTCAACCATTCCCTGGGGCAGAAAGACCCACTGGGCTAACTCGCACGGATAAGGAAAAATGGAAGTTTCACTGGTGCGTGCTCGAGTCATTCGATGATCAACACGACGGCAGACGATGATGGAAGCGAACAATGCTATACTTGGATACATGGACGGTCCGCTTTCACGAATTATGCGAATCCCTGCACAAAAAAGTGGTCCTTTCTGATTGGAAGAAAACAAATGAAAAACCGATCTCATTCGCTGGAGCGGAATTTATCATAGAAGTGTTAGTGGCCAATTCAAAGCGGGACTTGAAGCTACAGCCCCACACTTGAGGGCAACAAAATGTCGATCGCCCTGCCCCCGCCACGGCCCTCGCCTTGTCGAATAGGCGATAAACAACGTTACCATAAATGTAAAACTTGATCATATTTTCCCTGCTAAACCGTATTTCCAGAAAATAAGCACATCGCTAGAATCAGAAAACATTACCCCATTCAATTATTACTACTAGTCTGAAGAAAGAGCTCTGTCCGGCGGAGTTTAAAGCACAAATCTAAAGACCAAAGGAGATCAAAAGACTAAGAGTGCTTTTTGAAAAGCAAACAGATTTTTGAGTTCTTTGAAGACTTTCTTATAGTTCTAATACTGCCACTCTGAGGATGAAGTTTTGTCCAGCGAAAAGACGAGATAAGAGCAGAAAACACGTGGTTCTACGGGACATGATTTTATTCTGAATTTTACATCGTTATAAAGGGGTGTTTTGAAAAACCGCCGACTCGGGTTGTAGCCTCAAGTCTCAGCATTCGAAAGGTTACCAACACTACTACGAAAAGTTCTTCTCCAGTGAATTAGATCTATTTTTGTTATTCACTCCTAATCAGAAGAACCGAAAATGTGCTGGTTTAGCGCTTTGTTCCACGAAGTCCCGAGGTAAGCCAAGTCGGTGATTCCTCAAGTCTTCATCACATTACAGAAGTCGCCCGCCCTTGTGGATCAGAGGGAGATTGGGACCATGCGACTACTAGCTACCAAGGCGACCGATCATTCCTGGTACGGTTTAGTCTTAGCTGGACTTTGTGAGAGGGAACGTCGGAGCTTCTTAGCTTGGGTTGCCCTGCTGTGCTTCGCAGTCCGACGTGCAAAAACACTTCCTAGCCACGATGAGGCAGGATACCATTTGGGAGGTGTGGAACATCGGCTATTCAAAACAATTGATCATATAGTGCTCAGTCTCAGTCTCACCTTCATCATCTCGACTTTCGCATAGCCAGCATTATCCCAACAACGGCCGAAGTGATAGACTGGAATCCCCAGCAACCATAAGCCTTTTCGATCCCAGAACACTCTCCGGACGAAATATGCTAACGTAAACGTTCCCATAAGACTCTACGGGGTGGCGATGTCCAACTCTCCACCGATTCTGGAATGACGAAGTTTATGGAGGAAAAGTTCGTGTAATGATTTGACGACGATAATCTGAGGGTTTATTGGGCTAACGTTTTGGACGTCTTTTTCTCAAGTAGAGTCGTGGATCCAGTGGATCGTCCGACGATTCGGTAAGCCGAATCATCGGTCCTGAAGAAGACGAAGACGTTAAAACATTAACCGACTGATTTCTCACATTAACCTCTTAGGTACTAACTGAATCATGAGAGAAACTACAAGAAGAAGTATGAAAATACGCGAGTTCCACTCCCGTCTGAGGTCGAATTTTTGCGCAGCACTCAATGTTCATAGATTTATACAGAAACTAAGTACTTATATGTCAAGTGACGACAAATTTTTGAACCTATCTCAATGACAGGACACGAAGTTTTCATAGCACTGTTAGTCATTAGAATCATTAGAAAGCTCAAATCTCTGGTTACAACTCTACGTTGCCGATTTTTTGAAACACCCTTTTATAACACTTTCAGCATCCAGAATAGAATTTTGTTTCTCACTCCCCTTTCCATCTTCATTTTTACCACGTGTATAAATCGCTGGACGCACGAAAAGCATACCAGCGTAGTGAGAATTTTCCGCAGCATCAGGAACATACGTTTTCATTTGAAATATTCTGTCGACGCGGTGAAAAAATCCTCAGCAAAGTAACAATAGTTGCGCTCGTCTTAGCGCATACTGCGATAGATCGCTATCGGGTTACGCGATAGATCAGACAATTACCTTACTAACAAGTCGTCGCTGTGACTTCTCTTCACATTTCACCAAGCTATGAACCTTTCCGAAAACCTCGTTCACCGGCCAACTCACGGAGCGGGGGCCGGGACAAGGGCGGGGCGATCGATCGCGTTTTGAATGTTATTATTCAATTGGAGATTTTTTCACCGCATCGACAGAAACTTCTTATTAAATAACGTAGATTCTGATAGTATGGAAATTTCTCTACAAGCTGACATGCTTCTTGTGCTTTCAGCGCTTTACACGCGTGATAAAAATGAAGGCGAAAGATGAGTGTGAAACAAAACTCTTATTCTGGATGCTACAGTGTGACAACATGGTGTTTTGAAAAACCGGCAACGGAGAGTTGTAACCAGAGATTCAAGGTTTCCAGTGATTACTAACACTCCTATGAAAAGTTTTAGTCCAACGAAGGAGATCGGCTCAAAATTAGTCGCCGCTCAATATTTAAGTACCCGAAACTAACACTGATTGGTAATGTCGAGGTAAAGAAAAGTCGACTTTCAAAGCTTATGATATCGAATTGCTAATCAGTGTTGAGTCAATCGATATTGTTAACAGTATGATAGTTTGAATCGATGACTCATCATCGTTCGAGTTAGTCTTTGCATATATAATTCTACCGAACAAATGCTCGACTTTGTACGACTTTCGACGCGAGTCTTTCAGTAAGCACGGAAACTGATCACGTTAACGTCGAAACAGTTATATGCAATCTAGCTTTCCACCGATTCGCGGTCCGCGAGTCTGTGAGTGAATAGGTATGAGCGATTAATTCTGGAACTATGGAACTACCGTGCTACTCAAGGCGGGAAGGATTTACGCCTACACAGGGAACGACGACCAAGGCTTGATCTGATTAATGCGCAGAAGGATACAGGCGTACAACCGATGGGAGAGAGAGTTCGAAAGCATAGAAAGCTACAAGTGCGCGCTCTGATATGAAGAATTACAATATCTTGCATGGGAAGGGCGATGCTATCACATCGAAGATACGGCTGTGGAAACATCTTGGAGTTAAAGTCCATGCGAACGACTAACGGATCAAGTAAAAGGCTATAGGAATACAATGCAGCAGCTTGCAGGAGAGGTCATTTGAAACCAAATTACATATTGAGCCAAAGGTTCAGCTAAATCTAATTCATCGTCTATACTTGAAGCGGGTCTATGGAAAAGCGGTCGAAAGGAGAGGGCATGATTCATTGAAACGGCTACAAGGTTGACTGCCGATCACCACAATGTCAGGCAATTCCATCATCTGACTTGCAGTGATTTATTGACTCGGCGTCGATTCCTCTATAGAGGATTATTTAGCCTCAGGAGATCAGCTGAACCGAGGGAGAGTGCTATTGATGAGTCACGCTAGGACGAAAGAGGCGCCTGTATAGCACTAGGCCTAACGGCTCAAACATGTTATATCCTAATCTAGGAACCTTACACAACATAGAAATATGAACTATTCGTGGGAAAGTATATAAAGCTTCTATAATCAAATGATCGGCTTGATGACGTTATTCGGACTAGCCATTAGCTTGAGATACATTAAAATACACTGCACGTTAAGACCGAAGACATTGACGACAGAATCAGGAGGATAGAGCTCCTGGACTTGATCATTCGCTAATGGTATATGGCATGCACCCCGTCTTCATTTTTCCGCTTCGTTTTGAGGTGAGTGAACGTGTATATGTGGCCTTTGCAATGACTCGCGGTGGCCTATCGCTGTACCGAGTCACTGTTGCTATCCTCCCAGAAGAACCTGGTATTCAGTGACCTCGACAGGATGGACAGCTCTGTGAGCTATGAGCGCGAGACCGAACCATCGACCCTGTGTGCACGACGCAGAGCATTTCTGACCACTGCGCCACATGTGCTCCTGTTGAGAAGATACCAAAGAAAATACTATATTTCTCCTGTCAGATGTCATTGTAAGAGGCTTCAGACTCCTTTCCCTACGATCTCTACGAGTCTTGCTGCTTCCCCAAACTAAACTGCATTGAATTTCTCTTTCCCACTTCCCTCCCTCCTCCTCTAATCCTTTGGGCAATCCATAATCAAAAGGCGCGATTTCTACAGTTCACCTTAGAAAAACAGGAAAAAAAACTCAACAGGCGAGGCCTGTTCAAGTACAGATGCCAGTTAACAAGGAGCTGATCTCTGTAAAGTAGATAGAAACTTGTGTATGTTGATCGAAACCGGTTTACACTAGACAGAACATCATAAACAGAGGCTTCTGAAAAGTAAATTTTTGGGAAGGTAATGACACTAGCATCCCAGTAAATGAACGCTCAAATAAGGTGAAAATATAGATAAAGAGTATTTATCGGTACCTGGATCGACCAACACTGAACGCTCCGACCCCTTTACCTGTGCCTCGACATTCGACTATTTTTAAGACCTCTCTTGAAATAGATATACATCCTCATAGAATATTTCAAATCTTTCACGTGATCTAGTATGGCACTTATACGGCGCAATACACGTGTCTCGGCCTTGCAGACTCGTTAGTTGCAAAGTGCCTCTTCCCTCAGCCAATCCCTCTCGGGTAAGAACCCCCTCACCCAGAGGTATCATCGACGTGAATGTGTTACACCACGTGTAAAGTGGAAATTCACTCCACTCACGGGCAACATGTCGTTGCATGCTCAGTGGCATGATCACCGGCATGGCAGTGATGAACAGTCGATCGCTCAGGCTGGTAAGGTCTCAGAGCTAAAGTCTCAGCTTGAGCGAGATTTTAAAAAAACAGTCGAATATAAAAAGGTATTGTACCTTTATTTCGAGTGTCTTATCAAAGACCACGCTCAATTTTCAATATATCTCAAACTTATTACTTGAGCCAACATGTGACGTGGTCTGTTAATGGGCTCTTGTAACCGTAAGGTCGAAACACGTGTTTTTAAAATTGACTCTGAATAATTGTGCCTGGACGTAGAACACATTCATGAAGGGTCCTGTCCATTCTATGAGGATAGATTTATTCTAGGGATGAAAGATGGCGGTGTTAGAGACGTTGGAAGGACTCTTGCGACGGAGCATGGACAGGACTCTTGATAGTACTGCAAGGACTTTTTGGTAGGACTGTAAGTACTTCGACTACGGGGTTTCTGGCAGGGCTTATATACGGAGATGAAGACTAAGAATTTACTTGTTAGAATGCTATTTCTCTACAATATTCAGATTCTAATGCCATGAGATGTTCAAATAAGTGTTGCCGTGGAAATAATGGTTAAACTTGATGTCTATTAGAATACTATTTTGACACATTTTAATCTGTTTTCCCATGAGATCCAAAGAAATCGATAACTTCTTTACTGCTAAAATTTAGTCAAAACTTGTGGACATGTCAGTCAAACACCTTAGGAATTGTCACATTTTGTACAATTACAGAAACGTGAATCGATCGGGCTGTACAAGAGCCCATTAACAGACCTTATGACATGTTGGCTAACATAATAATTATGAGATAAAGGCATTGTAATAAAATACCAGCCTGGGCAATCGACTGTAAATCACTGCAATGTCTGGTGATCATGTCACTGGATATGCAGTGACATGTTGCCCGTGGGTGAAGTGAACCTTCACTTTACACGTGGTGTAACATGTTCGTCGACGATACCTCTGCGTAATGGAGGTTCTCCCCGGAAGAATTGGCTGAGAAGAGAGGCACTGTGCAATTGACGAGGCCGCAAGGCTGAGACACGTATATGTTGCACTGTATAGGTGCCATAACAGACCTCATGAAGGGCTTCAAGATATGCTGTCAGGATGTGCTTATTTCAAGCGAGGTCTTGAAAAATAGTCGAGTATCACCTGTCCTGTGAATTTCACAAGATCTGAAGGTACTTTGGGGTTATGAGGAACGAATGAAAAGCCGACATCATTCGCTGCAGAGGAAATTTTCATACGAATGTTAGTAACAGTTCGAAAGCCGAGACTTCAGGTTACAGCTCCACACTGCCGGTTTTTCAAAACACCCTTTTATAACGTGGTAAAATTCAAAAGAAAACTAGCCAAAGAAAGAGCTCTGTCTGGCGAGAAACATGCGCGTCTAGAACACAAGAAACCTCCTTCTGCAGCACCGTCAAAAAGAGGCTTCGTCGAAAACCGGCGACGTGAGATTGTACCCTGAAGTCTCTGCTTTCGAATGGTTACTAACACTCTATGGAAAGTTCCTCTTCAGCGAATTAATCAGCTTTTCCTTTGTCCCCTCATAACCACAAAGAACCGATTTGACATCATCAAGCACTGAGGACGAGACTGATTACATATTTAGCCTAAACAAAGGCTTCCAAGGACCACCAATGTTCACCATGCCACTGTTTAATCCTCCACGACAATCTTGGAACCACTGTTTAGACGACGCGACGTTGGCTCGGCTGCTGTTGTTGCCTGATAGATCACTGACGACGTTTCGGCGACTTCGCTTTCTCAGAACTTGAACAATAGTATACTAGACTCTTCGTATGATTCAGCAGATCACTGCTAGCGCTTAAACCAGCCCCAGGTCAAGCCAGGAGGTTTTTCGAACCTCGCTCTCCTGAACTTGGTACATAGGCGGCTCGGTCCGCCCGAGGCGCAGCGGGATCGAACCGACGACCGCCTGGTGTGCGCTTTGCAAGGCGGCTCTCACCACTGCACTACACGCAACTCAAATTACAGAGCTAAATATGATCGTACGTCGTATAGGAGATGTCTATTTACGCGTACGATGCTTGATCTACTGGTTCGACCAAGTCATCTTACTCCATTTTTGGCCGTCTCTCTGGGGAAACAAGCGCAACGATTTGGGGAAATTGATTCTCCTCGGATCGCTGCTCATTCATCTGTTAGTATTTCATTTAATTTTTAAATTAATGAATTTGTAAGCTGAGTGCCACTTGGCGTCACCTTAGAAAAATCAATATTCTCTTAGATTCTCAGCTTTCACGAGTCGTAGGACAAGTCGGAGCCTCGTTTAGGACGAAAATTTGAAAGGAATACTCCAGAAAACCGAAGAGGATTGGAATGACTATGAAGAGAAAGGAGATTTATGAGGAGAAATTTGGAAAAAAAATAAGGAAAATAAGAGACGAAAATTATTGATTGATCGGAGATCACCGTAAGACTTCACAATGCTCAGAGCTCGTAGAGATACATGGGAATTATAAGTAATTTAACCTCTTAATCACCAATTACCCAAGCAAAGTTAGTGAGATCACATGGCTAAATGGTCGATCATCAAGCAGCAAGTGGTACAAGCCGTAGATCAAAAGAGGAAGATCAAACAGTTAATCGATCTATCGATCGATCGGGAAATCGATAAACCGCCAGCTACCCGCGAAAAAGCTCTGCAGTGAGTGACGGAGGGAGAGGTTGCAGATCACCACCACGCTCGATGTCTCGGGGCGCGCTGTCATGCACCAGACGGGGGATGCGCATCGTTGTGGGACCCGCACGTCACGGACCCCGTCAGGGGGCGCTTCAAGGATTCGAACCCTGTCAGGTCCCGATGGCAGTTCTAGTAAGGGTGTTTTTTTTATTTATTTAGTTATTTTTAGTCAGAATTCTTTTTATCTGACCGCCACTTGTGGAAAGAGTGAGATCCGGGTTCGATTCCCGGCTGACGCAAATGTTTTTGCACAGCACTCCACATTATTGGTTATTTTTTATCAGTAATGGCGTACTCTGGACAGGAACTTTTCATTGGAGTATTAGTATACCCAATAATGTGGAGTGCGCTGCAAAAACATTTGCGTCAGCCGGGATTCGAACCCAAATCTCACTTTTTTCCGCGAGCGCATGCTAACCGTTGCACCACCGGTGGGATATAGTGAGATCCGTGTTCGAATCCCGGCTGACACAAATGTTTTTGCAAAGCCTGCACTAGACACTTTATTTTGGTATACTAATATCTCCCAAGTGAAAAAGTTGTTTCCTGTTCGAGCATCTCCGCTATAACCCTACCGGTGCTGCAACGGTTAGCATACGCTCGCGGAAAAAGTGAGATTTGGGTTCGAATCCCGGCTGACGCAAATGTTTTTGCAGAGCACTCCACATTTTTTCGGTGTATTACAAGATCATGCCACCGCAAGAAGCGGTCCAACAAACAAATTACGATGGAGTAATCATTGAAGAGCTTTAATCTCTGCTTACTTACTGCTTCTACGTTGCCGGTTTTTCGAAGCACCCTTTCGTAATGCTACAGCATCCAGAGTAAAATTTTGTTTCTCTTCCGCCTCTAGCCTTCATTTTTGTCGCGTGTATAAATTGCTGGAAGCACGAAACGCATTTCAGCTTGTAGAGAATTTTCCGTAGTATCAGAATCTGCGTTTTTTTTTCTAGGATTTATGTCGAAGCGGTGAGAAAATCCTCGATAAAATGTCAATAGTTGCTGGTTTTAACGCCTAGTGCGGTAGATCACCATCGGGCTAAGTGGTAGGTCAGGTGAAAACCCAACTAGGAAGTCGCTGTGGCTTCCGTATTCAAGCCGATTTCACTCGCTGGACAGGAACTTTTCATTGGAACATCAATAATCTTTGAAGAGCTTAAATCTCCGCTTACAAATCTATGTTGCCGGTTCTTCAGAACACCCTTTTATAACGATGTAGCATCCGGAATAAAGTCTTGTTTCTCACTCGTTTTTGGCCTTTGTTTTTGTCGCGTGTATAAATTGCTGGAAGCACAAAAAGCATATCAGCTTGTAGAGAATTTTCAGTAGTATCAGAATCTGCGTCTTTTTTTTTTGGAGTTTCTGTCGATGCGGTGAACAAATCCTCAGTAAAATAACAATAGTTGCCGCCGTTTTAATGCATAGTGCCGTAGATCACTATCGAGCTAAGTGGTAGATCGGGCGATTAGCGTACTAACAAGTCGCTGTGGCTTCCGCTCACAATCTAGGCTATGAACCCTTACGGCGACTTTGTTTACCGGCCAATTCACGGAGCGAGGGAGGAGGGGAAAGGCAGGGATGGGGCGATCGCTCGCGTTTGCAATATCATTATTAAGTTGGGAATTTCTTCTCCGCATCGACAGAACCCTCAGATATGGCAATTGGGGATTTAATAAAGGTTTTTTTTAGTCCTTTAGTTATTTTTATTAGAGACGAGGGAGGAGGAGGATGGGGGCAGGGGCGGGGCGATCGATCGCGTTTGAAAATATAGTTATTCAACTGGAGATGTTTTCATCACATCGACAGAACCCTCAGGTAAAAACGTACATTCTGATACTGGAGAAAGTTCTCTACACGCTGATATGCTTTTCGCGCTTCCAGCGAATTTTAAGCATGATAAAAATGAGGACGAAGGGCGACTGAGAAACAAAACTTTGTTCTGGATGCTACAGCGTTATAAAAGGGTGTTTTGGAAAATCGGCAACGTGAAGTTGTAGTCAGATATTTAAGCTTTTGAATGATTACTAATACTCCTATGAAAAGTTTTTGTCCAGGGTATGAGATTGGCTTAAATTCGTTGCCGTCTAACATAGAAGTATCGTACTGGTAATGATGCTCTATTCAATAAGATTTGTGGTAGGTTCAAAAGAGGATTCGATTTGCAATGTTTTACCACGCCCTCCCCCTTCCAAGTGGAAGTACTTAGACACGTGGGCGGCCCGTCTTCACTGACAGTGCGGGCCCCAGCACAGTTTCGTTGTGCTGTGGTTTAACCGTTTTGTTCCCCGGAGCACCGAGTTGAACATAGCCGGTGCTTCCTCAGATCGTTACCACATCATAGCAGTCGCCCGCCCTTGTGCATCATAGGCAGATTACCACCTTGCGTTTAGTAGGTACCAAGCCGGCGGTCATTCCTGAGACGGTTTACTCTTAGCTGGGCTTTCCGGGTGGAAACGTCAAACTCCTTCTCAGCTTGGGTTGCACTGGTGGAGAGTTGACCCCTCACTCCTCCTCTCCACCGCTGTCCTTCGCGGTCCGACACTCAGGAACGCCTCCCAGCCACGATGTGGAGGCAAATTACCTGGGGAAGCAAATGCGAATAGCTCCCAACAAACTAGTAATCACACTCATAATCATCTGTGGGCCCAAACAAATTATGCCCCATACCGTTGAACGAATAATAAGCGTTGCAGCGTTACGAATAGTCCCGTTCTGTTAGTTGTTCTTTGTGGGCAATGTTTCTTGTTATAGCTACTAGGGTACTCTTTGGTTATCAGTAATCATTATCAACCCTTCGGAGGCAAAACTTTCATGCTTCTTCCAGAGTTTTGATAGTCATGCGATAGCTTAAATCTTGGCAAATTTGATGTCCTACTTTATTTCTGTAAAAACCTCTTTGTTTGTTGTAGCAGTATAAGTAAAATTAGGTCTCGCACTCAGCGCGTTTTTTGTTAAATAGAGGTTTTCCGCTAGAATTTCAATAACATTAGAAAGCTTAGATCTCTTTGATTCCAATGATATATTTGATTTCTGAAAAGGATCTTTTAATGCGCTGAAGCAGCCAAAAGAAGATTGGTTTCTGTATTCTGTGCGCCATTTCTTGTCGGTTAGAGGTGTGTGAGTGGTTACCTATCGGCGACGCTGTTGATTGGTCGCACAACGCGATCCACATATGGTGCGCGATCTTTGCTATTGAATCTGCAGTTCTTTTCCTCTTTGAAAAATAAAACTTTATATAGAACATGTGACTTGATATCCAAGATTTCCTCTACACGCTGATATGCTTTTCGTGCATAGGCTTATGCTGCTTAGGCTCAGACTAATTAGCGGGTTTATCTGGCAGTTTGAAATGAAAATGGAAAACCTAAGCCCAGACGACGATAGAACAACGTTTCTTTTATATTTACACTACAAACTGCTTAGTAATCTCTACGAAACAGAAAAATTTCCAAATGACAGAATACGCTCGGTAACGCGCGTCGCGTAAAACACAATCTTGTTTTCAGTGCTGCAGTGCCTTAAAAAAGCGCTTTCGAAAAGCCAAGTACATTATTGAAATTATCGAGGTCTAAGCTTTCAAATTTTTGCTAAAAGCCTGGTGGAAAGTCCTTGTTCAGCAAAAAAAAACCTCTTTCAGAAAGTGATCACCGATAAGTGAAATGTTCCGCTATAAGTTTTGATGATAACTGTATGTTCCAGTGATTATAACAGTTTAGTTTCAATTGAAATCTATCTATCGCCTGTGACGGTCATTGCTACGGTTTAGAATTTCGTTTCGGGACCACTGCACAGAGAGCACTAATCATACTTCTCTTAATCGTAACAACCGATTTCAATTCAGTCTATGAGAGTAATCAATGATTCCATTTATGAGAGGGCAGAGCGAGCTCCCCCCCCCCCTTCCCCCCTTTAGTGTAGTGGATAACATGCGAGCCATCAGAAAGCGTAATTGCCGGCTCTAAGCACAGTTGATTATGACGAAATCTCGGCATTCTGGTGATTGTATATTAATAGCTATTCCACTAATAGTAAGGTGCAATATTCACGCAAGAATAGGATTTCATACACAATATATATATATATATATATACATGTATATATGTACATATATGTGCTTATATGTGTGCATATATATATGCATATATATATTTATATTTACATGTATATAAGAGCAATAAATCTCTGCAGCGAAGTACTATCATTCCATATGCTCTCTCCATTCGACCTTTTTTTATAGACCTCGCTCGAAAACAATAATAGTCTGATAATGATGTAACATGTTTGAGCCGTTTGTGAGATCTAAGTCCTAGACAGGCGCCTATTTTATCCTTAAGGGCTTTTCAGTAGCACAGTCCTTTGGTTCAGCCGATTCCTTGAGGCTGTACTCCTCTATCGAGGGAGCTCGACTGCTGGTCTCTGCAACGTCGGGGGATTCTATCACCTGACTTGCGATGATTTATCACTCGGCTTCGATTCCTTAGAGGAGTATATTCTTAAGGGATCGGCTGAACTAAAGGATCGTGCTACTGAAGAGTCCTGGGGACGAAACAGGCGCCTGTCTAGCACTTGGACTTCACAGACTGCTCAAAATATGTTATATCATTACCAGTCCATATGTTCTGTGAAATCACGGAATAAGTACGAAATCAGGCGAAGCTTTTTTTTTCGAATATCTGAAATAACACTTGAGGCACAGTAGTTGTGGGGGCACTGCAATTATTCTCTAAAGCGATCTCGTGCCGCAGCGTAGTCCAGTCTTCTATTCTTTCAGAAAAGGCCGTTTCTCTGCAGTGTATCTGGGACAATAAGCTTGATTCACATACGAGAGCATGTGTTTTTTTGGTTAGTCTACGGGCTAAGCTAGGGGCGTAGTGGGGACTGCCCGTGCTTTCAACACGGCGATCGATCGATGGCTGTGATGCGTCACGGATGTGAAGTGCGATTTTTTGTTATTAAGTTAGTAATTATTTTTTTGCTTTTAGAGAAACTCCAGAGAAAACGTAAGATTCTGATAATGAAAGATTTCCTCTACACGGTCGTATACGTTTCGTGCTTTCATCAAAGTAATTGTAGAACTGTACGTAATTTTATTCTAAATTTTACAGCTTTATAATGGTACTTCTAAAAACGGCCACATAGCGCAGCAGCCAGAGACTAATGCTTTCGAATGATTGCTGGCATTGCTCTGAAAAGGTCTTGTCTAACGGAATGGGTCGTTTTTCATTTGTCCTCGGATGGCCGAAAAGAACTTCATGAGAAAGACTATGACAGACATATCAGAGGGCTACGGTAAATTACTGTGTAGGCCTAATGTATAGTCAACTTCATAATCTGTTTACGTCATTACTCAGTCTGTTTCAATCGGATCCGGAATCAATAGTACCATCTACTCATGCTACGCAGTCTAATGCATGGAGTCTCCTCACAAGATTTCCTAATGCGGAAACGCTTTACATTCATCATTTGACTGAAATAACACATTCGAATTTGGGAGTTTCGGTGGCTGGCTTAGAATTATATTGATATATTTCCGATGGTTTGCTAATTTTGAAAATTCACGTTAGCGTACATTGAGGCCGGTGTTTGTTGAGTCCAGTGCACTTACTGGTGACTGGGTATGTTACTGGGTGTCGGACTACCAAGTACACCGGGGGTTCAACCTCCTAGCAGGCCGTCTATGCCGAGAAGGAGGCTGACGTTTTCATCTGCAAAGCTCAGCTAGGAGTAAACTGTACCAGAAATAACCGCCGTCTTAGCAGCTATTAGTCACAAGATGGTAATGTTCTTTTGATCCATGAGGATAGGCAACTGCTGTAGTGTGGTGACGACCTGAGGAAGCCCCTGGCTAGGTCTACCTCGCGACTCCAGAGAACAAAACAGAAAACAACACAATTTTCTTCTGCTAGGGCTTGCATTATCAGTGAAGACGTGTCGTTCAAGTGTTCATCATCTGTTTATAGCATATATTCCTTTACAATCCATTTTTCTGCACTAGAAGTTTTTCTTACTACATTTTTGTGACCAGTGGTTAATTTTTCCAGCGAAGGTATTGGCTGAGGCGCGACCTTAGCTATTTTCTAAATAAATACCTCGCAAAGACCCTTTTTTTTATTGAGTTCAGCGGCTGGTAATATGTAAGACTCAATTTCTGTGTACGATTGCATTACGCCTTCTCCTCGGAAAATTTCCAACGCAATTTCGTTTCCTTCTTCATCACTCAGCTCAAGAATATCTTTTCAATCAAATTAAGTTGTTACTTTATGTTTTAGTGACTAACTCGTGGTTGTCGCAAAACAATGAGACGATTCCAATCTGTTCTCATTTTCGCTCGTGCGGCTATCAGAATAAGTCAACAGAGCGTGAGTGATTTTCCTGAAAAAACGACTTTTGTAAAAAAAAGGGAGATAAGACTCTCCATAAAAGGAGTTAAGACACTCCATAAGGCTCATACGACGTCTGTCGACGTGTTTGCCTTAATTCTATCCATAAAACGTGAACAACAATTTTTTTATGGTGAATTTCAAATGTTTGCTCCTCCTTCATACTCGCTTGGGTGGTCGTTAACAGACATCATACAACATATCACTTTTTTGACTAAAATTCGGGGTAAACTGATCCCATTATTAACCCTTCGCGGACGGTTGAATCTTTTCTCGCAAGCGGCGCGCAAATTTGTTATTTTTTAAAGATCTTTCTCTTCATTGCGAAAATAGAGAAGTTGAGAAAAACGTCAGACTCCTTGTGTTACTCTGACACTAAGTCATTTTCTCTCTAAGCTCAAAAGAATTTTGTGCATATATAATTTTTTTGTGCGAAGAAAACTCCGAGTGTGAAACGTTATCTTCTTTTCGATCTTTCAGCCGATAATGAAGACCCTCTCAAAAGACAATCTTAGCTTTCGAATCGCCGAGATTTGCTCTTTAGACTGAGTATAAGTTTACTCAATGAAGAACCATCTACAAACCCTTGCCATGAAATTTAAGCACACTGAAGAACATAACTGTATTTTCGCTGCTGCTGCACACGGAGAAGGCCTTCTTTGAAACCAAGCACATTGGTGAACTCACCGTCTTCTGAATGTCCGTTGAAATTCTAGTCAAAAGCTCTGCCCAGCAAAAAGGCCATTTTAAAATTGAGGGTGAAAATGACCTCATGGTTTGTGAAGTGGCAATCGTGATCTTTTCTAACACCAGTTGTGAGGCCGTATCACCAACATCGTCATAGTTCTGTTATTCCCACAAAGTTCCAGCCATTCGGTGTGTCGCATTCATGGTGATCGTCTTTGTATTCTTCTCCCCATTCATTCTCCTCAGAAGTTTCTGAATAATCCACGTGCTCCTTCGGCTGCTATTTGAGGATCGCATCTTCTTTATGAACGCAGGTAATGCTGGTCGAGACGACTGACTTGATATTCTTAACGACCACCGAGCTAGGCGATCTCAGTTTATTGATCAAGACTGTTCAAGGGAGTGGGACAAACCAGCACCTTGCTAATCACCTTGCTTCCTGATACACTGCACCACTAATGAATACGTTATTTCGTCTCCTTGGAGGTTTTTGCTTATCGTATTTTCTATGTGTAGAAAAATAGTGGATGTCAGTCATAATGGCCGAGTTCTATATGCATGTATGATGTTCAGGCTATATAATCTACGTTCCAATTTGAAAAATAGTAAGGCGGAAGAATGGCTCGATTACGCTTAGGCAGCTCGAGATTGTTCTTCTACTTTCCATTCACAATAGTCGACGCTCTGTCGCATTCGCCCTCTTCAGAGTCTAGAAGGTTGAATTGACACACAATCCATTCAGTGAAACACATTCATAGCCTCAGTAAATAAAGAACTTGATACTAGTACAGCGGATTTGATTTTTTGTGCACTCAAGTCAACGCAGTCAACACTTTGATGAGGACAGCAAATTGTAAGAAAAAATTACCTCTTCGGTCGTTGTTTGGTACAGGTCTTTGTAGCTCCGTCCCTCTTTATTGAGATGTCCGTTCCATAGATCGATTTTTTTGCGCGATTTCGGAAATCTGTACTATTCTTTTTCCATGTTCAAACCATGGTTTTTTTTAATCGCTCACACGCTTATGGCTTTGGTGCATAAATAGCTCTCGTTAATTATGTTAAAGAACTGTCCTCACAGCAGTTATGGTGCACTCAGCACATGTTGAAGCTTAGTTTTTCTATACTCTCATCCCATTACTGACTGTTTCGGATAGAACTCGGGAATCAACGAGCTGCTTTGCAAAAATGAGGTAAAACTTGGCATGCGATGCTGACTCCGTGAACGCAGAGGCGTCTCTCATCACAAAATTGCTCTAGAAGATCATTGGAAGTCAGCTGCATATAATACGGAATAAAGTTTACAGACATTTAAAGAGAGATATTTTGTACTTATTGTAATGATTTCATGAAATAGGCTATTAATTTTGCATGCAAATGTATGTAAGTATATATTAATGCACGTATGATAGAGTTAGAAGTCGATTGCGCAGTGGTTGGTGGTAGTATATCAAAAAAGTGGCTTGATGAGCGATGCTTTGGTTTGATCCTCATCCTGAAACTCTCTTGCAGTAAATCATCGATTGCCTAGGAACGCCTTAGATTGGATACCTATCAGATTGTAAGGAGAATCATCTTAACCAGCATTCTACGGCGTTCATAAAGAAATCTTTGAGTGTCTACCGAAGAAACACGTAGAATATTCAAGACTGCTGTGAATGAGGAATGGGGGGAAAGCGAATCGAATGCAAGAAGTGTTGAGATGCGCACATTCAATTTGATAATGGATCTTGTATAATAATAATAATGATATATATCACGTTGAAGGGAAAATCTTCCTCAGCACCGGTTGAAAATTTGAAGTTCATACACAATTTCATCTAAATTTACCAGCATTCTTCAAAATAAAGATTATCATTTTACGACTTTTTTCAACGACCTATAAGCTTTCGGATCTGCTCGATACCACTCCTTGATCTTTGATTCATAACTCCCGACTTGCCTCTTCAACTTGATCGAATGAATCGGTGTCCACGCAGAAACTATCTCATAGAGTGGAAAAGACCTCGAATTGAATGGCGCATTATCTGGAGTGTATAGGTTGGATGTGACGAGATCTTGACTGCCTCCAGTTCATCAGACTTTTCCTTTGTCATATTTGTGATATGAAGTTTGATATTGTTTTACTGAAACATCGCGCGCTTTCGACAAGTCAATGTCGGTTACTTTTCCTTCAACGCATTAGTCTCATAGAGTTTCTTCTGGAAATAATCCTGAAATGTTCCCATGGATTACAATAACCGGTACTGTGTGAAATACATAAAATTTTGAATCTGTTCGCAGGTGTTTAGGAACTTTTTCCTCTAATTATCGTGTATTTATATGCTTTATAGACTGTTGACTATCAAACGCTTTTGTGAATAAAAGCCAACCCATCAGTTATGGTTGCAGTAAAATAAAAATTATGGCCCGTTTGTTATAGTCGTGCGACCCGTAAAAAGTATTATTTTGACAATTTTTCCGGAATTGGTATTGTTACACCGAAGTCTGCTCCTGTACTTCTTGTAATCGGTTGATAGCATGTAAAATGTTGATGTAAAATGTCAACTGATACTGGGAAATCTATCCTCTTAATGATTTCTCACTTGCTTAGTTGTAGCAAACCTCGTCACTAGGAACAATGACATAAACTCTATTGAAGCACATCGATGAATGCGCACCTTGCGACCAAACCACTTGAAGCAAGTCTTCTCAATGAAAAGCCTTTTGTGTCTATTCATTTATCACACGCTCTCCATTGCACGCTCTTTTCAACAACAATGACCTTTTCTATACGAAATGAACTCGTCCAAAAGGGGTTTTTGTGATTGATCAAATGTATGAATAGTGGAAGACATGTTTCCATGGACAAACGTCTGCTAAAGCTTTCACACGAATTTTGCTACGGAATGATTACTTTAGGGGGCGCCGTGGACGAGTGGTTGTGATGTTGGTCAAGGCGCTTGTGGAGCCAAGCTCCACTCCCCACTTCTCTTCAGCAGTCAGCAACTTCCCAAAATTCTATCTTCTCAACTAATGACCTTGGGAATATCACGTACGTAATCGTTTTCGCTTAGATTGCTGCTGTGATGTTCTTGGTACTTGAGAATTTGCTCGAGTTACGTCTATCTACGTCAAATATTCAATATGATGAACGACTTGGCTCAGAGTTGAGTGGGAGAAAGCAAGCGGCTTAAGGTGTGTATAAGAGCATAGAGGATGTCAAGAAGAGAACAAATAATGCACGACTCTGTGCCCACCGTTTCGGCTCAACGACTAGATATGTCTTTACTTATGCGTCGGAAGCCTCAAGTTATTGGCGTTGAACGCACAGTCGAATGGTCCATGCTGAGAGGTCTTGTATTTCGCTAGTTAGAGGAAGGATCCGAAGTTCTGATCCACGTCAACTGTTGAAAATCAAGGATACCATTCTACAAATCAAGTCAGGTGGTCCGGACACATGAGAGCTATCCCTCACCGATTGGATTTCTCGAGATGTCAAATGCACAGTGAACGCACCACTGACAGGATAATCAGAATTCCTCTTGAAAACCTTTAAAAGATACGATGTTCAACGAATCTTCACACAGAGGAGCACATACTGGGCTACTCTTGCACGCCACAGGGAGAAGTGAAAGCTCCAATGGTGCGTGCTCGAGTTATTCAACAATCAAAAGAATTGTAGGTTATACAAGTTACACGGGTCACTCAAGCCTTTTTATGGCCCGATGGGAATGAGGCACTCTCATATCGATGGTACACGTTTACCTTCATCACTGTATTTATTTATATCAATGCATATGTGGGAGACAAAACTGTAATGAATGCGTTGAGTTCTATACACATTGGGACTTCAAAAAATTCACTTAATGTCTCATCCCCCCATCATATAAAGTCAGGCTTAGATGGAATTGTGTTGTAAAAGAAGCAGCAAGGAACTTTTAGCGCGAATATATATATATATATATATATTTATAAAAATTAAAAAGGATGAAAGAGCGCATGTGGCGCAGTGGTTAGAGGTGCCCTGCGTCGCACACGAGGTCAGTTGTTCGATCTCGCGCTCATGGCTCACCAAGCCATCCATCCCTCCGGGGTCGGTAAAATGGTACCAGACAGGTCTGAGACTTGTCTGGGAGGATAAGCAGCACTGACTCGGTTTCAGCGGGAGGCCACCGCGAGTCATTGTAAAGGCCAGATGTGCATTCAATCACCTCAAACGAAGTTAAAAATTGAAGTCGAATGCATGGCGCATCCCTCAGGGATTGATCAACGCCGAGAGCTTTATCCTTTATCCTTTAAAAAGGATGAAGCTCTTGGCGTTGATCAATCCCTGAGGGATGCGCCATGCACTCGACTTCAATTTTTAACTTCGTTTGAGGTGATTGAATGCATATCTGGCCTTTACAATGACTCGCGGAGGCCTCCCGCTGAACCGAGTCAGTGCTGCTTATCCTCCTAGAGAAGTCTGAGACCTGTCTGGTACCAATTTACCGACCCCGGAGGGATGGATGGCTTGGTGAGCCATGAGCGCGAAATCGAATCATTGACCTCGTGTGCGGCGCAGGGCACCTCTAACCACTGCGCCACATGCGCTCTGAATATATGCATGTATATATACATATATATATACTATATATATATATATATATATACTTAGGTTTTGAGTACTAGTGTGCTTATACCTAATTCATGAATTTCATAACGATATCAGATAGCCTCAAAACGTTTTCTTATTTATTCAAGACAATTATTTCCAGAAAAAATACAGTTTTGTTGCAAGGCGTGTAGTCGCTGGTGGTCTGTCTTCCACGTTGGCTCTATCATTTTTCTCACCAGCATCGCCAGTCAAAGTCGCTGAAGTCGATCAGTCAAGACCTAAGAATTTCGATATCATCGTACGAGAGGCTGATACTTTGTATGATGGTTATCTGATTGAAAACGCCTACAATGTCTTGAAGAAGTAAGGAATTCTTCTAGCTTTTCAGTTAAAACTGTCTATATTGCAGTTGAAATTGAGAACACTTTTATGTACGTATTTACTGTACAATGTTTAGATGGGGCTCTAGCGATTGCTCTGAGCTATTGTGGAGGCTTGCAAGGGTATTATGTGAAAAAGCTAAGTTGAGGTCTTGTATTTATACCTGTATCACTTCAATATGAAATGAATTTGCAGCATACTCCAATTATTTCTGCCTGAGTTACTAATTTCAGCAATGATAAAGCGCAAAGAACATCACTAATGTACGAGGCATTTGCTGTTGTTCAGAAAGCCATCGAGAAGGAGCCAAAGGATGGCTGTTTTGGTGCTCACAAATGGTGAACTTCTCAAAAGGAATACTTTTCTTTGTTGAAGAGTCCTTCTAGACTTGGTCTGGTGTTCTATCATAGCTTTGATCGCTGTCGTTCAGGTATGCTATCCTTTTGGACTACATAGGAGAGATAGAGGGAAATAAATCACGGATACTGAAGTCTTATGAGGTGATAACTGTTTAGCACCCTTGCGTTCATAGTTGTGATTTCTCATGTACTTCCTGTGTTTATAGGTCAAAGAGCATCTTGAACGTGCTCTCCAACTATGTTCAAGCGATGCAACAACTTGGCATATTCTTGGTTAGTAAGTAGCTTCTATATTTGCAGAGTTATATGTTTATGAGCGTTTATGGTGCAGTGCTTAGAAGTGCTCTGCCCGCACATGCAATCAATGGCTTGTTTCCGCACCTAAGGCTTACTTAGCCTTCCACTCTAAAATCGGCGGGTCAATGCCAAACTTGCCTGAAAGATAGCAGCACTAATTTTTTTTAGTTGTGTCATCTATTTGAAACTCGGGTACACCTCTCAATTACATTCTTATTTTATGTGTCTGGCATTTCTCATTCGCGGATATGGGATACGCAGCGCGACTGCTGGCAAAGACTATTTTCGCCACACCACCATCGTCAACTTATGAGAAGGCCCTAGGTTACTTCCTCAAAGCAGAAGAGATTTCGGTTAGTGCGACGCTATATTGACCAGTATCTCAGTAATATTCTGTAGAACATTATCTATCGTGCTATATTGTATTGAATTGAATATATATTGAATGATAATAAGTGAGGATTTTATAAAACAAACGTAGACCAGAATTTTTTAAAGGGCTTTTTTTTTACCGAAGTTGTCGATAGATTTTTAGCCACAATTTCAGCAAACCTTTTTTTCCAGCCGGGTTTCTACAGCACCAATACGTACTACATTGGAGAGGTGTACGAAAAAATTGGGAACAAAGATTTAGCTATCAAGTACTATAAGGATGCTTTCAAAATGGCTGTCGTAACAGCTGATGATCACAGTATTCACACAAAGGTAAGTAAGTGAATATGACTTGTTTGTAGAACGAATTTTTCGTATATCTCAACAAATTCTCGAAGTAGAGGCGGGATCTTTTGTGATCGGTGTTGTGATGAAATCTTCAAATAACTTTATTTTGATCAAGCTGTGTTTGGCGTTTCAACTTTGGCCTTCTTCAGGCACATGCGAAGTTGCGAAAAGCCGGAATTAAGGATGCCGAACTTGTTGTAAATCATTGAGTAGCTGCTTTCGATGTTTTATAGATACTTTCCATACAGCAGTAATTTGACTGGTATCCATTATAAGTAGGTTACTGTGATACTTGCATATTTAAATTTGTATTTGAATTTGTTTGTATAGATTGCGTTCTATGAATATATGAACATATTATGGTTAACCTTCTCCTACATGCTCATAATGGTTTTAAGGAAATGGTGCAGGATCTGAGATCGAGCTTTGCAGGGTTAAGATAAAGGGTATTCGGAGTTTATCAATCCCTTAGGAATGCGCTAACAACATTTGGCACCGTAGAGGTAATTCGATGCGTACCTGCCTTTCACAGTGATTTGTGGCAGCATGCTGACGTATCAGGCCATTGTTCGTGATCGTTCCAGATAGTTCGGCATAGATTTGCCATACTCAGATAAACAGAGAGGCGCTTGGTTTGCCCAGCAAACGGAATCGATTTAACATTCATAAGTATCTTTCATTTTGTAAAGCGTTCGCTCATGTATGCCGTGTCTCGTAATTTTATAGATCTTTTTTATTGGAATAGTTTCGAATATCAGACGCAAGGCTTGCGTCTACCACTTAGATAAGTGCATAAGTCCAGATTAAAGAACTATTTATTCACTCTGGTGAGTAATTGACTACAAGGAATCAACTCTGTTCATCTGAGTATATAGTCAACGTTGCCCCGAATTGACTACGTGTACTACTGGTCGTCCATGTCAAGTTGAAGAGCGTCCAGTAAGTCGCGTTTACTCTAGGAGTTTTAGAAGTACCATTTTTCTTTCTGGGACTTGCCAGCGACTTGTGTCCACGTACTAACCGTTCAACTTGCTAAGATACAGTCTATTTTTTCGAGATGCATGTTAAGCAAAAAGGAGTCGCAGAGTCAATACGATGGGTAGGGTGTCAGGTGTCCTTTGTGCTCTTCACTACATCCTTGATGCTCTTGTTAGCTCGCTCCAAAGAGCGCTCTGTTGCTCCTGATCAATGCTGATGCAAAGGCCTTAGTTGTGCAAAATTCTCGATCAAGACAATTAGTTGAAGTTTTAGATGTCCATTCTACTAACTATAAAGGAAACATGAGTTTTTGAAACGTAAGGGGAAGATAACTACGAATAAATACGAAAAAGATGTACTCATACGACATGCGGCGAGGGGACGTGCTACAATGACAAAGTAGTGGCTATCTAATAAAATTTGGATTTATCGCTACCACAGTGAGCTCAATCGTCAGCAAATGGTGAAATTTGATAGAAGAGACTGCAATAAAACTATTGTCCGTCAAAACATGCCAAAACAAATACAAAACAATGACTTGTATGTCAAAAGCGATACTGCATATTGCAACACGATGCCGATTCATCGATAAAAGGATGAACGATAAAAATCTTGGCGTTAGTCAATCTTTAGGAGATGCGCTATGCATTCGTCTTCAATTTTTAACTTCGTTTGAAATGATTAAGGGCATATCTGGCCTTTGCAGTTTTTTGCAGTGGCCTCCTGCTGTATCGAGTTAGTGCTGCTTAACCTGCCAGACAAATCTGGGACCAGTCTGGTTTCAATTTACCAACCCCGGAGGAATGGATGGCTTAGCGAGCTTTGAGCGCGAGATCGATTTATTAACCTTATGTGCGATGCAGAATACCTCTAACCATTGCGCCACATGCGCTCCTAATTCATTGATGATTCAGAGAAATTTATATTCTAAGTACAGTTCTGAATTGGAGCTTTTGTAGAGGTTAAAGAGGTTTTTCCTATTGTATCATGAGTGACACCTTTCTATCTTACTAACTTATACATTTGATATGGTCATTATTCATCGCTACATCTTGTCCAAAGTACTCAGTTAGATGAATGCAATCTCTATCAAAACTTGGTTCAATCACATAATGAAAAGTCGGAAATAATTTTTTCATGAAAGTCGTTCAGTATAGGAATTGTGTTTTCGAAGCCTCAGGGTGCAAATATGATTCTGTCGTTTTTTAATAATAGTGAGAAAAGAGATGTGCAAATTTTCTGTCTAGAAGTGCGTAGAAAACGCTATTTATTCATGTGTTTTTTATATACAAAATGTCCTACATGATGGTTTTCGTAGGACTTTGGAGATGACAACTTTTGTACCTAAAAGACGCCATTTTTTTGTTTTCGATTTTTAATTTGAGATTGGTTAGTGAAAGTGGTGATCTGACGGTACTATGTTAGAAGAGTAAAGCGGAAACCTCCTAAAACCTCCCACCTCACCACGATTGCATAAAAGACGGCTAGAAAGTGGAGCGAAGACCAAAGCTGGAAGGAACAGCCCTGAGATTTTTCCGGAGGATCAGCCGCTCTCGGGCCGTCCACAGGAAACTCCACTAATCATACGCTCGGCTTCTCTAGCATTTTCCCCTACGCTCCATTCGTGCATGGGTAGCAAGCGAATTTGTTCCTACGGAATCTCCGTCTCATAAAAAATTTATGCAAACTGTACACCAAAATGTTCGCAAGAAAATGTGCACTTGAACGACTCGAATATCAAGCAATAATTCAATTATTTCTGGTTAATAAATCTGCGAAGTAATGTTCTTTCAAATGGCGACTTTCGACTACAAAAATCTCCATCTTTTGAAGTCCTCTAAAACCACTATATAAAATATTTTTTATATAGAGCGTATAAAGAAATAGCGTTATCAACGCACTTTCAAACAAAAGAAAGGAATTTGCATAACTTCCCTCTGACCGTTGCTACAGCAAAGAAAAAAAACGGCGGAGTCATATTTGTGCATCTAATATTATGAATCTCGTTATAGAAGTCTCTTCTGTAATATTTCATCATTTAATCGCAAGAATTTCCCATCAGTACGAATTTCCCATCATTTCCCATATCAGCTAATTTCGTTTACTATTGCCACGCTTTATGATGAAAACTTCCCCACGCGCCGCCGCAAGCTCAAAAAGCAGACCGTGTCGATGTCAACGGGTTAATGAATGCAGATTTATCGTATGTCAATTTGAGCTAAACGACTGCGCTGTCAACATTCGGCTCTCCACCAATCGATGTATCATTGTCGATATTTTTAGCTCATCCTTCATTACTATATTGTTTAAAATTATCTCGACGAAAAAATTGGCACTTGTGCAGATTCCTGCGAGCTTCTCTACATGGAAGGACAAATTCAGTAAAGGTTTTGTTTCGACACAGCTAACCAAATGTTTTCTCTCTTTTGAAATAATGTCTGAGATACAAACTAAGGTTTCTATCCTTGATCTAGTGAGAAAAGAAATGACAAAAGCGTTTGGAGGCGTTTTGAATGTAATCTTGAAGATCTGCTCGCAGTTTGTCGTAAATATTAATGTAGGGGAGGGTAAAGCGGTTTTTCATGAAAACTTTCCCAAAGTGGTTTTTTTTTACATGAAAATTAGGAAACCGTGACCGAGCGGTTGTCATACTCGTCGCGGTTCGTGGGGCCAAACCCCACCGTAACACTGTTCGTCAGGAACAACGAATGTCCTGTAGAACGCCACAGCCAATCTACCTTGGGATTGCAAGGAGACTGTTCAACCAGTATCCTACAGCGTAGTACCAGCAGTAAGCAGAAGCAAGTAGCAATAGCAGTAGCAAGAACCATAGGCAAAACTTACTTTCCGGCTTCTGAGATGATTTCGGCCGGCAATTGCGCCGACGAAAAAACGCCGTTGATCTTCACCAACGGAACGTGAAAATCAACGCTTGCCATCTGTCAGCAGCAAGTTTTACGAGGCGTACTGGAGCCTTGAGCTACTCAAAACTTTGACGCCGACCGATTTGCGCTTCAGCAGGACTGGGCTCTTGCTCATTCGGGCTCGCTCAACGATTGCCATCTTTGAAGGGCAATTTCCAGCCTTTTGATGCAGGGACATTTCGCTGTCGAATTCGCCTCACCTCAACCCAATGGATTACTCCGTTTGGTCCATACTGGAGGAAAAATTCCCGGCTTTTTTGCCACACTAACGTAACTGCGCTTGAAGCAACTCTGACACGCGCATGGGAAGAAATTACGGTGGACACAAGTGGGTTCATCATGTGCAACTCAACTACTCTGAATAGTTGATTCCATGATCCATAACTTGAGTACAAATGAAAAAAGGCAAATGAATAAAACGGTTTCTAGTCCAAAATTGAACAAAAAATTTAATGAGGCATCCTTTTTATGCATCCCAAACATGTACAACACGTATATATGAATACCGCTCATTTCATCTCTCACGATCCTCAACTTCATCGATCGTTATAGCTTATCCTCGTAGCCGAATGTGCTCAAAATTTATTTTATCTTATTCGTCTCACAGCTCTTTCCAATAGGTGGATCCCTGTACTTTTAACAATCAATTCATTTTTCAAGTTCAAGTTCAAGTTCACTAGCATTCCGTCATTACATTGTCAATAATCTTGGCTATTGCCGAGTAATAGTTCATCACAGATTGGCACCGTGCCAATTCTCGAAGTGACCGTGTCGATGACGTTGGAAGGAACGCTCGTGTCTGGCGCACTACGCCCAGTCACACACTCTTGTAGGATCTCTGAGTCTCCGCCTCTAACCATGCTCCGCCCACATGACTTTCTTATATAAGGACATTTTTGCGCAGCACCCAGTTCTTTGCAATCCAACGCGGCCGTGTTTTGACATGTTTTTATCGCCATCGTGTCATAGCTCATTGTTAATGGTATTGTTATGTATTTCCATGATCACTGCCCTTATGAGCAATCTCATATATACGTAGGCAACTGACCATTCCATCGCTTGATGTCCTCCTTTCTCCTGATCGTTATAGTCCATCCTTTTTGGCGATCGTGACATCATCATTTCTAACTTTTATGGCTGACAATTTTCCTAAGGCTCTGGGTGAAGAAGGTGTACTCCGTTAGCTTCTCCTCTACCGCTCCCTTATGTGTTTCGCCCTTCAACTTTCGCTATTTCATGGTGATCCTTGCCTTATTAGCGCTTAACTAAATGCGGAATTGCTCCAGTTTAGCCAAGCTATAGCGTTCTTTTCATACACTTGCTGTCATTCCTTCGTCATTATCGTCGTACAGCTGGTAAAGATATGTGGATAAGCTATTTGACTATACAAATTTGAATAAGTTTACAATACAGTGTCATTTAAGCAAGCTCGGCGTAACAAGTCGTTCGTCAAGCACGTCCACTTGCGCATCCTCTTTTTGATTCGTTAGACAAACGATTTACATCGAAGGATCACGGCTATGAATAGAATGGTTGGTTGCATGAAACGTTCGTTTTATTGAGAGCTTTGCAAATGTTTTCAACCTTTTATATGTCAGAACTAGCTCCTAATTTTTTTCTGTAGGTCAAACACGAGGTGTTACATTGATCTTATTTCAACAGGTGATGTTCGGCAGTTCGCTCTCTTCAAAGCCTGAAAGGGTCAAGTTTTCTGCAATCCAATCAGTCAAACACCTCCATTACTTTTTTGGAAAAAATCACCAGATCTAGATTTGATTCGCATCAAGCACAAAATCATCTTTGAACGTACTCACCGCTTTTTGTTAGTCGGTCTTGAGAATCGTTGGAAAAAGTGTTAGGTATAATCTTGAGAGAGAGAAATTGTGTAGTCATGAAATTTGGTACATTTCCGTTATCGGCCCTCACTTCAAGCCTTCGGAGAAAACGTATCTTTGGTTATTCTCGACATTGGGTTACTCAGCCAATAGTTTAAATCTCATGAAACCCGAAATTATACTTTATTTTCAAGAAAGCCTTGGTATTGCTCTGTAACAGCAGAAGTAAATTTATGTTCCTCATTCAAACACGTCTCGTCAAACAGCCTTTTCTTCAGACTTTCACCAACCACTCAATGGCTTAAACTTGAAAACTTCAATAATGCAAAATTTTCTTGTTGAGCAGTCACAGCTTAAACAAAATTGAGTTACGCAAATTGGAATTATTTTCAATATCCGTACCTTTTTTCAATCGCTTGTTAAAAACGTATCGTTTGTTTTTTCTGAGTTTCAACAAATATCTAATGGTTCGAGTCTAAAAAATTTCAATAGTGCAATGGATTTTCTAAATCGGTTAATTATTGCGCTATAACAACAAAAATGAAATTACGTCTCTCACTGAAACGCTTCTGACTTGTCAAAGCTTTTCATTTGAAATTTAGTAACATTCGATGTTAAATCTCCACAGTTCCAACGGTGCAGTTGCTTTTGAAAGAACCTTCCAAAGCGCTGTAGCAGCCAAAAGAATATTAGATCTCTCATAGAGCGATAATGAACCAAAGCACTACGCTTTGTCATTGTGTGCATAGGATTTCGCAACATTGCCAACAAGACACTGCCATTTTTTCGGTGCCAAAATTACGAAACGCAATCTTCTTTTGATTGTTACAGCTCTCTATTAGGTCTTTCTAGAAACCAACGACGTTATTGAATTTGTCGATATTTATGCTACCGAACCGCTATTGAAAGTTCGCAGGAAAAACTGTGTCCAGCGAGAAAAGTTTGAAATCATAAAGACAATTTCATTTTTGCTGTTACAGCCCACCAGAAACACCATTTTGGAAACAAATTCCTTTTACAAATTCTTCGAAACTTAAGCTATCTAATGACCTTAAATTCTAAAGACATATCTCTTCATTCGATTGCTTTTTTAAAGACCTCGCTTAGGTGCCTGTCTATCATTTAGACCTGACAAATGGCTCAAAACGTGTTATATCATTATCAGACTATTATTTTGAAAACAACCAAAAAATACGTTCTTCTCGATGGCTGTAAATGGGCGCGGTAAACGGAAAATAAAAAAAAAATGGGTACCTAGAATCCAATCGAAAAATTGCATCGCAATCCATTACAGTTGAACTTTCTTCTGTCTCTGATCCTTTTCTGTATATTGTGTCCAACATATTATCTATGATTTCTCCAGCTTCGAAGCATTATGCATTTAGTTTGCCAAAGACAATGGTGCACTAAAGCGTCAAACCAGAAGAACAAGTCCTGTAAGTAACGTTCATTTTATGATCTTCTGTAATGATCATCTTCTTGGTGTTTTGAGCAAATCCGCTTACCTTTGCCATTTTTTAGCCCGGTCACATGAGAAAAACAGATGGTAGCATACATGTGCAGAATCTGTCAGTCCGATATCTATCAACTACATTGCCAAGCGAACGTGATTTGGATGACTGGATCGTTCTGCCTTTGTTTCAGCAAAAGCAGGTAAAGAAAAATCGAGCTACTAAACACATTTACGATGACTTTCCAATATGATGCCTACTCGATTGGATGGAGAACATCTATTGCTTAGACGCTGAATCAATTAGCATTTCTATATGTGCATCGACCGTCTCCCCCTTCTAATTGCACTCATCTGCTTCTTCACACTGGAGACCTCTTCTGAAGTATAATATGCTCGTAAGGGAATAGGGGAATGAAAAAGAGTGGCATTTAGGAAACACTCTTGAGCACAGTGAAGAGATATTATTAAATAGATGACAGTGTAAGAATAAACTAGCACGTTTTTCATAGATAAAAATGTCAATTATTATTCGAGCTTAATTTTCTTTTTTAGAACAACGCAAAGGAGGAGGATGGGCGAGGCACCATCTTAGTTGCTCATACACCATCGTTGGAACGATTGATCGAGTTGTGGCACAAAAGACTCGCAAGCGAACAGCAGGCGAAAGAAAAGAGAGGTCATCAGAATATTGGAAAAGGCGTAGAACCACACGAAAGTTAGTGCGGTAGCTTTTGCAGTTCAAGTTTTAATTCATTCAGTGCAATAGCTGATACGCAATCTACGTTTGCTTTTATCTGAGTGTCGTTATTGTCACTTCCTTCTTAGGTCGCTTCGGACACACGTGATAGGCTATAACAAGTGGTTTCTTCAAAGTTTTCTAACTCAAAAATCTGTAGCATTGCACTTCTAATTGGCCCACAACGTGCGATGGACATTTTTTTTTAGTTTTGCGTTATGCGCTAATTGTGTGGCCGATAAGAGCTATGCAGAGATCATTTCCTCCCTGATAGCTCCTTATGCGCAGAGAACGTGTAGTATACTGTTTTTTATTGACGTATTACCCAACACGAATTTTTTGATGACATCGGCCACTAAAACCTAAATTCCAAACCAAAAGATGTGCATGGGACTTCTAGGTGAGTCTATTCTTTGGTAGCAAGGCTATATTGACTGCTATTTCGATTTCACTCGCCTTAAAAACACATCGTGTGGAATCTGCGAATATAAGAAATACTGAACGATACGCTTGATAGTTGCAAAATGCATGCTAAGAAGAACGTATTTGCTTGATAGAGCATAGTGAAACTGCGTTTTCTGTTATACGGAAACAAGGTGTAACGACCCCTTTCGCTGGGCAAGAGCTCCTCATAAGAGTTTTTGTTTAAACCGATACACGTGTTTCGACCTTGACAGTCTCGTTAGTTGGGCAAAACCCTTCGTCTTTTAGCCAATCCTCTGTGGGTGCTCTAGTCTCCACACTAAGAGTAGGCGACGACGAACGATTTACACTACGCTACCGTCAAGTGGAAATCACTAGATCGGAAGTGTTGCAAACTTCATTGCTTTTTGGCTGGTGTCTTGAAATATACCCATATATATTTAGATTTGAGCGTGATCTTAAGAAAACACTCGAAACGAGCTGTATAATATATTTCAAATACCAGCCAAGAGCAATCGAGTGTACAAAACTTTCAATCTAGTGATTTTCACTTGATGGCAGTGTGGTGTAAATCGTTCGTCGTCACCTACTCTTAGTGTGGGGACTGGAGCACCCACAGAGGATTGGTTAAAAGACGAAGGTTCTGCCCGACTGGCGAGACTGTCAAGTTTGAAACACGTGTATCGGCTGTACAAGAGCCCATTAACAGACCGCATGACAAGTTGGCTCAGATAACAATTATGAGATATATTGCAACCTGAGCGTGGTCTTGACAGAACACTCGAAACGAACGGTGTAATATTTTCTACAAGAGTACTGGTATTCATTCTCTGGTTACTGCGCTACTTTATTCTTTTTTAAAAAAGTTCCTTTTATAACGCTACATCATTCAAAATTGGATCATTTTTACACCCTCTGTTTGCTTTTAATACTACTTCGGTAAAAGCGCAAAAAGCATATCAATGTGTAGAGAAAACAGAGACATACGTTTTATGTAAAGTTTCTACCGAAATGGGGAGAAAATTCCTATTCAAACAACAAAAATTGCACGTCACATGTGTAACATTAGGGCATTCGCGATCGCAGTGTTGAAACCACAAACAGCCCAACCATAACCCTCTCCCAGCCCGTAAATTAGTTGAAATAAATGCTTGCTTATGTAAAGTCAGTTCTATTTTCTGTGCTCCACTGCAGTGTAGCGGTCTTTTCTGAAATTGAACATAACTTTGGAATCACCGAAATCTATGCTATCGAATGGTTGCTCATAGTTGCAGAGAGCAGTTTTGTCCTGCGAGAAACACGCGTGTGACAAGTGTTTGATTTTGTTACAGCATTGAAAAAGGGATATAACATGTTTTTAGCCAATAAGGTCTGAGTGCTATTCAGGCGCTCTACCGGGACTCATCAGAAGCACCGTCGTCGGTTCTGCCGATCCCTTATGGCTATTCCTCTATTTAGGAATTGACGTCGAGAAATAAATCACCGCCTGTCAGATGATGAATTGGCTGAACCGAGCACGCTGCTGCTGATGAGTCGCGTAGGACGAAACCGGCGCTTGTATAGCACTTAGACCTTAATGGCTTATAGACTCATTATATCCTTATTAGATTATTAGTGTTCGAAAAGATCTATAGAAAAGCGGTCGAATGGAAAGGTATTGAAAAGTGCTTCTTCAAAGATCAGTTACGTGGTGCAGTAGCAAGAGATTCAAGCTTTCGAATGGTAGCTAACATTCTCGTGAAATGTTCTTGTCCAGCGAGAGGGGCCGTTTCGTCATTTGTTCCTCGATAACAGAAAAGAAACGTGAACTTTATAATGTGTTAGCCTAAACACTACCCATACAAAGAGAGTAAAATTATTTCTACCATCCCGTCATAATTCCAACACCTCAAGTCTTCACGTTATCAAAGGACATTCCTTTATTTTGCTGAGTAAGCGTCCCTTAACGGTTGAAAATACAGGTAGCAGGACGGCTGTACGCCTTCAGTTATGAACGTCATAAAAGACAATCGTACGATCTTCCCATGGGTTTTCGCCTGCTCGTCTCTTGAAGGTTTTTCTCTATGTCAAGCTACCATTACAGCGAGTATTGGATCCCCCAGAAGAATCATATATACTGAGAACTTGTACATACTTATCAAGACTGATCAGCTAGGAGTGAATTAATGTCAAAATTCCTCGTTACTCAGAAGGCTTGTCAGTGACGGTGAGTGCCTACTCTTGTGGTGTACGGCGAGAAACTCATCATCCGAAAGAACCTCCCGAGATGAGAACTCGTTTAAATTTCCATCTAGTATGGTAGACAAGAATAGGTCAGTACTAAGCAATCATCTCCGTCCTCGTATCCACATTACAGTTCAGAAATCTTGATCTCAAGGAAGGCGAATGCATGTGGCGAGGGCTTGAGTAAGCCTCAAAGGTCTTTTTTGAGAATTTTCTGAAAGAGCAGCTCAACCACCCCATGAGGAATACCACTTGAATGTGAACCGTGAATAAGAATGTTGAGTCCACACAATTCAGCATATTGCTTGCTTTGCAACAGCAGTTAGATGAACTCAAAACATCACCACTTTTTTACATTATTGTCTAATCTACACATTTCAGAGCGCAAGGTAGAAGACGCAAAGGAAGTTCATCTCATTGCGAAAACGTCAAGTGTGAGAAAAACAAATCAAAACACAACATTTACCAGACAAACAATAAATTGTGAATTAAGTTCTAAATGAGAATGTTGTGTAGATGACTATTTACCAAATAAACTGTTGAATAAAGCAACGTGTCCATCCGTTGTTACATAATTTTTGACGTTGTTTGATCTACTATATTGCCATCCGTTTTTTACATTATGAAAGTCAAGCACAGTGAGTCATCTATCGAGTTTAAATTGTGAATTTTGTTCAGTTGACAACATCTTTATTGATATTGTCGCGGCAGTAGATAAATGTACTCAAAGGGTTGGGTAGCTTGTGCCTCGTTTACGTGTTTTTTTTGCCTCCTACTTCCCTAATATCAAAGTGATGTCATGCAGCCCTTTGCATATAATGTTCCCGTCATATATCCAATAGTGTTGAGTGATGTGCAAGACTTTGAACCTCAGACGGAAAGCAAATTCGCATTTAGGCCTTTTCGCAAGACGCGTGCGTGCCTTGTGCACTAACAAGACTCCTGCCATCGCTCTTTCTGCAATAACAAGATGGCGGTGTCAGTAAACAACCGTCAGTCTCAGAGAGATTGAAATGCAGGTTCGATTGCCGTCTCAGGTTCGAAGTTTTGCATGTCGCTTAATAATGATGAATATATGATTAGAACATCATAACACCGCTGATAAGAGCGGATAAATAATTGATTGCGCTCCTGTAATATTGCATAGCATGGGTCCACCGATACACGACAACACAGATATTCTTGATCTTGGGCCTTATGGCGAAAAGTGGGCTGTACCAGGTGTTAAGAGCACATCAATGCTTATAAACATTACCTTGGACAAATTAGTCTGAGATACAAGACAAATCGCTAGCCCCATCATCAGCTTGTGCCAAAGCAAGAATTACTACTAGTGGGAATCAGGAGCATTGAACTTTGTCATGAATCTGCACTTGGATCAAGAACATTCGGCGCTTCATTCTGTTCTTTAAACTAAAATGTGTGCAAGGATAATTAGTGGATAGCGTAGAAAAACTAATTTGAGATCAGACAGAAACATAGCGTAAAAAGAGTGCTGTGCAAAACGAACGGTGGTGGTGCAACGGTCAGCGTACGCTCTCGGAAAGAGTGAGATCTGGGTTCGAATCTCGGCTGGTGCAAATGTTTTTGTACAACACCACATTATTGGGTATATTGTAACATCACACCGCCGCAAGTGGCAGTCAATCAAAAAGAATTCTGACAAATATTAGAATCAACTGAGCAAATTAACTTTGTATATAGAAAACTGTTTCAGTAAGATAGGAGATGGTGAACGGGAAAGATTGGTATAGAACTTTCTCGTGATTGATTCCATATAGTGGCAGAATTTGGTAATGATCCCATCTTCATTCATCAGGGTGGACAGCGAAACATGATGATCCCACCTGCACCGCTGAGAGTGAGGCTTTTGGAGTTGCTAATTATCACGGATGGTTTTGGTAGTCATAATGAACTCGAATAGCCTCTAATCTGTTCGTCCCATTCTAGCCTGTGAGTTGCAATGTGATGTTCTTCAGTGTTCTTTCAGGTCCAATTTTCATGTTCAAGTCTTTCAACAATGACCCTCGTAGAAAGTGTGGTCCTTTCTAAAGAATTTTTCGAGGTGCATATAGAGCGCTATAACTTCATCTTCATCACAGCGTGATATTGGTGCATAAGTACGATGATGGTCAAAGCCGACACTGATCCACATCGTTTTACACAACCGTCAGATAAACTATATCGATTTTGGAAGTTTGACTTTCTATAAACCTCGGCATAATTAGTTGTTATATAAAAATCGAAAAAACATCTTGATTAGCTGACCGACGTTGATAAATCAGTCGTAGAAGGTCGGCTGACGTTTCGGCGACCCGCCCTCTTCAGAGCCTGGGCGTATGTTATATTAGTCTATTGAATGATTTGGATGGCTTATTTATATGCTGCCTAGGTCAGGTTAAAGATCAAACGAAGAAAGGGAGCGAGATCTCGTGTGATGGTGACGCAGTTGTCCTTCCGGTTCATTTCGGGATTTTGGGTGTTTATCCAAAATCCCTCAAGAATTTTGCGCGGGATGTTTTTGATTCCTGCGCCAGGATTTAACAGTCACATCAAAACCATTGTTGTTGTGTTTTTGTGCCCCATGTAAACTTAAAGGTTCCGTTTTATCTAATTTAGATTTACTATCTAGATGATCTTTTATGTGGATAAAAATGGTCAAAAGTGTTCTCCGTACCTGTCCTACCTGACGCTGCCGTGCCGGGGAGCTCCTGCGGCTTCAAAAAATGGGCCCCTTCTTATTGCTGTTTCTATCGTTTTTGACACATAACATGTAGCTTGCTGAGCTCCGAACGTGGGAGTTAGGTATTCACGGGTAGCTTGCCAGTTTCTTCCGCAGGAACAGGAGATCCTCTGTTGGAAGCCTTTCCAACGGCATTTCATGTACTTCTCAGCCGTTTGATAGCAGGCTTTTGGGCAATTTGGCTCGTAGAAAATGAGGTCTGTTGACTCGGCATTGTAGCAACAGGGAGCTCATCTTTTGAATTCCCTTGCATCTCTGGGAGACAAACTGTTTATGGTTGGCATTCAATTCCGCTATCCACCACCTGGGGACGCCGCACGTGCCCGCTTGAATAACTGGGCTGCAAGATCCCTCAGAGAAGGAGATCTGTTTGGAAGATAGCAATTATCACTCTTGGACCATGATTTTCACCTAAGTGTGAAAGGAAGGAAGTCTCAAATTCCTTCCATAAAATACACTTTGGTAATGCAGAAGAAACAGTGCTCTTTGTTTTACAATACATATGGCTACACCGAGACTTGTCCAAGACACTTTAAGGCGAAAATTTCGGCTGAAAAATTTTTGAGACCTCACCACAGGATCTGCAATAATCATTGCTAGTGGAGCGATCACAAGAAGTAAGGTAAATAGTTCTAACTGTGGAATAACAGCACCGGAGAGTAAATGACTTTTATGGTAATTACACTAGACACTCTGGCGATATCGGAAACTTGACCAATTTGCACAATTTATACGTTCTTCGTTCCTATTTTCATTGGTCGCATTCTAGAACGGATATAATAAGCTTTTTTACGACACTTAGATTGCTCCCCAACAACTCAGTCGCATTGAAGCGCTATATGTAAATGTATGGATTATACTTATTGTCTACTGTTACATTATTTGTTGTATTTTATATGCCTCTCTGTAATGTCATTGTTTTACTATTATTCATGTTATTTTCATCTACATGGTCTGCCCCAGCTAGTCTCGCCATATCCATCATGGAGACAATGATAGAAACGTTCTTTCGATTTTAATCAGGAGAAGTTTCTTTTTGACTTTTTTACATGCATATTTCTCAGTCACTCTAAAAAGAAGCCACTAAATCAAAATTCACCACACTGAACAGCTCAACTGAATTTATTGCATTACTCTGACCAGCCAACATCCATGTGATTTTACTTTATGCCCTAGTGCCATAATGAACATCGATTGAATGTAAATCTTTGTCTTAAGCATAGCACTGTTCAATTTCAATTTCCGGCTACGTTGGCCGATGCCGAGAAAAAATGAGGCCCAAATGGACCCGACGCCAACATCCGAACAGCTCTGTTTAATACACCTTGCCACATCATAGTTGACCAATTTGCCAGTCTAGAATTAAATCTGAGCATTGATTTCCTTTGATTTTTCAAAACTTTGTGGTTGCTGAACATTTCATGGCTCTCTTAAAAAGATACGAAGAAAGAAATAGTTCAAAAAATGTAGTCGTTTGATGGTTGAATTTCTGTACTACTGTAATAGTTTTTCTCATACTCTACGACATTTTCTAAACATCTACAAGAGACTGTTTGTTTTCGTTAGATCTTAGCAAACACAACGCTACTGAAATTCCTACTATATTTCTCTTCAGAATCTTTCAAATAAACGGCAATTATAAGAAACTGATCTTCGTCCATTGGGCTAAAACAACTTTCTGGCATAACATTGGTTCGTAAGTGACTTTAACTTCAACTTGACCCAAAATAGACGAGATTATAGCATCAGGTAAGAGTGCACTGCGAGCTTGGCTTTCGAGAACGTAAAAGACCTGAAAAGCATATTTTCCCACTAATTTAAAGAGTTTGCCTGGAGGAATTGTTTTCAGTCTAATTACATGGATCTAGCAGGCCGCAAATATAAACACTGCAACAATTTTCCAGAAAACAAGAGCTTTTGCCTTCCACAATTTGCAAAAAGGAGTGAACATTTAAACTTTATTATTTGTGAACTCACGGTCTGCATTACAAGGCGTGATACAAATGTTTGAGCTCCTTCCTTGCTAGTGGCAATGTCAGAGACCCGGGTCTGTACATCGGCTGCTGTAGCGTAAACCATGGGAACAGGCAATGTGAAACCGCTAACGCTGAAGGTCCTAGTTCTTTCTGCAACGCAATTTGGTGATATTTTAGTGAGCAAATAAGAATGAGGTTACTCAGCTAAATAACTGCTTGACCTTTTTCCTTATTTGAAATTTGAACTCATGAAGAGCTGACAGTATGACAGCTCTGGAGCAGTGATAAAGTGTTGAATGTAAAATATGAATAGTGCACATAACGTTCCTTCTAAAGTCGAAATATTCGTGTATAATAGCAATATTATATTTACTACCTTGGCCATGCGGTATCACGCCACATCCAAACACTGTCGAGATTGCAGCTAGTAGCGAAATAATGAAAGGATCTGCCAGAAGTCTTGTCATCAACATGGAAATTCCTATTCTTGTATCCTGAAGATCTAAGCTCTTAGATTTCCTCTATGAAGAAGTCTTTCTTCGGTTAGTTGCGAGAGTATGTCACTCGTTATCAGGGTGTTCATAAGAAAAATAAACGCGGACTATAAAAAAGATCATTTACTTCTTTACTACGCTTTTGAGGTCAAGGAATGGCTTCGTGTTTCTGCTGCTCCAATATGGTACACCTTCAATTCTGCAGAACAGATTGGTTATGAGCCCCAATCATTGGGCAAGCATTTGGTAAGTGAAATGGAGGCGGTTGGAAGTCGTTTCCAGTAAATAAGCTCCTCCTTTTCCCTCTGGCAAAAAATAGCAGACCATCTGGGATTTCAGGCTCTACGTTAAGAGTCTAGAAAGCTGCACCATGTGTACAAAAAGTTGAACAGGTAAAGAAAACGGACCTTATCTTACCTACCTTAAAGGAGCTTTCGATACGCTAGCGCTGTGAAGAACGAGTACACAAAGGCTGTCAAAGACTCAGTACCACATCAAGCTGTCAAATCGCAACGGATTAGAGAGTGACATCTTGTAACGCACGTACCTCAGCATATTTATCCTGTAGAAGATCCATTGCAAGTTACAAGGGCAAGATACGAGGCAGTCGGATTGACTGAGACGAGAAGACAGCAGTTTTTACGTTGCCTATAAACCGGAAAGGAAGTCTTCCTCGGAAAATGCGATCGCAGAGGTGTCGGCGGGTGAGGAAACCGGTAAACAATGCTGATCAGTGCCAGCGTTCACCATTTTCCTTGTATCGGCACTTACATCAATTTATGACGGACACGAATTCTAAACGATCTAAGTGGATTTGAATTATTCTTCAGACAAAATTATATATTATTTAAAACCACTAAAAAACTTGGTATAAAGTCACTCGTGGAGAATGTTCCAATTAAACCCACAATTTAGGATTTCTTACAAACTCTTAACACAAGTTTATATTTCTTTATGCCGAAGTTTAGAGAGAGTAGGACTTTTAAGCGACGAATTAGAATGAAGCGATCAGGGTGAGAGCTTGTATGAGCTTATCACAGGAATCACAACTATTCATGGTAAATCACACGGTAATTATATAAGCCCATCTCTCAGCTGTGCACGCGGAAATTTTTGATGAAGATTATCACGGCGAAACAGATCAAATCCAAGAAAATCGAGAATTTTGACTCAATGTCACTGATGCTCCTGAGTTCTATGAGGAATCAACTGACGCCATCTTCGCTCAACGTGTTATTTTTCGCAGAAAGAAGAGAAAGCTATTGATTTCAAACAACGAAATCCCAAGACTGCTAAAACTGGCATGTAATCATTAGTCGACTTTTGAAAGGATACCGTCGCCAACAGTGTCAACGGAGAATATGACCAGCTCATACAGCATCTTCACGTTGGTGCTCCGAAAACTCGTAGTCCCAAAGTCACTAAAAGACGATTCTCTCCACATACATTCAAGCTAATACGTTAAAATGGAATTGAACGAGCTGCAGTCAACCGAGACCTCACGCCCGAACATGCAAAACGTCATAAAATAGCGATGAGAGAACTCGAAAAGTGAAGAACATCAGGGCCGAAATTGCAGAGGCCGGGAAGAACATAGATAAAGTCTCGCAAAGCTTTGCCACCCACAGACCAAAGTATCAAGTCCAACGTGTTGACGAAGTGTCACAGCTTCAAAAAGGCAAAAGAGACAATTTTTAACAATTACTATTCGAATCTTTTCCATAGTCAAGTTCTTTTACCACATTATAAATCAAAAGTATGGCTTTGTCGTTTTCAAGTTCGCATTTTCAACATTCAGCATGCTTACCAGAAAAAATAGAGCAGCACATGGTCTAGTCAGTGAAAGACCTAAGAGCTTGAAAACTTCTTACCAATTTGCATCAGAACACTGACTTGGCTTTTAGGGAAATGTGAGAAGCTAAGGTTTCAAGTCAATGTAAAATCAAATTTTTGTGACGTTGTTCAAAACGAAACATCTCACGACAATGGCACTACCTCTCAATCAACACGCCGTGCGTCGTCTATGAGATGTTTATTCGAGTCATACTACAGAATCGACAACACGGAAGTGTAGCCAAGCGATTGAATACGGTATTAGAAATGATTTTTTACTTTGTATCACATCACGAGACAGCGAGAATTAGTGATGTTCTCCGAGGATAGAAGAGACTACTCTTACTTTCTTCATCTTAAGGAAGTCCTTTGTTCCATGAAACTGAAGCAGTCACAGGCTCTTGAAATAAGAGTGTCATCTTTGGTACACAAGAGTTACTCGTGAGCTAAATAAAGATTTCACAGACAAATATCATAATTTAATTGTCGAGTAAGATGAGGGATTCGCTAAGGTGATTCCATTTTGCCAAAATCCTTAGTGCTGTCACTCTCCAAAGCATCTCGACATACATAAATGTGGCAACAAGACAGTGAAAATTGATGGTCGATAATTACACTGCCTTTGCTTTGCTGACGGCACCAATCCTATAAAACCGAGCGTTACCCAGGTGAGACAATTGTCAAGGGATTTCTACAACGCTTGCGGAAGAATTACTTTGTGACTTAATCTTACAAAAACAATATTTATGAGGGAGAATAGATTTTAAAGCCTCATCTTGCTCAAAGGAATCATCATTTTTCGATGTGTCAGCTAAGTCAAGTCATGTGGATTAGTCATTAAGATCAACGACATGGTGCCGAGGATGAAAGGGAGGAAATCAGCGTTTCTCTAAGCGTTTAAGAGCTTCGGGTATGTAGTGAAGAGAACAAGGAACATTCGATTCCGTGCTCATTTTTGGATACAACGGTTAACGCTTTCTAACGTATGCTTCAGAAACCTGGTTAGGGTAATATGGTTAAATGACCACTTGGCGCTGTAGAGCGCTCACACATAAGGTTGATATTACGAGTGCTTCGTATCTCGCAGATAAAAGAAGGGATCTGAAGTTCTAGCCTACTTTAGCAATTGAAGATCGAAGGTTCCGTCCATCAAGCTAGGCTAAGCTATTGAAGAAAAAGTAAGGCAAAAGATAGTCCGTCTCAACAGCAAATGGAGGACCACAGTCGTTACCGGTTAGATTCCTCAAAAATGCGGACATTAAGTGGAGCAATGATCAGATGATTCAATCTTATTGTGAAAATTCCAGAAATGATACATGACACTGGACAAATGCTAATTCGTGGTGAATTTACTGAGCTACTCTTGAGCGCGATATAGATAAATAGAAATTTACTGGTAGCCGCCTGAGTCACCAAACGATCAACGAGGCAAGTTATATAGTTGAAGTATGCTATCAAATAATGATGAATTAGCAGCTAATTAAGGTTCAAGCTTTTACATTAGGCCGCTCACAAGACAGCGACAGAATTTGTAATCAGAACACATGTGTGAAAAACAACAATTATTAATGCTTTGATTTGAAGGAGCTTCAGGTGCTGTTGAACGGCCTCATTCAAAACAAACTCTTTAAAATCATGTTTTGTGACTGCTACTGCTATTAAAGTGCAGAGAACTGTATGTTAAAGTGAAACGTTGTCAAGCATTTAATGGCAATTGGCTGTACAAAAAAGACCACATATTCAAGAAGAGTGAGAGCGCCGGCTTCCCAAATGAAGGGGTTTGAATTTGGTTCCGGCTTCTCACTCCTGAAGCTGCGACATGAAAACAGTTTTCGCGAAAATAATACGGCTTTCCCGAAAATCGTGTATTCACAATCGACAAAACGCAGAAATTTTCGCTTCACTGTCAGAAGAAATGTTGTGTAGGAATGTATTGAATGACAAAAACATATCGTAACAATCGCTGAGGAACTTTTCGGCAACAAATTTCATAAGAGCAAAATCTGCATTTGTCAAGCTTTGATGGTATCATAAGCTCTCACATGTAGTCCTCTCACCTCTCACTTTTACTCCTATTGAAGACTTTTTTGTCGATGGATGACCCGACTGATACCCGGCAAAAGAAGTTTCACCGAGGTTCACTAAAGGAATAAAAATTTTCGGGAATTAAAAGTTGTCTGCTATCCACCATCATGGGAAACAAAAGCGAACTTTTTGAGTTCATTCAGCTCACGGCCCCGTCACATGCGTTCTCAACATTGTCCAGAGTTCTTGCCCATTTCAATACACTGGCGATTAATCAAAGTGCAGTGCAGTGCGAAGAATCCTGATTTTTGTGCTTCATGGCTAGACTTTATACATAAATGCAGCTGTTCGTTTTGCTACCAGTTTTCAAAAAATTCTCCTTTGTTTCCCATAATGGTGGATAGCAGACAACTTATAATTCCCGCAAATTTTCATTCCTTCAGTGAAGCTCGGTGGAACTTCTTTTGCCGGGTAGCAGTCGGGTCATCCATAAACAAAAAAGTTTCTCAATAGGAGTAAAAGTGAGAGGTGAGAGGGCCACATGTGAGAGCTTATGACAGCATCAAAGCTTAACAAATGCAGATTATGCTCTTCTAAGATTTGTTGCCGAAAACTTCCTCAGCGTTCGTTACGCTATGTTTTTGTCATTCAATACATTCCTACACAACATTTCTTCTGAGAGTGAAGCGGAAATTTCGGCGTTTTGTCGATTGTGAATACACGATTTTCGGAAAAGACGTATTATTTTCGCGAAAACTGTTTTCATGTCGCAGCTTCAGGAGTGAGAAGCCGGAACCAAATTCAAACCCCTTCATTTGGGAAGCCGGTGCTCTCACTCTTCTTGAATATGTGGTCTTTTCTGCACAGCCGATTGTTATTGAGCGCTTGACAAGAGTCTCACTTTATCATCAGTTCTCTGCACCTTAATAGCAGTAGCAGTCACAAAACATGATTTTTAAGAGTTTGTTTTGAATGAGGCCGTTCAACAGCACCCGGCTTCTGCAATTTTAGCCCTGATGTTCTTCACTTTTTAAGTTCTCTCATCGCTATTTTATGGCGTTTTGCATGTTCGGACGTGAGGTCTCGGTTGACTGCAGCTCGTTCAATTTCATTTCAACGTATTAGCTTGAATGTGTGTGGAGAGAATCGTCTTTTGATGACTTTGGAACTACCGAGCTTCGGAACACCAACGTGAAGATGCTGCATGAGCTGGTTATATTCTCCGTTGATGTTGTTGGCGACAGTATCCTTCCAAAAGTCGACTAATGATTACATTCCAGTTTATAGTAGTCTTGGAATTTCATGTTTAAAATCAATAGATTCTCTTCTTTCTGCGAAAAATAACAAGTTGAGCGAAGATGGCGTCATTGATATCTCATAGAACTTAGGAGCATCAGCGACATTGAGTCAAAATTCTCGATTTTGTAGGATTTGATCTGTTCCGCCGTGATAATCTTCATCAAAAATTTCCGCGTGCACAGCTGAGAGATGGACTTATATAATTCACCTGTATCACCTGTCGTCCCGTTGATCGTCGAGTGACTCGAGCGGGTACCATCAACTCTTCCATTTTTCCCTATCGCGTGCAAGAGTAACCCAGTGGGTCCTCCTCGCTCTAGGGATTCGCTGAGCATCATATCTTTCTTCCATCGCTTTCGTGAAGAAATCGGACCAACGGGTCAGTGGTCTTCCTTTAGAGCGCTTGACCTCCCGAGGAATCCAGTCTGTAACGGCTCTCGTCCATCGGTTGTCGTTGAAGCGCATCACGTGTCCGGCCCACCTTATTTTCGATATCCTAGCGTGTAGAACGGCGTCTCTGATTTTCGATCGTTGACGTAGGTCGGAACTTCGGATCCTTTGTCTCATTTGCGAAATACGGGATACTCCTAGCATCAACCTTTCGACTGCGCGTTCGATAACGCCAAGTGATCTTTCATCTTGCTTACGTGGCCACCAGGTTCCTGCTGCATACGTTAGGGCAGGGATAATTGTTGAGTCGAAAAGGTGGGCACGGAGTCGGATGTTCTTTGTCCTCTTCACTACATCTTCGATGCTCTTAAACGTTCCCCAAGCCGCTCGTTTCCTCCTGCTCAACTCTGGGGCTAGGTCGTTCATCATGTTGATTTCACGACCTAAATAGATGTAACTGGAGCATTCGGAAATTGTCGTTCCGTTGAGCGTGAATGGGGCATTAGAAACCCATCCGTTCCTCATGAACATTGTTTTCGTTAGATTTAGTTGAAGACCGATCTTCCCACAGGTGTTATCGAAATCAGTCAACATTCGTTCCGCTTGGCTGATGTTTGGTGTTATGAGAGCGATATCTGATAATCATTATTTGAGCCACGCATGTCAGTGGTCTGTCAATGAGTCCTCATTGACAGACCACTGACATGCGTGGCTCAAATAATGACTATCAGGCATATTGAAATTTGAGCTGTGGTCTTAAGAAAACACTCGAAATGAAAGAGAACGATATCGTCAGCAAAGCGAAGATGGTTTTAACTGTCGACCGTCAATTTTCACTCCCATTTCTTTCCATTCTAATGTTCGCATGACGTTTTGTAGGGTGGCAATGAATAGCTTTGGCGAAATTGTATCGCCTTGTCGAACCCCTCTTCTTACGTCAATGGTGATATTGTTGTAGAATGGAAATATTTTGGTCGTTAAATCTTTATAAAGCTCACGAAGGATCATTATGTACCGAGTAGGGACGCCCTGGTTATCCAGAGCCTCTATAACAGCTTCTGTTTCCACTAAACCAAAGGCGTTCTTCAGATCGATAAAAGTGAGACTGAGTGGTTGTTTGTACTCTCTTGAAACCTCAATGAGTCTTGTGATCGTGTAGATGTGGTCTATGGTAGTGAATCCTTTTCGTAACCCTGTATGTTCGCATGGCTGTCCTTCGTCCAGTATTCTGTCAATCCTCTTTGGGATGACTCGAGTAAAGAGTTTATAGACAACGGACAGCAAGCAGATTGGACGATAATTGCCTATGCGTGAAGGTCTCCCTTTTTGAACAACAATACGGTCTTGCTAGTTTTCCATTGAACAGGGACCTTGCGTTCTGACAGGTAGCAAGTGAAGAGCCGAGCCAGGGTGTTGATGAGAACTGGCGGCAGGTTTCAAATAATCCTGTCTGGACCGTGTGTTGTAATGTTCTTCATCGACGATATAGCATGTCGGATTTCTGAAGGGAGGACCGGTGGAACGACATATTCGTCCTCTTTCAATTTATGCGTAAGAGGACATGGCCAGCGAAGAGATCCGAGTAACTGGTGGATGATTTTCTTCATAGCCCTTCTCGTAGCTGTAAGTGTCCCGTCAGGGTATCGGAGTGCAATCATCTTGGTCATATAGTTGGAGAATCCTCGCTGAGTTTTGCGAATGCTCTTCCCAGCTCTGCAGCTTCTGCCACGACTGCTGCTCTTCTTTCATTTAGGTCTTCCTTTATCGCTTCTCTGCAGCGTTGCGCAAGTTTGGACGTAAGGTTTCGGTTGCCTGCAGCTCGTGTGATTCCACTTTGACGTATCAGCTCGAGTGCCTGCGGAGACAAGCGTCTCTTCGTGACCTTAGGACTCTCGGCTTTTATAGCGCTAACGTGAAGATATTCAACGAGTCGATCGTATTCTCTGTCGATGTTGTCGACAATGGATCTTCCCATGAGCCAACTGATGATTTGAATACATCCCAGTTTATGGTAGATCTGGGACTTCGTTGTTTTAATTTAGTGGCTTTCTCTCCTCTCCTCGAAAATTGGAACGCTGCGCGAAGTAGGCGATGCTCTGATTCCGTATAGAACTTAGGAACAACAGCGACATCCTTCAGGCAAAACTTTCGATTAACTATGATGTGATCTATGTCGTTATAGTACTCTCCATTGAGAGACTCCCACGTCCATCGCTGAGAAAGAGGCTTTTGGAATTGCGAGTTACCATGGATGGTTTGGGTCGTCATGATAAACTCAGATATCCTCTCACCCTGTTCATTCCATTCTAGTTTTCTTCAGACGTTCTTCTAGGTCCAATTTTTGCGTCAAAATCTCCGACAATGACCTTGAAGAATGTATGATCTTCTCTGAAGAATTTTTCGAGGTCCATATAGAACGCTTCGACTTCGTCTTCGTCACAGCTTGATGTTGGTGCGTAAGCAACAAAGATGGTCAAAGCCGGCATAGAACCACATCGTTTCAACCGTAATCGTCCGATACGGGTTGTTAGTTGTTCAAACGAATCAATGCTCACGGTCAAATTAGATTTGACGAGGACGCCAGCGCCACCGACTCCTCTGCGATCGCGTGTTCCAAGAAACATTTCTTCTCCGGTGTCATAGACAGCGTGAAAAAGATGGCGCCTTCTCGTCTCAGCCAGGCCAATGACGTCATACCTTATTCTTCTTGCTTAAGTCATGAGCACTTCTACAGCGAATTCGTGAGCAAGGGTTCTTGCATTGTAGGTACAGCTCGTCATTTTAGTCCGTTTCGATTTTGGCAGCCTAGTTTGGCCCTGAGATTTAGCAGCCTCTCCGTACTCGTCCTACGTGGCGCTGCCGTACCAGTGGCTCTTTTGGGGTCAGGGGAATGAGGCCCATATTTGTTACTGTTTTTGGCGTTTTGATACCCAACGTATAGCTTGCCAGGCTCTAAATGTGGGGGCTGGGTACTCACGAGTAGCTTGCCAGTCTCTCTCGAAGGAGCGGGAGGAGTTTATTTGTTGGAGGCGACTCCTAACCGCCTCCCATGTACTTCCCATCCGCTTGATTGCAGGCTTTTGGCCGACTTGACTCGTAGAAATAGAGTTTTTGTCAAGTCGGCGCTGCAGAAGCAGGGAGCTCGTCCCCTGAATCCACCTGCGTCTCTGGGAAGCACGCGGCCGCTTTTGGTTCGCGTTTTATTCCCCTATCACCACCTGAGTACGCGCCACGTACCCTCGCGACTGACAAGGCGGGCTCCCTCAAAGAGGGAGGTTCGTGGATATATATATATATATATATGCATATATATATCTAAAGACGAAAAATTCAACTGTTAAGCCGACGCGAGGTTGATAGACGACGTTGTTGTTGTCGTTGCTGATGTTGACTACATATCGCAGCACGGGTAGTTGGCTAAAGTTTTGGTGAGAAAGCCTTCTTCGCAGCCTGGACGTACATTGGTTTAATTAACTTTTGAGTCGGTAACCAAATCCATGCCTAAGCATCGGTCCTTGAATCAATTTAGAAGATTGGGAGCTAGTAAGGTGCCAAGTCTCGTGTTCAAGTGACCATCTGTCTTCACGGTTCATGTTTGGCTTTTAGCGTTTGATCAGACGATTCGAGATTCTTGAGAATTGATTATTTTTAACGCCCCCTACTCCCCTCCCCTCCCGCTCCAAGACGTGGCAGTCACATCGAATTCATCTTTGCTGCCCTTTCGCTCCCTAAGCAAACCTAATCGCTTACTTTCTTCGTTATTGGATCTTCTATCAAATTATTTTTTTTATGCTCAAATGAACAGGTCTACTCCTTCGCCAAAATATTCGTATCTGCGCTTCACATGCAATTAGTTGTATTGTGTCGGAACTCATACAATCCCTCTCCCTCTCGTTGGGACAAATTCTATAGTCTTCTGAGTGACTCAGTCGATTATAAAGGCGGTTGCGGTCTTATAAAGTGGTTATACCACAATATGGTATTATAAGCCAAGTAGCAAAAATATACTGGTTCACCATCTCTCCTCTCATCCATCACCATGAAAATAACGCTCATCATAAACATGTGCCAAACCGCTAATGATGGGTGCACAGAGGAAGAGGAGGGGGAAGAATAGCTAAACATTGCACTGAAAATACCATATACAACGGCTACGACTACATTCTACCAGCCATTTGAGTCTCTTCAATTAGTCTGGTCAGGCCTCAAGACAATAACAAAGTTTCAAACCTTAATAAGATCGCTTCTGAGTTGCCTTTTCTATCAAATGAAGTTAGCTGCGCTATCACGAGATGTCCTAGAAACAAGCGGTCTTGAAAGTTAAGTAACAGTAATTGAACTTCCACCCCCAATCCTACGCCGTCAACAAGTTCTTAACCGTCTTTATAATCGGTGTTATTCAGAAGACCGCAAAGTCTGTCGTAACGCGAATGAAGGAGATTCTATGAATCCGGCGCAGTGTATTCAATACATGTGAGGCATACGGGGAGAATAATAACAGCGGAAAGGGTAGACCACTTCATATGCGCGTAAAACAACTTCTAGATAGGAAATCTCATATCGAAAAAAGCAAACCTCTAGATTTACATAGGCAGCGAAAGGACAGCAAAGATGACTTTGATGTGACTTTCACGATCTTGGTGCGGGAGGGTCAAAAACTCCGACTCACAGACCTCTAGAAGCGTTTTGGTAAAACGCTAAAAATCAAAGAGTGAACCATAGAGGCGAAGGTCAACTATAACACGAGACTTGGCACCTTACATGCGCTTAATCTTCAAGCTGATCTAAGGACCGGTGCTTATGCATTTACTTGGTTACTGACTCAGACAATATGCCAGTGTGCGTCCAGGCTCTGAATACGGCGATGGCGCCGAAACGTCGGCCAGCTGTTCCTATTGCGATCTAAAGTCAACCAAACAACGACAATAACAATGTCGTCTACCAATTTTGCGCCAGCTAAGACAACTAAGTTTTCCATACTAAAATCAATATTTAATTTTGACGCAGTGGTTAAGAGAACATTGATCCCTCGTACTTCTAGGCAGAGCTTGTTTGTTGGAGCCTACTCTAACGGCCTCTCATGTTCTTCTCAGCGGCTTGATTGCAGGGCTTTGGCCAAAATGACTCGTAGGAAATACGGGTCTGTTAGACCGACACTTTAGAAACTGGGACTTTATATTCTTCCACCGCGCCTTTGAGAAGCATGAGAACCGCTTTTGGTTAACCCGTAGTTACCCTGTCCACCATCTGAGAACGCATCACTTGTCATCGCAATTGAAAGGGTTTCGAATGTCCTTAAAAGGAACATTCGTTACATAACTTGGCAGTGTTAACAAGACATGCATTTTTATAGTGCTATTTCTATGAAATAATTTGAGCAGAAACTTTCACATTTGACGATTTGAACAATCGCGAGACTGTATGACAAGTATTTCTCAACAACGCTCATGTTTAACCCCTAAGGGACGACGTGTACCAGCTGAGGTGCACGACTGCTTGTAGGCCTTCCTCGCTGCATAGAAGTTTCTTCCCAGACATTCAATAATCATTTAAAAAGTTAAATCTCTGCAATTTCGATGCCTTTTTCAGTTTCAGAAAAAGTCTTTTATTATATTTCAGCAGTGAAAACAAAAATATATTATACAAGCAATTTTCTTCATTTGCTCGGCTGAGGCTTTAATATGCCTATTCACTAAAGTCTTATTAATCATTCGATAGCCCAAGTTTTGGTAATTTTGAAGATGTGATTGTTTTTTTGCAAGGTTACCATATAATATTGTAAGTGCTAAAAGAAGATCACATTTCACGCCTAAAATGTTACCCCGCTGCCTGAACGTCATAGGGAATTTATTGGTAATTATAGGTGGAGTTTATACGTCACTGGCATCCTATCGCTACATAAAGATTTGAATATCATTAATGAATCTTTTACAAGGGTCTTTTGGTACAAAAACTGATTGCTTCTTTCAAAATCATTCATTTTTCAACGCTAATATCACATCTTTATCAAAAATAAACAAACTTCCAACCTTTATTGTGTATTTTTATTGCCTATCTTGCGAGAACTAACTAGAAAGCAAATCTTCTGCAACTAAACATTCTAAATTGGGGTCTATGTGGAGGTAATTCTAAGTAAGTGTAGGAGGAGGTAAATTGTTATAAAGCGTAAACCTCTGGCTACAACCACGTTTTGTCAGTTTTTCAAAAAAAACCCTTTTGTTACGCTGTAGGATCCAAAACAAAATTTTGTTTACCCACCTTTAGCCTTTATTTTTACTTCGAGTATAACTTGCTGAAAGTAGAAAAATTTCATCATAGCGTAGAGAATTTTCCGTATAATCAGAATCATGCGTTTCTATTCAAAGTTCCTGTCGATGAGGTGAAAAACCTCAGCAAAGTAGCAATAGTTGCCGCTCTTTTTAGGCACAGTGTGCTAGATCACTATCGGGCTACGCGGTAGATCAGGTAATTGCCTTACTAACAAGTGGTCGCTGTGGCTTCCCTTCACATTTTAATCAGCTATGAACCTCTCCGGTAACATTCTTCACCGGCGAGCTCACGTAGCGGGGAACGCGAAGGGGCGCGGCGACAGGTCGCGTTCAAATATTGTTCATCAATTGGGGATTTTTTCACACATCGATGGCGACTTTGGATAAAAAAGTAAATTCTCATAGTATGGAAAAATTCTCTACGAGCTGATATAATTTTTTTGCTCTTAGCGATTTATAGGCGTGATAAAAATGAGAGCGAAAGGTGAGTGTGAAACAAAATGTTATTCTAAATGCTACAGTGTTATAGAAGGGTATTTTGAAAAAGGAGCCAGCGATTTGAGCTCTCCAATTATTACTAAACTTCCATGAAAAGTTTTTGTCCGACGAATGAGATCGGCTTGAGAATTTGTCGCCGCCTAACACAACAGTGTCAGAAACTTTACTACACCTATGCAGTGTAATATGAAAGCCAGTTGAAAAATGAGACACACCCTTCACATTTCTCGATAATCAAGCTGTCGAATAATCACTAAAACCCTGAAAAGGAATGGAAAATACACTTTTCGATTATGAGTGCGATTAAGGGATAAGTACCGAGAAAACTTCTCTGGCGACAGATATTTGTGGCCAATAGTTTCAATAATGCCGATGTTTTAAGCCTTTTATTGAAATACGATTGTCCCCTACCGCTCAGAATTCTTCCACTGCCCATGAGTACTCAACCTTTTCTTACGTACGTCAATTTCGAATAATTGGAAATAAACGAATGATTGATATAAACTTAGTTATAGCGAGAGTTTTCGATGAACACAAGTCGAAAACAGCATACATAATCATTTTTGATAAATTACTAGCTGTTCTCCAGTTTTCATTAATTATTATGACTCGTGAGTTCTGTACAAAATTAGGAAAGAGTAAAACTGAAAATTTTACTCGTGATCACCTTTTTACATACAATACAATTGATTGAATGCCAAATTTCAGAAAGATCTTGTTCTATGCAAGTAATACAAGAATTCTGAAAATTTTTGCCAGAGGAAGAGATAAACCTCAAATGAAACAACGAAAATCGCGCAATTGGCTCCACGCGTATCGATTTCTATAGCCCGCAGTTATGGGTTAATCACTTGCTATAACTTAATCTTATTTATTTCCACTTTTACGTTGCTCTATTGTTCAAACTTACGTGTACACATCATTACTTCTTTCAAATGTTTCGTTTCCCCGCATCCGCCATCTATGAAGGTCTTCGAACCTTTTTATGTAACCTTTGATGCTGCTCGAGGATTGCTGTCTTGATTACGAATATGTGTAATGATGGTTGAGTCTACTGCTGAAGTTCCGATTTTATTGAGGTAGAGCATCTTTTTAGGTAGTTTGTCTGCTAATAATCTCTTTTAATGTGGTTGAGAAGTATGTACAGCCCTCTGCGGAGTCTAACCACTTCCGGGGCCATAAAAGAGCATCGTTACCTCTGCGTTATCTGCACAAGGATCGCTGCTGTATTTCATGTGTTACGGATATCCCTCCATGTCAAATTCATCGCGTCTATTGACTTTCAACTTGACAAAAAATGCTGAACAAGAATTTTTTCTGGCATCTAACTTGATATCTGCATATTAACTGGCTGATAGCGGCAATCACCCTTCATCTTTACGTCGGCACCATCGTTCCTGATCGTCTCTGCTTGCAGGAATGCATGCGCTTTCTCTAAACTTTCTTATGAAAGCGTGTCTGAAAAAACGTTTCCTTTGGAAATTCAGAACTATACTGCTGTCGGTGGGAAGAAATGGCATCTTGTTGGTGAGATTGTTTGGCTTTCACTATCTTAGCACGGTGAATTATTTTTTGGCCGACTAATATTAGAACACTTCAACTTATCAACAAAAATGGAAATTTTCTTCGAGCATTGTAGCAAATATAACTCCAAGCAATTAGAGGTCAGAATTTCTTTCAGAACAAAACGATATCAAATACTTTGGGCACTAGCAACTGCATTTTGTTTTGACTGACAAGCGTCAAATCGAGCACACGCTAACGCCGCTTTGTAAAACATCATTGTATTCTGTTGTCTGTCGATTTATCGGATATAAAGTTTGGAACCGAACCATGTAGTCATTCTTGTATGTTGAGATTACGTTTCCTACGCTATTATTACTTTCACGTTAGTTCGTTTTTAGTAGATTTCATATTAGCAGAAAAGATCAATGATTATTCAATATTATAACAATGTCATAAGTGAAGCCTTTGTATGTGTGGTCAACATGGGATGCATGTGTATTAGGAATCGTGTCAGTTCACTGGATGTCTTACGTGGCGTCTTCAATGATCAGTCTTAAGACATATCAGCTGAAACCTTAGGAGTAGCAGCGTTGCATGATGCACAACACATCTTGTTGGTATACTCATAGTCGCAGTTGAGAAATCCCGCCTTTCTCAACAATCCGCACAATATCGGCTGCGTGTGCGAACATTCTGCAATTAGAAAAGAAAGGATAAACTAACGGAAACTTTTGATCTTGCTACCATAACCTCTTTTTTCAGTTATCTCCAGCCGATCTCACTCATCTCACTCAAATTTTGATATCTGTTTAACGTCTAAGCAAAAATTTGCAAGATTATTCATTGAACAATCGCCCACTTTAATACAAACTAATGAATAATTTGAGAGAAACAGCAACACTCCGAGGGATATGCAGAGATTAAGACTCAATAAAATTACTGCTGTTTGAGTGTGAATGAGAAAATCAATCTGGAAGCAGATCTGAATTTTAGCAGCGAGCTTAGAAGCGGCCTAAAGAAGCTACATGAGCTGTATCGACTATGTGAATTCGCAAGACATTGTTACTTCGGTAGCTAAGCGATATTCATAGCTTTTTGCTTTGGAGTTACTTGAATAGCTCAATGCGGTGCGCCGTACCATAGTTGGGCTACGCTATGAAAATTTCGAGCGGCTCTCTCAGCTTGAGTGATCCCGATATGGACGAACTTTAATAGTATCCTGCACTCCGTTTACAAATCCGCAGTAGTGAAAAAAGATGTCATAAGAATTATCTATAAGGTAACTTCTCTATTTTCCGGACTCTTTTTTTTTCCTTATTCTTCTTGCAGTGATCTCAGCGTTGTCTCGAAAGTTCTCAACAGTGACTCGATTTACAATGACTTACGTTACCACAGTACTAGTTAATTTGCAATTAGAGCAAGTAAAGTTTAACTAATTGCGAGTTATATGCGGATACATTTCGTTTGAAACTACCTCTATCTGTTGACGTAGTAGAGTCAGAAGTAGGTCGCGGATTTGAAATGTCCTCGCCCTCATCATATGGTCTTTTCATTTTGCTGTTGCACGTTGCGCAGCTGTAGATATTGCAAACCTTATAATAATCGCCTGGTGAAGCGTCTGTCTGTGTTCCAATTATATCCTAAAAGTGGCCATAAAATCATCATAAAAACGAAACAGCAAAATAAGCCAAAAAGATATTCTCGCACCGTGTATGTAGAATCCAGCGTTTCTATGGTTACTTTGCCTGGCTGAGCAAGCGCAGACTTTCCATAATGCATCAGCGAATTGTAGTCGTATCGAACATTATACACTGTCGAGTGTGCCGAGGGAATCATATCGAACTGTGATTGTTGACCTCAAATTTGCGTTCAACAATCATTGTATCGTAAGTTTTGTTAAGTAATTTGATCAGCTATAATATGCCAAGAACACAGTGTAGGAACAATACACTGTAATTGTGAGGAATAAGTAAGCTCGTAATTCTGTGATGAATGGTTTTCGACCACATGCTTGTTTATGAACCGCGCCCTTTTATGAGTTTCAAATCGGGATCCCATAGCCCCTTACTTTGATGGAAATGACATGTAAAAATGACATTAGTCGTGCAAGATGCAGGGGAGGCTCGTGAATCCGTGTGTACTCTGCATCTCTGATAGGGCCCGTATATTGACGCGTTTCCTAAAGGGAATATCTTTCTGTAAGGTCCATTAAGCACCACTAAACTTCCACTTCCTCAGTTCAGCTTTCTCTGTGTGATTCGGTTTATCAACAAAGCACCTCTACAGCAAAATAAGCAGCCGCTATATGACTGTCAAGGCACCAACTCACGCTACTGGTCTTATTTTCTTAGCAATGTGTGAGGGAAAGTGCATTCGACATGAAAGATTGAAATCATGGAGGCAAACTTAATTTTGCGTTGCTCACAGACCTCAGCAGAACAGAACAAAATGTGACCCGGCAATTAATATGATGGAAAGAATTGGGTCATTGGGAACAAACTGCGTAATAATGCTCGTGATCGAGTAAATTACTAGAATTACATATCTTATATAATGAAGAGTGGGTCAATAAATAGTTTACAGCTAGCGGCATCAATAGAAGAAGAGAGATCAATCTGTAAAAAATGTAATAATGAACCTGGCAAAATGTTTTCGTAATGAATTTTGACGTATTTGTCTCTGTCGTATCTCATGTGTTCGTGCCATAGTCCAATGACGTGCAACAGCTCGTGTTGAACGGTTTTAGTTACTAGACATCTGAATAACCAAAAACTAGTCTGAAAAATGTGGTTGGATGTATAAAAAGCGAACCATTGATTGAAACATTGTTTGGCGCTTGTTCATTTTTCTTCCATGACTTCTATGACTTATGAATATGAAACCAATTTGCACGAATGTTAAACTATAAATTCCGTCGTTTGTTGTAATAAACATTGATAAGTAGTAAACGCAAAACTTTCAGCTTATCGCTCAGTAGGGTAACGGGCAAAATATAAAAATGCCTTATGGAGGTGGAGAATTATTTGAAAGTAAAACATTGTATTTATCGCCATGGAGCGATTTTGAAGAACAGTCTTTATACACTAGGGTGAGATAGCGCAGTGGCCAACGATGCGATTCATCAGGAACTAAGGTGGTGAGTAATGTGCTGGTCGAATCTCCTTTAACAACAACTTCTTCCAACCAATCAGCGACTCACTTAGAAAGCACTTTGGCTAATACACTTCTAACGATAACCTTTTGAGCAGCATTCTAAGGCGATCACCAAACGTCAACTTTTCCACGTCGGCTTGCTAAACTTCGTAGCACGCCGCGCGACTTCAGATCTCACTCAGGTGCTGTAAGTATAGCCTCGGATTTCCTGCGATTTTGTATTGGCGCATGAGCAACGAAAATGAGAGAATTCATGTAGTAAGTTGAGTCCTGAGGAGGATTTTACGATGAAATGATCGAATATCACTGAAATGGCTTCTATAAGGATAATTTTAGCAAAAGCAGCGCTCATATGTCGAACATTCTCCTATGTTTCAACGAGGAAACCACGTCCCTCTGAAAACAAACAATTCTCTAACTGTTATACAACATTTATTTCTCTATTCTTGCAATTTATATTTCTGTAATCACTCGATAGCTTGAGAAATGCGATTCGGAGAATAAAGTTGATTTTTTGAACGACCTCCATACTACGTTCTAGTTACGGCAGAAAGACTACGTTTTGTATGTCGAATGTGTAGTTTCAACTCCACAGCGAATTTTCTTGGTATTATTTATCAAGATTTTGATTCCAAGCAAGCTTTTTGTTATGAAAATTAGAATATGACTGAAGGTGGGGGCGTAGGGAAGGTTTAAAAATGTTTCTGTAGTGGAAAAAGCGCCGAGTTGTCATGAAGTTTGAAAACTGGTGAATGTGGTTGTGAGGTGCCATCGCTACCTTGATCATCATCGTTCTTGATGAAACGTTCACTTTTGCAATTCAAGAAGGTTTTGACCATTTTTGGCTCTTTTATTGACTTAGATTATATCAAAACTGGAAGATATACGTTGCCAATTCGATTTTAGAAGTGCAAAATGATATTATACTGGATTTCTTTATTGTAATTTTTTGTGGCGAACAATAGAGTTACTCCTAATAGGACAATAGAACAAAAAAGGTTCACACTATTGAGGTAGACTAATGACAAAAAAAGGTTTCTTCAAAATATTATTGAAATGGTATCGCGCTGCAATTAGGGTATCAGTTTTGACGAAAGTGTCTTCTTTTGTAATTATTTTGGCATATTTTGATCTAAAATAGCCTTATTGAAGTTTCATCTCAAAATTCCTTTTTTTGTTGGCACAAAGTCAACTCACTGATGAGTAAAGCGTGATTTCATCACGAAATCACAATACTGTGAAGATTACGTGCTTCGATCTCAGAGCCGATCACACCGTGCGAAAGTCGGCGCGATTTCGCCTATGACCGGCCGGCGTGAAAGAGTTAAGCGGAAGCCGAAGCGAGGCGTGAGCTATTCGATGACCTTGTAGAGGACAAATTTAGTAAGTGATATCGGGTCTTGAAAATTGGATAAATCGAGAGTACCGCAGAGTAAATTTGAAATTTAGGAGCTTTGTCGCCTGCTCAACAGAAGAGAAGATGGAAAAATGTTTTGAGTTGTTGAATAGTCGGTCACAGTACATAAATTTAACTAGTGTGAAACCAAAAAAATTGACACAAGGTAGATTATTTAAGCTTGGCGCGAAAAATAGCCATATGTAATTTCTACGATACGGTAGGAGCTTCTTAGGCTAGATTCAGAGGAAATTCTATCCCCAAAACGACAGTCCGACGAAAATAAGGCTTCATTCCTCTTGCCTTTTATCTCTAACGAAGTAAGTACGGGAACTAAACGCTGCCTAAAAAGAGCAGGTTTAAATAATTCGGTAGCAGTAGTTGAAATACCCCCAAAAGCACTAAAGCGCCAATTGGTCCGCAACCGCCTGTATGACCGCCTCTGCGAAGCCACTGACTGCAGGGTTTGCCTAATTGGCAGCGACTGCGACTGCATGTGATCTGGTATAATTTACTTAAGCTCTTGCAAGGCATGCGAGGATGAATACATTGGGAAACGGGTAGACCACTAGTTTTCAGTGTAAAAGAGCAGCTAGTTGGATTACGCAGTTCTTATCAAAAAACTCTACTAGACATGCATAGGAACCAAAAACATGCAGGAGTAATGAGCGGCGTCATATTCACGATCCTCGCACTAAAATCCAAAAATCTGTGCGTAAAACTCTAGAAGCTTTTTGGATACATAGCATAGGCCCAGAAATGAATCGAAAAAAGGAGAGCCTTGTAAGCACGCGTGACCTCGAAACATTCATCGGGCTGATCTTTCCTGCCCAAGTAAAGTCACATCCCGCTGACGCATTGACCCTAAGCAACTGGTCTTCAATGATTGATTGATAGACCCAGAACACGGAATGGTAGGTGTTTCAAAATCAAGCTTCTACTATGCGATCCAAAATTTATTTTTAAACCTTTTCTGCTAGGGTTATAGAGGTTTTGGCTTAGTGGATTGTGGATCAATTAGATCTTTAAAGGATCTGAAGAAGGCGACCTGCCGGAACGTTAACAACCTCTAATATTGTATATTCATGCTGCACTACTAACTGTACTGTTGCATGCTTTTCTGGTATTCAATAACTAAAACCAGTAACACCTCGAAACGGCTCAGCAGTCTGGGCGCCCACCCATGATAGGCAGGGGGCGTCGCACCGCCGCGTTCGCGGCACTCGATATTCGCGGCATATGTGTCTCTATACGAAAACTGTCGTTCTACCTGCGCTCTATTGTAGCAAGCGCCTTCATTCCACGCCGTCGTCTCGGTAGTTGATTGAGACCGTGGGAAAATTGAGAGTCACAACATAGGCAGAGGAGAGTACGCCCTGAGTATGGACAACCACTTACCACGAAGCTGTCACTATCACTATCATGATTATCATTTTCATCGTTATCACTAATCACTATCACTACCGTCACTATCACTATCACCACTATCACTACCACCACTATCACTATCATCATTATCATTGTTATCATTACCACTATCATTATCACCATCATCGTTATCACTAATCACTATCACTACCATCATTGTCATCATCATCATTGTCACTTTCACTACGTTCTCACTATAAATATCATTATCACTTTCACTGCCATTATCATGTTACTATCATTAATTAGAAGTCATTTTTATTTGACCGCCTTTTGCGGTGCTATGATGTTTTCAATAAACCCAATGATGTAGAGTGGTGTGCAAAAACGTTTGCGTCAGCCGGGATTGAACCCAGATCTTACTCTTTCCGATCTCTTATTGCACCCCACTCTATATCATTGGGTCTATTGAAAACATCATAACACCACAGTAGGCGGTGAAATAAAAATGATTTTCATTGATTATTGAAACCCAATATCTGTCAATAAAAGTGGGTTCAATGTCGATAATGACTTCCCGCCACACCGTAGACGTTGGCTGTTGAAAGATAACGCGTTGTAGCGTAGAAGAGTGGAGTGCAAAGCGAGCGTCGGTGGTGCAACGGTTTAGCACATGCTCCCGGAAAGAGTAAGATCTGTGTTTGAATCCCGGCTGACGCAAACGTTTTTGCACACAACTCTACATCATTGGTTTATTGAAAACTATCATTGATATTATCATAATCATTATTGAATAAAAGTGCATTTCACCAGCTACAAGTTCCAAGTGTTGGTCAATGCATTGTCTATGCATTGAATCAAATGCACTGTGTGTAAGTGCCCTTATCAATCTCACAAACAGCTCAAGAGGGTGGCAATTATTCTCACTTTCGTAATCATTGGCATTGTCGCAAGCATAATCATGATCACTATCATAGTCATTTTCATTATGTTGCCATTTAGCGGTGTAGTCTTGTCGTGGAAACATAAGAAATGTAGATGACTTATGAAAATATAGATGTTCTCTTTGCTGAGAATATATCTAAGAAGTTCTTCATAGGAAGTTCCATCATTTCATGAAGAAAATGCTATCTTAGAAGCATCTGGGTTCGCCTCCCCGCATCCGTCATGCTATCTGGAGTATGCCTTCTCACGAGACTCGCCGCCTTTCTCACGGGGAGCGACGCCCACCATTACAGTAGTTGACAGAAAGTTGACGTCGCGCGGTGTGGGACGAAAGCGCCTCACATTGTCCTCAGCGTGTTAACAGAAAAAAATACTCGAATTTAGGAGCTCTAACAATTGCCACTACCGCCTCTTCCAGTTACTCATTTTTCCATCTGTTCTACACAACTCATCATCAGATTCCTTTCGCTGACCACAGCACTTCTTCCCTACCATGTTTTCCGCTGATTCATCGCTGCAGGGATCTCGAGCACACTGTTCAGACTCGATGATTTTGCCTTTTTCGTAAATATCGTAGAATACTGGTCAGGTGAAATCTCCTTAAAGTTTTTAAGATAGCCGGGTCAAGTAGTTTCTACGTGATTGAAACGAGCGTTGACGAAAGAGGAAGAATTAATAATTAGAACCAATAATTGCCGACTTTCTATCAACTCCGATTTTGTCAGTAGACTGATGTTTACTTCTTGAGCTAACATTAGATTATTGTTATAGTTCATATTGATACTATGTGAATTTCCGATAATATCACATTTTCAGAGCCATTTTGTTATTTCGAAGTATTTTGATTGCTTACGAAAACTAGTCGAACTACATCGTGGGTGAAAAATGACTGTGTCTGACTCAGTTTTAAATTCAACCTAAGGAAATAGAGTGTTGATGCTGAGCGCTGTATCAAAGCGCTGACTGGCAATGGGCTGCATGCATAAGTGAACGAGAATTACAAACCTGGTATTATCAACTCTTCGCAGAAATTGTAGTCTCACTGTACTCAAATCACATATAGTTTTTTTGAACTTAGTGATTCATAAAGAACTAACGAGGTGATATTGTTAGCTTCAAGCATCAGTACATTTCTTCCTCTTCGGCGACCCACAGAGGCGGTATAGCACCTAAAAGCGAACAGTTGAACTTCCTTACCTCAAGTAGATCATAGAACCACCAGATCTTCCTCTAATTAATATATGCTTTTTCAACTTGATAGACTTGGTTCACTCGTAGATATAGGTTCAAAACATGCTAAACTTTACCCCCTCCTGCAAATCGGTAAAATTTTCTATCGTACAATACCAACGAAATCCAAGCAAATTCATGAATTTTCTTTGAAATTTTGGATAGAATTACTTTGATATACGGCGAAAATGATGAACACACGACATTAAGAGAATTTTTGTTTGAGAATCATTAGATAACGTGGCAAGATGGCGCTTTTAGTACTTCAACAGATACCATTTATGTAGTATCCTATAATCTAATTCCTTGTATTACTGATTTCTGCAGGGGTTTCGTAAATGACGACGCGAGGAAACCGGTAGTTCAGCCGAAATCAATACTGGCCATTTGCGCTACCGAGGTCGGTGTGCAGGAATCATAGTTGTCTGCCAAGATGAATACAAATCTATCAGTCAGTTATGTGCACAATCAGCTTCGCGATGCTTGCGGTCTTTCGCTAGTCTTTAACTTCGTTCAGTGCTTTTTTTTCTTTCTCAGAAACTGAACAACAAAACTACTTTCTTCAAAAGAAAGCAGTGGACTACACGCTTCTCTTCTACGAGATAAAGACTGAGTTTCGGTGTACATAGATATCGCGCTTCAATGGCGCACTTCTCAAGTAGATATGTGAAGGCTCTTTTCAGGTTCGAGTGCATGGCCCACCTTCTGAGTAATGTTCTATGTTTCTTAAGAGCTCTTCATTATCATTTGAGCCATCATCTCATGCGGTCTGGTAATGGGCTCTTGTACAGCCTGATACATGAGTTTCGACCTTAGAGTCTCGTCAATTGTGCAGAACCCGTCGTATTTCAATCTTTTTTTATCCGATCCTCTGTGGGTGCTCCAGTCCCCACACTAAGAGGTATCGAGAAGAACGTTTCACACTGTAAGTCAAATGAAAATATCACCGAACTTACAGTGTTGTACACCCAATTGCTCTTTGGCTGGTATTTTATCATATTATACCTTTATTCCGAGTGTTTCATTAAGATCACGCTCAAACTTTATAGATCGCTTCATTATTATTTGACCTCTTTCTAAGAGCTTTCCTTCTCTCTGCATATATTTTTGAGTAGAAGCTGAAATTTAAAAAAACCTAGTTAGAAGCTATTGCTTAATACTGTTTGTAAGATGACGTATAGGATTTTTCTTTTTCGTGAGCTGAAACACTCACCCGTGGCCCTTTACGTTCTGAATGTCGAAATAATCCGATTCTCCGCGTCTCATGCGGAAGCGAATGCAGGTGTTTCTTTGGATCCGCTCCATCGCTTCTTGTATTGTGCTGAGTTCACCGGCGTCTTAAATTATGCTCAAAGCTATATCGATTTTACGCAACATTCGAAGTTATGAACTGTTTGATTGGAAAATTGACAAAAATATCCAAATAAAAATACACCGGCATCGGAATCGAGGTGGCACTATTTCATAAGTACCTTAATTGTACCAAACACATGAAACTGGAATAAATGCTGAGGTTATAATCTCAACAGTTTCACTCGGACTCAAAATCAATTCTCTTTTCATATTGTACTTGCCTTTGCCAGTTTCCAGCGCAACGACACTCAGGCAGGCGAGCAAAAGCCATATTTTGAGCGATGCGGCCATTCTGAGCATGCTGGAAGACAAATGATAATTTCATCCAATTGTCCAAAAATATCGCAACTATATGGTCGTTGTGAGAATCTCGGCACAATATCTCTTAGCAGGTGATGGAGCAGTTCAAACTATTGCGGCTCCCTTCGAAATGAAGTTGTGATACGAAAGATTCTAAATTACTTTCTATAGCTATTTCTATCATGTACCAAAATACAGCACCGCTTTCTTGTTTCCATTATATACAGGATTACACTGTATTGAAAAACATGTTAAGTGCTTAGTTTAGTTGATACAACAATTGTCGAAGAGGTCAGAATATGATTTGTAATTTTGATTGTATCCTATTAAATAAAATGCAATAACTCTATTTTGAGTTATGTGCGTCGTGTAAAGAGCTTCAGTCAATCCAGTGTTCAAGGTTTGAGAAGATGCGGGATGCATATAGGACTCAATCGGTGCATTGATGCATCGTACAGGGCTTTCTTCGCACTTTTCGTACTACGTATTTGTGCAGTGGCAAGTTTGAATAAGCTATGAAGCATCGCACTTGGCAAACGCGTTTTTGGAACGAGTAGTGGGGTCTGACATATAGTCATGACAGCGAGAAGTGAATACAGATTTATCAACATACAGAATCACAAGGGGAGCTAATAACACTGTACATGGACAATGGACGAATTTTTCTATGTCATGCAACAGATCAATCATGTGGATGAAGCACCGAAACACATGACAACGTTGAACAACAGCATAGTAGCTAGGAGGCCTCAAAAACCCTTAGGAAAAGTAGTAGTAGAAGATAACCTCAACAACTCACTGCGCTATGCCTTGCGCGTGTACTCACAAGCGTATACATTGATTTGAATGCGCACTCAGATCGCGTTTCATTGACACATGATCCGATGGGAGAAAGAAGCAAATTTGGTAGCGGTCGGCAAAGGGTTAGAATGCGACTCCTGAATCTGTTCGTTTACTTTATCTATCTATCTCACATAACATATCTAAATTAGGCTGTTCTTCAACGACCTATTCATTTTCATTTTGCATCTCCAAGAAATTTGTCACCCGATGCATGTTACGATTGCTCTCTTCATTGCTCGCTCCATCGAGAAAGTATTTTCATTGAGAAAAAACATTTGCGAAGAGCATTAATGGGTATCAACACACGCCACTCGTTACTTCTCGTTACTTTGAGCGATGTTATGAGTGGAAACAAATCAATTCTTATATATGTTGTAGAAATCTTTTCGTTCAAAGATCTTCTGCACCGAAAATGCCTTCGATGATTACGAAAGGCCAAACAAAAGTTTTAACAAGAGGCTATCGATCTTTGGAATTAGTTGAACAGGCTGTCAAATTATTCGAACAGTTCGAAATTACTCGAACAGATCTGCTTTGAAAGAGTGGCTCAGAAAATGCCACAGCAGAGGAAACAGCCCACTTAGAGAGAATTGACATAGCAGCTTCTTCATCGAGGATTCAAAATTCTCAATAAAACTTGCTCTGATAATTGAAAACCCTAAACTATAAACTGTCACAATTCAGTAACGACGGTGGAGAATAATAATGTAAATCATTAGTATAACATACATGACAAAATTATGCAATTCTTTGGTATTATATACATAGCAAAATAATGTAAATCGTCGGCACATTGTACCTAACAAAGTATTTTCGTGCATAATTTTGATGCAGTTGTCTCTGTTGTGACTGTCATGCTCGTGATGCAATCCGATTACATGGAACAGCTTGTATTGGACGAATATATCTACTATCTATCCAAATGTCTAGTACCTATCTGGTACCAGACAGGCCTTAGACGTGTCTGGGTGGACAAGCAGCATTGACGCGGTAGAGTGGGAGGCCACTGCGAGTCATTTTAAAGGCCAGATTTGCATTCAATCACCTCAAATGAAGTTTAAAGTTGAAGACAAATTCACGACGCATCCTCAGGGATTGATCAACGCCGAAAGCTTTTATCCCTTTATCCTTTGTATTCATATAATTGGAAATCTTTGCAAAATATGCAGCTAGCTGTAGAGAAGGCAGCTCATTGATTACGACATTATCTATGCTCTACACCTTTATTCATTCTTAGAATTTTGTCTTCCATTGAAAGTGAGTGACGAATTTGAAAATTATCGAGCTTTTGGAGTATCATAGTAGCACTAATCTAACAATATAAGACCACTGCGCGCTATGTGGATTGACAACAGTCATTCATTTTAACACCAACCTACTGTCATGCGAATGCGGAAAACCGCCTCTATTCTGACCTGCACATCTATCAATAAATCGGTACTTCCTTCTTAAGTAAACACAAGCTAAATGGAAAGTATACGTAACAGTGGCTTTTATTTTAGCACCTTCGCCTTTTTAGAGCTTCGAGATATAGAAGCTTTCAAATTACTGGTGATGAATAATTGGTTGGAGTCTTACAACCATGTGTATGCGTTCAGTCAAGCACATCGTCATATTGACAGCAGATTGACTGTCCGTACACATAACGCGAGTAACAATCTATTTCATCACTTTTCGTACATTCTCTTTCCTGTACTCGACATCTTCTAAGCGACTAACGTGGCGCGTTTACTCGCTCCAAGATTATTACGATGACTTTTGCTTTACGACCAACAAATAATGAACACCCGAAAAAAATACTGAATATATTACACTCCAAAAAATATGACGTAATAAGAACTTTTATCTACTTGATTCTTACGGGAAGACAGAGTAGTGCGCAATGATGCAATCTACATCAAGCAAATTCGGGCAACTTTTCATCGCTTTTCCTGAAGTCCACATTGGAGCGCCTTAGCTCGGTTGTGCCCAAGATCGCCAGGAGAACTACGCCTGCAAACATCCTACGTCAGTTTTGATGAAATTGTAAATCAATTCAAAGAAGATGAAGTTCACAGTGTTTCGGTTCTGCTGTTATTCATGTATTATCCTACCCTTCACGCCTCACACAATACTATTTTCTTCATATATAGTATGACAATTTCTAGGAACTGCGTAATTTAATAGTTTAGGTCAAATTAAAACCGATTCTCAGCTCCACCGAGTACGAAGAAGCAAAAATCGCACTTGCCGTCGGAAAGAGATGTAACTCTCTTAGTTAATTGTGCAATCATCCAGCGTCGATTTGTAATATCGAATGTATGGCCCAATTCCAAGGAATTATCAATGCCAAAAGCTTTTACTTTCATTCTACTGAATTCCAAGAAATCCAGAAAGTTACTAGAAGAGATTTATTTCGCTCTGTTGACATATGCGATTTTTGCTTTTCGACCTCGGTGGGCTGTCCACGTCTTAATCAAAAGATCCCTTGACAAAAGTAGTTGCAGCGTGGGAAAAATTTGTCATAATATAATGTGAAGAAAAAAGCATCATATAAATCATGAAGGGTAGGATAACGCATGAATAATGCAGTAGCGAAACACGGAGAACTCCATCTTATTCAAATTAATTGCACAATTTCTTCATGATTGACGTAGAATGTTGGCAGCGATAGCTCTGCTTACGATATTGGGTATAACCGAGCTAAGGAGCTCCCATGTGGACTTAAGGAAGAGTGATGAAGAGGAGCCCGAACCTTGTTTGATGATAGATTGCATCATTACTACTACTCTATATTCCCGCGAGAATCTAGTAAATAGAACATCTTGTTACGTTCATAATCTATTTTCATATTCTCTCTCAAGTGTTCAATGTATGTTGGATATCAAGCAAAGGTAAACATAATATTGCCTGAAGTGAATAAAGCGCCACGTTGGTCGCTTAGAAGATATCGCATATACATTTACATATATCTTGAGTACATCGAAAGGGAACTTCTACGAAGAAGTGATAAAACCAGATTTGTTACTGGCGCCTGTGTACCGGCAGCCGATATGAGAGTCGATGTTCCAGTACTCACCCGTGTGTCTGCCCATGTGAACCTGACTTATACACACCCACAATAGATGTGAGAATCTATCCAGTTAATCGTCACCACTGATTTAACAGCTTTTAAACTTCAAAGGTCTGAGAAGACGAAATTGCCAAAATAGTAGCTACTGTTGCGTATGCTGTATATTTAGTCTTATGCCTGCTTGAGAGTGAAACTTCAATTCATTGATCAATATTCACGTAAAAAAACGGTCTTCAGCAATCGGATGATAGTTGATCGGCGTTGAGATGGATGATTTCGTAATCCACCTAGTTCGCAGTGGTGTTATGCTGATTGAGGAGTGCTAATTTAAAATCTAAAAGTGTCACATTTTTCAAATTTGTCGCCAAAGTGATCACACCATGTTTAGCAAGCGTTTTCGTAATTTAACATTCAGTAGTAAGTCAAATTGTCATACAAAATTTCGATATAATCGTCCAACACGAGCTGTTTCATGTAATCGGATTGCCTCACGAGCATAATAGATACGACACGCACAACTACATCAGAATTATAAACGAAAATATTTTGCCAGTTAAATCATACCAATGATTCACATTTTTCCCCATCAGAGTTGTTGAACCTGGACAGTTTGAAAGATCAACTTTCCAGCAATTGGAACATTTTTTTTTGAGAACCTTGACTCTTTGATGAAGAACACGATTACGTAAAATTGCTCTAAATAAACTGTCGTTTTTATTATAACATCTTCTGAAACATTCTTTCTAAACAGAACGACTCTGCTCTTGTAATATAAAACCTTGGTAAACGTTAAAAGAACTTTTACCTGGCTTTTCCAAATCATTGAATGTATTTCAGGTGTAACAGATCCTTAAAGGAAGCGTCTCCCACAACATATGTCTAAGGTGACAAGATGGGCTGCCGCGATGATCGGTCGATTTTCGACCGGTCTTATCAAAGTGCGACTTTCTTATCCAATTCGGAATTGTTTCTTCGCTTTGCACGAAACCTCTGGATAAAACGCATGACTCTGCTACCAAATGACTCTAAATACCTTTGTTTTGTCATGAATACGGATAGATCAATCATCGTTATGATCACTTTGATGAAATTTCAGAAGAGGAGAACGTCCTAATTGATTCAAACACTGGCTCGAAGACATTCAGATACTACGAGATTTCTTTACACGTTCAGATGCTCGAAAGTTGGGGCCATCGCGAAAGCCCACCTTGTCATCCAATGAGCCGTAATTTGGCCAATGGCCATTTGCCCACGTATGTGAATCAAACTTAATTTCCCTGATGAACTGCAGAGAAACGGTTTTTATAGAGAATAAGCACAGCATTGGACTCAGCAAGCACTACGCTGTCGAATTGTTGCTAATAGTCGAAGAAAAAGCTCGGTGCGGTGAGAAAAGCGCGAGTGTGAAGCAGAGGAGATTTCGTTTTGTAACAGCGCCAAAAAAGCCCTTTTGAAATTTGGCCACGTAGGGCTGAACCCATAAAACTCCTTGTAGCTTTGCTGACTTTGTAACGTTGAAAAAACCTTATTTTGGCTCAAAAATTTTGTTTGAGAGCGTAGCCTTACCTTCTATACTGATCCAAGTCACTGTTACTTCGTAGATATTTCAAATAGCTGTTCAACATGCAATGGTTTAAGTTTCCTATTTGCACTTCTGCTGTGCACACATACCATGCGATTCGCTAAATGTGTTCACCCTTTAGGTTCGCGTCTATAGCATATGATAACATCCGATTGCCGCGACGCGCGCGAGAGAAATTGTATTGGCGAGCGTAGCGTCTCCTTGAATGATAGAACTTGTGCTTCAAAGAGGCGATGGCGTAATTGAATGACGGAACATCACAAAACGGAGTTCCATGAGATCTTTCAGTAGAAAAAATGCCAGTATGCCATAGGATAACAGTTTTTTGCCTTAATCTATTCGTATCTATGCATTTCCGTTGAATAATACTTATTTCAATACTAGTCTCGGAATACCTTTAAAGTGATGTTTTTACTAGGTAAAACGCCTATGTCATAGAAAGTCTTTAATTTTCATTTCGCGTTCTATGAAGTGAGATCGCATCCTGTGGAATGTGCTCATGCCTTCATCACCGAACAGATCTTTTTCGCTGCACTCTTAGTAATCGTTTGATAGTTAGAGAAATCGAGATTGAAATGTTAGGTTTGGTTTCGGAAAAGCTTTTTTTTTAGTGCGCAGTATCAACGAGTAAAAGAACCGACCCCGCCTCCGAGGTGATTAGTGCGTCTAGCGCTTTGCATGAACTTCGCCACGAATTTTGATGATAATATGAAAACTTGAATGATGGAAGCAGCTCATCGTTACAAGCGGACGGCATGCTACCGAAAAGATTCTTCTGAAGACATTTACGTGACATTAACGCCCTCGTTTTCCAAGGAACCGTGTTATTCAACAGGGGCGACATTCTTGGAAGAATCATGTCATATTTAATTTTTTTTTTGAGCTCCTGTCTTCAACCTGTGGAAGTTGAAACATCTTTTCCCACTCATTTTTCTGCGCATTACCATCGATAAACTTGCATTTTCTGCAATGAACTTTCGTATCGGGAAAGCACACAGTTAGTTCGTAGAAGTCGAGTGGCTTCTCCGCACCTAAACATTGCGTCGTCTTTTACGCATCCCGTCGTTATCAAAGAGTCAGAGAGGATTCACGGTAATGACATCTTCTTTGATGACAACTTCGACGGTATACTTTTTGAAGATAGTGGATGCGGAGCGATCGAATAGAGCGAACTATAGATTACGTCTTCGGAGAAAATGCACAACACAATATACATCTCGCTGTCTACAAGACCTTTTATTCGATGAAGCAAAAATGGCATACTTCTCACATTCTCTACCACCAGAAGGTACATAAATTTGCAGAAAATTGGTCATAGAGTTGCGCTCACAAATGCGTCCATATATGCTTTGTAAGTGCACAATGGTGCAAATGTCTATGTAATAGTTCTTAGAAGTCGACTGGTTCCTTTTACTTAAGCGCCAGTGAACTAAACGACGGCCCAATGGTCGGCAGAGGGTGGTTTTCCAAACGAGAATTTTTTTCTTGCGCACTTGTCAATATCCTTCTGGCTAGATTGTTCTTCATCAGCTCGGCATCGTCATCGACCATCTCGTCGTCTCGTTTCCTAGAGAACAATCGAGAGGCTTTCCTGGTCTTTATCTTCAGGCACAAGATAGCAGTTTATGCATAATATTTATTTAGGTACACTCTTTCTTACAACTGCTAGAAATAGTAGCGTTGTCAGTAGCATTCAAAGGTTAATGAAGGAAAATATGTTGGAAGTATCAATAATTCTGATAGGATAGCATAGAAATGTCTAGTAACAAATCGATATATAATATTTTTTGATGAGCATTTGTATTCCACCCTGAAGAGTACACTATTCTAGGGAAGCAGTAGCATTTTTCTGGCTACTGATAACCTTACGGAAGTCTCTTTTATCATCATCTGCCATTAACTAAAGACAAAGTTTCTTCAGTGGTGAAAAAATGTAAATTTCATTCGAATACAACCACATTGGTAGTACAACGCGCCCCGCTCACTCCGCAGCAGCGTCACATACCAGACGAATTATCAACTTGGAAGTCAAAGGGTTCAAGAAGTGCTTTTTTCGTATGTGTAAGATAAGATGGGAGGTATTATGCACTAGTTCATCTGCTACTTGGTTTTCGGTATGACGTGATACAGCACTTCGTTAAAATTTCTTCTAGATGTTCATTATGGACGCCGACACTCAATGAGCTCTATGGCGAAACCTTCATGTAATCTTATTGT
>JAHQIW010003511.1:0-41996 GCA_019055375.1 Parelaphostrongylus tenuis
CCAACATGTTATGTGGTCTGTTACGGCACATGTACAGCCCGATACACGTGTTTCGGCCTTGCCAGCCTCGTCAGTCGGGCATGCCTTTCGCCTTAGCCAATCCTCTCGGAGAGAGTACCCAACTCCCTACATAGATAAGGGCAGACGTACAATTTACACGTTACATTATGTACATTATGACTGAATGGGCGCCCATTGGGTTAACGACGAAGAACCTGCCCGAGCGACGAAGCTGCCAAAGCCGAAACACGTGTATCGGGCTGTACAAGTGCCCGTAACAAACCACATGCATGGTTCAAAAAATTATGAGGCATACTGAACATTGTGAGTGTTCAAAATATACAAATAACAGTATGAAAACTAGCTATTAAACACAAACTATTGGTCACCTGCTCATAGTGACAAAACGTAGGGAAGTCGTTCTTCCTCGACAATTTGATTCTGTAAAAATGCTGCAATGCCCATCTCTCCAGTACCCAAAAGTGCCACTTCCGGTTCATCTTCTAGTGAATACTAAACATGAGCGAAAACAGAAATGAGACCTTGAGAGAACTTGCAACTTTTTCTCTGTCAAAGCTACCATATCATTGAAAAGAAAATCACGCTCTATCTATGATCCCTCAACACTCTTACGCTGCAGTTACTAATTATTATAAGCCTCTTGGAGTTAATTAATGCCTGAAGGATCTGCCATGCATTCGATTCCATCAAGCATCATTTGAGGTGGTTGAAAACAGAATCTGGCCATTGAAAAATTCACGGTGGTCTATCGATGCCAAGTCAGTGCTGCTATCATCCCGAACATGTCTAGCACAACTTAACCGACACTGTAGGGATGGACGGAAGGTACGGTAAGCCTTGTGCACGGACTCGAACCATCATCGACCATCGACTGATCAACTACGTGTGTCGCACAAAACCTTTATCACTTGGTCATACGCGTTTCGCTGCAGTAACTACAAATTATTGAAATTCAACAGTTTCCACGGAAGGCAGTTCGAGTTAAACAACTGCGCAGGTCCTCAGGAGACGTTATGGCGAACTTCCAAGTAAGCGTAATGGATAGAACTTCAGCAAAATGGTCTCCGTCTCCTTTTTATTCCCTAGGATGAGTCGAAGATAGTGGACAAGGAAGCGATGAAGAATGATCAGGCATGAACTGACAAGGTGGCTGATGGGCTTACACCACTGCCATTTCGCAATACAGAAATTGTCACGGAAATTGTCGGTCTGCTTGCTTCTAATCTCTTGTTCCGCAAACGAACAGAATACCATAAAGTCAATGTTCTTAAGAGCACTAAAATCGGCGTTTGAGAAAAAGATTCCCTGCGTTATAGGTGCAGAATAGGAAGCCGTCTCCATGGAATGATGTGAGCACGTTCAATCGATTCGGTTCTAAAACATCCAGGGCAACGCACATTGCAATCGTTTCTCAGCGGTTGTCCTACCGCCTTCTGTCGTGAGCAAAGGTACTCAGCGTTACTGAGCGATACGAATGTTAGTGACCATTCAAAGCTTAGATCTCCGGCTATCGCATATAACATATACACATATACAGGTACTTTTCGGTTATATGGAGACAAATATATATTCGACCACATTTTCTGCACAAAAATTTTTCATAGGAGTGTTAGTGACCATTCGAAAGCTTAGATGTCTGGCTACAGCTCCATGCGGCCGGCTCTTCGAAACACACTTTTATAACACTGTAGCATGCCAGCATCCACAAAAAAAATTTGCATTATACCCGCCATGCGCCTTCACTTCTATATGCACATAATTTTTTGGAAGCACGATAAGCATATCAACGTGTAGAGGAACTTTGGCAGTATCTTAAACAATCATTTCATTTGGTGTTTCTTTCAATGCAGATAGAAAAATTCCCAATCGAACAAGAACATGTCGAACGCGATCCATCGTCCCGCCCTTGCCCTGCCCTGTCGAAAGGTGGTAAAAGCTCGCCAAAGATGTAAACTCAATCTTATTTTCCCTAACCGGAATTTCAAGAAAATAAGCACATCGTTGGAATCAGTGATACTTACGCCATTGATTAATTACTAATACTCTGAAGAAAGAGCTCTGTCCGGTGAGGTGTAAAGCACAGATCTTTTTTTTTCTCCTACAGCGCTATCAAAAGAGCTTTTGCAACAAGATAACATATTCTTGAGTCCTTCGGAACTTGTGCTATCGGATGAGTATTAGCAATCTACTAATCTAGGAGAAAAGTTTTGCCCGCGAAATGTGAGCGAGATAAGAAAAAAAACAAGTGGTGATGTGGCATGATTTTATTTTGGATTTTACCGCGCTATGAAAGGTTACTTTGGAAAATCGGCGAGCTGGAGCTGTCCGAAAAATCGAAGCTTTTGAATGATTACTAACACTATTATAAAAAGCTCTTGCCCAGCGAATGAGGTCAGATATACATTTGTCCCCCAATCGAAAAGCACCTGCATACACATGTACATATACATGTATATACGCATGCTCATATCCACCCATATTTGATTGTATATACAATATATATTCAACATGACCTGCTCTCACAATTTTATACCAATCCCACCCCAATTCTTGGGTTCGACCCTTTTCCTGCATTCACCTTCCGCAAAGATCTTCCAGTATGTCATGTATTTGCTTCGAATGCTGGCGGAGACGATTCTTTTCAAGATCTCAGAGATAGCCAAGCTAGGGGTTCCTAGGTCTTCAAATGATTCTAGCAGAAAAATATTAGATGGGGAGAAGGGGCGAACGCGTAGCTCATCATATTGTAATTCTTCCACCATGCGGATCCCAATGCTTCTAACATCCAATGCGTCCCCGCACGTATTTATCGCTTTGACTGAGATTGTGTTCTTCGTGAACGTCGTGAAATACTGCTTGAGCACATCTACTTGCCATCGTGAGTAAATCCAGGCGGGGTTTTCCCCAGGGTGTACGATATTGACTGTCGAAGAGTGTTGGGGGATCAAGCCTGCATCGAGCGCGCCAAACATTATTAGCCACTCGCTTACCGGCACCTGTATATGTTTATATATAAATGATAACATATATACATATACAACGTATTTGTACATATATTTATTAGGTCACTCCATAAGTTTTTGCACTAGATCAAAACACGAAATTTACTTACCAGAAGTAAATTTAAATTTACATGATTTCGATATCGTTCGACAGCACATCTTCTTGCGAACATTTTGTTATACAACTTGCCTATACTCGCTTTGACATGGAGCAGCCGTGAAGACAAATTCGCTTGCTACTCATGCACGGATGGTGCGCACGGAGAAATGGTAGTGAAGCACGGGCAAGATTAATCAGCTTCCTGTGAACGGCCCGAGCACGACTGATCCTCCAGACTGTTCTTTCCATCTTTAAACTTCGCGAACCACTGCCTAGGAGTTCTTTCTGCAACCGTATCATCGTCCAAGCTCCACTAATCTTGTACGCCGCTTCACTAGTACTTTTCCCTAAGCGCCATTCGTGCATGAGTAGCAAGCAATTTTATTATGAAGACAGCTCTATCTTATAGCAAATCTAGGCAAGTTGTATTCGAAAATCGCTCGCAAGAAAATGCGCAATCGTACGATACCAAAGTGACGCAATTTTAATTACTTCTAGCAAAACATTTGTTGCTTATTGCTCTAGTGCCAAAACTTATGGAACGACCTAATATATACACATGTACGTATACATACACTGCATATAGACATATATAGTATCATTATGTATTATGATTAATTACTACATATCATGTACCATGATAGTATTCATATTAAAGAACAATACCTGCATATCTTTTGCTGAAGTTTGAAATAAGCCGCAGCCTTCAGTGACCTCCTTCGAGACAATATCAGGGACGGTAATCGGCCTAAAGTCGAGCACACGTACTCGGTCATAGACGTATTCAAGTAGTGCTCGTTCTACGTTTGCCAGTGCACCTGAAATGATGAAGATATGTATGGGGCAAAATAGGGGAAAACACTTGAAAACGACACTTTATGACTACCGCTGCCTGCTTTGATGAGATAGAAACTTAGAGTAACTCACCAACAAAAGCATAACTTCTTTCTCCTGATGCATCCGTTGGATAAAATAACGTTCGCCATGAATGAATAAGCTCCTCGGCCGTCAAACAAGGACCTTCACGCTTTGTGCCCCACGTGCACAACACCTAACTCAGCATTTCCAAAACAACAAGTCCACAGTGAAAAAAAGAGGGATTGAATGTCAAAATGAGTAGACTCGAGCTAACCTTTGCATTTTTCTCATCACCTTTTGGCACATCAGGGTGTGACATGTTGGGTATACGCAAAGCTTCATGGTAAAACTGTAAATTAGTTAACAATGAAACGCCGAAACAGCTCACGGTACTATTCCATTATCGGGACGCATTTTTGAAACTCACAGAAGATAATGCCTATCTCGCTTTTTGCTCAGACTTTTGGAAGTCAGATAGCCTAACACTTTGGGTACGACAGGGTCACGGCACGAACCTTGCCATGCCACACGCGCGGCGAGCAGTCCCTTACGCCAAGTGCTTAGTTGGTGCTGGCCATTAGGAAGAAGGTTGCTAGATCGATTCCCTCCCACGAAGTTTCACACCAGTTTCTTTTGTTTTCTGTTCAATAAGCACATTATCACACCTATTTCAGGCCGTGATATCGTGACAGACGCAATTTATTCATTGAGCCATTTATTCAAAAATTCGTTCGGTATCAAAAAGTGAACTGTTGACAACCGAGAGCTCTTTTTTTGCTATAATAATCACGTATATAGAAGAACCTTCAAACTATCGCACACCTAGAAGTCTACTGCAAAGCGTCGTGGCAAGGTATCAAACCGACGACCTTCTACACGTTAGCAATGAGCACTACCACTCTGCACAATGGACTGTTCGCCACCGCGCGCAGAGGCAGGACAGGACTAGGCGGCCGTGGTCCTGTCCTACCCAGAGTTTTGAAAGCTAAAAAAAGCTCTCGGCGTTGATCAATCCCTGAGGGATGTGCCATGCATTCGACTTCAATTTTTAACTTCGTTTGAGGTGATTGATTGCATATCTGGCCTTTACAATGACTCGCGGTGGCCTCCCGCTGAACCCAGTCAGTGCCGCTTATCCTCCCAGACAAGTCTGAGACCAGTCTGGTACCAATTCACCGACACCGGAGGGATGGATGGCTTGGTGGGCCATGAGCGCGAGATCGAACCATTGACTTCGTGTGCGACGCAGAGCACTTCTAATCACTGCGCCACATGCGCAACCAGAGTTTTATATCTCGACAATTTCAAAAAAGGGCTTATTTCAAAAGGCTCTGTTAGCGCGTTGCAGCAGCGGAGATAGGATTATGTTTCGCTTTAGCGCGCATTCTCGTGTGTTTTAGCATTCTCTAAGTCACCTCGAAAGGTCGCGATTTTGCTAGTTATCTGGAGTTATTTTCTCCATTTTGTAAAAATTCGTAGGGTTTTCCTTCATAGTGATGTCGTTCTATTGACATAAAACCTTTTCCTACTTTATATCGTAAGATAGACCCGCTATAAAGCCTGCACCTGGGAGTGCGACACGTGATCGTTTTTCAGCTTCTTCAGTCCTCAATGAAGATCTTTTCAAAAAACGGACGTATCATTGAGATTTATGCTATCAAATACCTACTGAAACTCTGTCTAGAAATCATTCACAAAACCTACCCGCCTCAGTGTCGTTCGTTGCGAAATCCTATCCACAAATCCACACCTTAACAGAGCAGAAAACGCTCGTCGAGTGTGAAATTTATCCTTATTTTCGCTGCCACAGCGTACTAAGGATGCCTTCTTAGAAAAGGACTACAAGCTATCGAATAACCACTGAAAGTCTGATGGGAAAAGCGAAAAAGGCCTTGTCTCAAAGGCTCGTAAAATACATCCTGATCATGGAATAGTGCTTAGTTTACTAATCTGAAACTCACATCATTCCACACTCTTTTCAGACGTTCCTCATCAATATCAGGTTTCTCCTTCGCATCCATCACCTCCTTCAACTCACTCCACTTTGCTCGTACAGCGTCAATGTCCCCGAGACCTTTCCTCTCCCTGAACAACACTTCTAAACACTTATTGATGACTGATTTCTGGTGAATTCTTACGCGATATTCCTTCTGATGGCCTCCAAATTCGAGTCATCCAGAAGAAAATCGAAGTCGAGTTGTGGTCGATTTGATGAGCAGAAATTGTGATAAAGAGATCTGCGAACGCCGAAATGACGGTTAGTCAACATATGGGAACGAAATAGAGACAATGCGGTCGAGAATATCCGCCTCATCAAGCCTTGAAAACATGAAATCTACTAATAACTGCATGATTCGACGCTGTCTCAATGGCCCAAATAACTACTGTTACTACACTAAAAGTCTTTCAGACAGTATAAAAAGTGAAAATTTATTGATAACATGCAAAAACCTATAACAAAGACAATAGCCACCTGGTTTATATTTCAAACAGAAAGAGATCTCTTATTTTTAAAATTCTAAAAAAAAAAGATTAAGGACACCGGAGCAACCATTGACCACGTACAGACTTTCGCTGAGAGTACATTCTGAAACGATCGTGTGCTCGAGCGAACATACGATGGCAGTGCTCGACCTAAAAATCGCACTTGAAAGTCCTCACCTATGAATAAAAGGAGATTGATAATAACATAGATGGGGTAACACGGCGGTGGATTGGTTGACGATCTAGGCTACCAAGGAGCGGGGTGCTGATTTGACCCCTTATTCAACAATCTCTTGCAATCGTCGACGAACGCCTTAAAGAACGCCCCACCTCAAGCTTCTCCGAAAGTGCAAAGGGGACTTGCTCGATCAGCTCCTACATCATTTTTAAAGAAGACGAAATTTTGGAGCAGCACTCTTAACAACACTCGAAATGCCCAAAGATGAAACGAAAAGATTTCTAGGGTAATTGCCCATTGAAGACGACAAATGAAAGACCGATCTCATTCGTTGGACAAGAACTTTCCAGGGAATTGTTAGTGGTCGTTGGAAAGTTTGAATATGTGGTTACATCCCTTGGCCGGTTTTCGAAAAAGCCTTTTCTGAGGTTGTTACACAAAGAAAACCTATGTTCCTACATATGCATTTTTCTTGCAAGAAAAAGCTCTTTCTTCAGACTGTTAGTAATCATTTGATAGCGTACGATTCGAGGATTTCAACGGGAATGTGCTTTTTTCTTGAACTACCGTTCAGCGAAAAAAAAATAAGATCGAGTTTCACATATTCGGCTTGAATCTCTAAAGGCTATTTCACGGTTGAGGGATTCTGGTGGCCGCAGATTCGATGCGGTGGCCGTCCATCGATTGGCGTTTCGAAGAAGTGCGATTTTCGTTATTCGATTAGAAATTTTTCTCCGCTTCGAAAGGAACTCCAAATCAAACGTGTGACTTTGATATTAAAAGATTTTCTCTACAAGCTCATCTGCTTTTCCTGTTTCCGATGAATAACAGTGAATTGCGCAGCCAAATAGTGAGTGTAGGCTGCCTAATCTTTTCAGGATCGAAGAAGGCGAAGTTCGCCGAAGCGTCAGCTGTTCAAATGATGCCACTATAGAAATCTTGTGTCCTTGCTTATCAAGAAGGAGTTCTGAGATATCGAATAACACCAAAGTTAGAAGCTACTTGTTCTTGGAAAGTCTAGTAGCAATTTGTCCTCTCAGGAGGATGGAATGCATTTAGTGCTCAGTGCGCGAAACTAAATCAACATCGTTTTCGTATTCGAAAGCACATGTAATCACCGAACTATAGACAGCATACTTGAATTTATGTCAAACTTGATAAATGTCATATTCCCATTCTCTGGACAAAATTTTCACTGATTGTCAGAGTGGTAAATTCAGAAAGTAATAACAAAATGTGCTTGACCACTAGAAAATTTCGGTTTTATTTCAGATTTCCATAGATATTACCTGTTGGTCTACAGACAACCGAAGACTCTCAATATAGAAGCGATGAACGAGAGACTAAAGTAGGCTTTTGACGTATTTTGGTTTGATTCTGCAGCGTAATAACAAACTAACCACGCTTTTGATAGCACCGTGCATCACGAGGATCCCGATGATGTTGTTGATCGTACTAAAACGGTACCAGAAAAATTTCATTTGACACTGCTACGGCCTGCATTTACTCAGTATACTTCACTTGCGCTGTGGGCACGGTGCTATAGTGATGTGAAATCCATTCTTTCTACATCTTTTGGCTAATTGTTAAGCAATGATAAGTGGCCATTCTCCCTCACATAGTAAGGGCTCGAAATTAATGTCGTTCCATTCTCACTAACTGCAAGAGGTGATCTTGATCTCGCAATATCTTACTTGGATCTCAAACAACCGTGTCTTTGGCAAGATAACTCACTAAGGGAGCATTTAGCAATAATCTCGTGTAATGTTTGAAATGTATGGAATGTATTTCTTTGAAATCAATACAATCGACTGTTTCAAGACCTCGCTCAAAACGAAATAATTTGACGATGTATTTTGAGCTTTTCATGAGGCCTCTTATGAACACTTATACATTGCAAGACACGTCTTTCGGCCTTGCAGCGTCATCAACTGCACGGCGCCTTTTCGTTCAATCAGTTCCTCGGGGATCTACCCTTGATGTAGAGGGATCGACGACGAACTCTTTACACTGAACGTACGGTCAAATGATCACCTTGATGTTCTTGTAGAGTGTTTGACTGTCGAATGAATGTTTATGGCTCATACGTCGGCATGTGTAACAATCAATGTAGTTAACTATTTTGAAACTTAGCTCGAGAGTGAGTGCAAAAAGTATGAGTGTAAGAAGATCGTCGTCGATTCGTTTATGTAAAGGGTAGATCCCTAGGGAAATGACTGAAAGAAAAGACGTCGTGTCACTTAGAAGGCTGGAAGGCTGAAACACGTGTCTTATACTGCGTGTACACATGTCAGACCTCGTGAAAGGCTCAAAGTAAATTGCCACACGATATTTTATTTTATTTCAACCATTCGTTCAGATTCAATACCACCGAATTCATCAAGCAACACGGTTTGAAGGATGTTGCTGCAGGAACTATCTTTATAGTAAGTTCACTTGCTGGGTCACAATCTTCTCTAAACTGAATTTGATAAACTTGCTTACATTAGCGGCTTGAATTTATTTAACTCATTTTCTTCATATATTAATTCATGCTATTCCGGCGAAGAAAAATCACTGCCTTGTGAAGTTGTAAGTAAGAACAGTGTTGTTTTCTAGCCTTTGGAAATCAAATTCACACATCTCGGCTCATAACAGAATTTTTCTAATAAGAAAACAAGTCTACGGATTCCACAAATGTTTATTTGTTGAGACATCTTATATATTTCGCAGCAACAAAATTCTATTGCTTTTGAAATGATAAACTCTTCCAAAACGCCACAAAAATAATTGAAAAATTAACTGAAATCCATCACGTGGATTATTCTAATTGTGAGGACATATTTGGAAAAAATTTTTCCTCTGGAAACTGTAGTGTCAAGTTATGATCAAAAGGTGACTGAAATAAATGGCGGTACTTTCCGTTATCCGTACCTTCTTTTGACCCTTCAGGAAAAACGTAAATTTAGACTTTGTTGAAGTTCTAATAATCGTTTGATAGCTCAAATTAAAAGACATTTGAAAGGTGTACTCTAATTTCAAAACAGCTCTGTTATTACGATGAAACAACAAAAATAGAATTGTGTTTCTGATTCAAAGATTTCTCGCTGATCATAACCATTTCTTCAGACTTCCAACAACTAGTCTATAGAGCAAATTTTGAGAATTCCATTAATATATTAACTTTAACAAAGAACCTCTCATTGCGTTGCAACAGTCAAAGGATTAATGAGTTCCTAAAATTTAGATCTTTTTCGTAATCCGCACGTTTTCTCGATCCCTCGAGTTTGCCAGCTTTTCTCCTTATTCTTAAGTTCCAACCATTATGTAAGTTAATTATTGCGCTGTGACAGCAAAAAAATTGCTTTTTTCATTCAAACATTTCTCGCTGAATTAACTTTTTGTGTAGAGTATTAGTTATTACTCAAGAGCTTGAATCTCGTCAATTCCAATGATATATTAGATTTCTTGTAAAAACTTCTTGATGCACTGTTGCAGCCAAAATAATGCCAAGTTTCGCGCAGCGCAACAACGACATCAACCACCGTGCTTTTTCCAGTGCCAAAATTGCGAAATCCAATGTTCTTTTGGCTGTTACAGCGCAATATGTAGTTCTTTAAAGACCCAAATATATTATTGGAGTTCTTGGGATTTGATCTATTGATAGTAAACGAGAGCGGAAAAAAATATCCTTCTTTAGCGAGAAACGTTTGAATGAAAAATAAAATCTTATTTTTTCTGTTTAAGCATAATAATGGAGCCATTTTCAAAATGGAATACACCATTGAAATTCTTTTAATTTAAGCAATCGAAACTACTCAGGCTTTGAGAGCAACCATAATGCGAACCAAATACCAAAAAAAGGCGAATCGAAACAGGATACAGATAACGATTTGTTGAGTTCAGTCGTAAAACCATCATTCGATGTCCACAACGTTTCAACTGTTACAGAACGAGTTGTACGGAAAATGGCTTTCTTGGTACAACCCCTTTGTTTGGATTATTCACTGTTGGTCGCAGACATAGTAGTTCTAAGACACTACTACTATGTATTGTGAAATTTAAGCAAAACTTAGCAAAGTTTTCATAGCGAATCAAGTTTTGCTTGGGAAAATTATTGATGCTGCATGTTTTCCCATTATATTTAGAACTTCGCGGGTTTCTGTACATGAGCGATTTTTTGAACGAATTCTACATTTAGAACACAATAGGATTACTTATCGTGCGGACAACAACTGTAAAATCGAGTTTATGCTAGCATTTTGTGTTCCATTCGTTCCATTCATTAGGCGTATATTCAATGAATATCTGCGATTTGGATTGAGTGTTCTAAAGAACTTTCTGTATTTCTGTCTCGCTGTTCTTCCTCATATTCTCGCATCGTAGGTACATTGTTCCTCTTCGCGTTTTCATTGTATGTAGCAGACAATCAGTAATAACCATCATTAAATTCACGGATGACTTCTCCATAGTGAGAAGCGCGACACCAACTTTGCATTCAAACGATTGCTATTGGCTTAGGGTGTAATGTTCAACGCTGATATTAGTACTGATCATTCCATTTCTTTGCGCATAAATTTCAAAGTCAGCAAAAACTTCTCTAAAATCTTTCCACGACATTTATTCATTAACCCTAACTGAGTGATGACTGTACTTAAAAAAAAAAATTCAACAGCCTCAAAATGATGTACGACGTGGTTACTATAAAAAAAAAGTTTACTCCTCAGTGATCTTCATGTCTTTTCTCAGTGAAAAATAATCTTTTATTCCAGATATCAATAGAACTTCAGAAGAATTCTTTATTTCTCACTCTAAACGAAATTACATGCTTATAGAGAAATTTTAGATGAGTTTCAAAAACATTATGAACACGGTCTCTAAGCAGATCACCCATAACGCTATTTGTCTGTTTCATTTGGATTTTCGTATGACTTTTCAGGCGCAATTCGAACCAAAGTGATTACCAAACATCATCGTTGGCGGCATGTCATGAAATTTCACATTGGTGACATCTTCGAACCCCTATTCTCCTCTATAATTTTTTCTGAGCATAAGTCGAATTGTGACCTACGTATAAATCTTACGTTTTCACGTATGAAATAGTTCACTGACAAATCAGTGTTTTACCCACGATTAGCTTGCTCTTATTCGTTGCTCTCTCTCTGACTTCACCGTCTCCCCCCCCCTCCCCCCCCTTCAGCTCAAGCAGTGCAAGCAATAATTTTGTATTTGTGAATTATACCAAAATAAATGTTACGAATGCATGACGTTGTTTGCACGATACCATTTCACTGATCTTATCCGTACAGTCTTCGAACTGCTCACACATCAATTTCGCAAAAGATTTTTTAGTGGACTGCAACATTTCACTAAACCACGGTCTAAATGACGGTATTCTTTTTTTTTGATAGAGGGAGAATATGAGGATTTGATGGAACTTCATATTACGGCTAGTGATTTGACGGTTTCGCCTCCATCAGAACCACGATGATTTGAGCGTGTGTCTATAGCAGCTCTAGCAATATTGGTCTTCGTAGCAGTCGTACGAAGACAAATGGAGTACATTAGGTTACACACATATAGAACCCATAACGTTGTCCTGCTAAACAGCACTCCAGCCACGCTGAAGGGGGCTGGGATCAGTCGGTAGTCTTCGAGAATACAGGAGAGTTTTTAGGCGAGTGTCCGGCGATATTATCTGCTCCTGCAGTCGTAATCCATCTTGCAGTAATCGCATTATCAATAGCTGATACTTCGAAAAAGCAAACCTTCTACACCGACTTTCATTGAACCACGGTGTAAATGATCAATATTCTGCTGTTATCGATTATATATCTGTGAACTTGCTTTATCTCTACTGCTGATTGCTATATTAGCATACTCTCTCTAAACGACTTTGTTTTGTCTAAGTTGTTTAGCTTTTCTTTTATGCTTTTTGAGTTCTCTCAAAGTATTTTTCACGGGTTAAAACTTTGCTCTGTCTTTTCTTGGAGTCAGTTTTATTTTGAAAAAATCTTTTTTTTCATTGATCTGTTGAACTGGGACTGATGATCTGTTTGAGTGGACTGCGAAGAAGATCGATTTTAGTTTGTCGTGGCAAAGCATTTCATTAAATAATGATATAGTAGCTGCATTACGTACACACGAGTATGCTGGCCTTATATATTTGCTTAATCTACGAAGTTCGAAATACCATATGCGGAAATGGACAGATGGTGCGATTATAATAGTTGAATGAACGAAGAAGCTTCTCGAATTGATACGAAGAAATTCTTAGCTATCTCTTTCTTGGGACTTTTCACTTGCTTTCGGGAATCTTATCAATGAAAGAAAATCAAATGAACACCGAATTTATATTGGAACACTGCCCAATACAAATGATCCGATATACGGCGCGGAAAGCGATGCACCAAAAATGGCACACTTGGTTCCAAATGTGTGAATCGTTTAGTTTTCGCGTGTATCGTACTTGATACACCGTTTACCGCGATGCGTGCTAGAGAACCTACATTGGCGCGCGTTCTCGTCGCCTTCAAACGTGAAATGTAGGTTTGAAGCACACATTATCGTGATTGTAAGAAATATCACAGAATTCTACAAGGAGTTTTATACTTCAATAGCACTATTCTTTCTATATTCTAGCTAGAAAACCGAATCATTGTGGATAGGAAAGTTTTATGAAAAGCTCTATCTCATTTTCTTACTTATTCGAGTTTTTGTAATCATTCGATAGCTTGAGAAGTACTGATTTGAGTACTAAACTTGGTATATGGAAAAACTTATGATGTATTCCAATATTGAAGAGAAGATAAAGTTTTGCTTTCACAGTAATTATCCTGTTGTTTAAACTTCAATGCGGATTCGTTAGCGATTATCTAAAAAATTTTTATACTGAGCAAACTTTTGCCCACAAAGAGTTTGATTAATACAAAAAGGCAAAAGTTATTCTCAATAAGAAAAAACCCAGTTGTCGTAAAAAAAAACCCACTTTTCATTACGTATTCTGTGGAATGAAGTGCATTCTGAGGAATCTATTCGCGTTCCCTTACCTTTTTCACCGGGCAAAGTTTTTCACTAGAGGATTAGCGGTGCTTCAATAGCTTGAGAAATGGAGATCTCAGTATTGGACTTGCTTGTTGAAGAGCTTTCTTCGTGGGCAGTACCAACGAGGGAAAAATACGTCTCACTTTCGGGCCAGCCAGCGCCGTTTGAACTTCACAACGAAGTTTGTTTATAATTCTCATAACTTGTTCAGCTCGTGGCTTTACGGTAGTCTGCGGAAAGTTGTTCGAAGAGTTGTGTCTGCAGGTGCGTATACTTTGTTTTGTAAGTGTAAGATGGTGTGAGGTTGTTCATGAACAGTTCGTAGAGGTCTACTGACTCTTTGACTGATCATTATGCCATCTTGAACACCTTTCCATAGCTCATCAAGTGGTGAGGTTCCAAGCAACAGCACTATCCTAGTGCACTTATCAATTATTTTCCATCATTCCAACTATACCGCCCTTCATTGCTCAAATAGCATCTTAAGCGATGCAACGTTTTTCATGGTGTTGTCGGCTCCGTCACCAACCTCTTCGTCGTCACTATTTTCTACAAAGCAATCAGGAGTCCCTTCTTAGTTTCTATCTGCACGCATAACAAATCTCTAACTCAAAATATTTATCTAGGCGTGTCTTTTGAAAACTATTGAGATTAGTAGCTTTGCAGTGGCTAATAAAGAACCGAAGTTCTGGTATATTTTCTTGGTGTAAGTGCAGAAGGAGCGCATGTAGCGCAGTGGTTAGAGGTGCTCAGCTTCGCACATGAAGTCAATTGTTCGATCTCACGCTCTATATCCCTCCGGGGTCGATGATTTGGTACCAGACTGGTTTCAGCCTTGTCTGGGAGGATAAGCAGTACTCACTCGGTTTAGCGGCAGGCCACCGAGAGTCACTGTAAAGGTCACATATGCATTCAATCACTTCAGAGGAAGTTAAAAATTGAAGACGAATGCATGGCATACCCTCAGGATTGATCAACGCCGAGAGCTTTATATTTTAGCTTCAAGTGGAGGAGAATTCTTACTGCAAGCAGTTAAGCGAACTGCGACGTCTCTGATGTACTGTTGCTACTCCAAAATCATCCGCATGTGATCACATCAAAGTCATTTGAAGAGTTGAGATCTAAACAGGGTGGAGGAAATCGTTTTGAGGATAGTTAAATGAAAAGAAATACCTAAAGAACGTAAAACGCAAGTGTGAAGACGGGTACTAAAGTGCTTTAAAAATAGCACATAAAATTGGTGCCAATGACCAGCGGCAAAGGCTGCAGCGATGTGTAATGGTTATAATAGAGTATATGAATATAACTGTAATAGAGTATAAGAATAAAGTTAATAATTAAGTTAAGCTGCAGCATCGTTTCTTCCTCAAAGAAATGCTCAATCCAATTTTATTGAAAGATTTCAAACTTATCATGTGAAGAGTAAAAAGTTCGATCATAAAGCCAACAGGTGAGTTCAGGTACAGTGCTTCTTCCTCAGAATGCATATGGTAGCAAACTTCGATGACTAAAAATGTCTCCCTAACTTCACCCTCTCCCATATACCTCAACTATAGCTATTTCTCACATGTTATTTTTATGGTTTGATATTATAGAATGTTCAATTACAAAACTTCTCAAAATGTTGGACGACCAGAATCTTACAGGATTTCAAAGCAGTTCTGAATGTCATAATTTCTTTGTTTACAGAAGATCTGAAGAGAGGTCCAACTGTTGTGGTTTTACAACACGGCATTCCTGTCTTAGTAGGCAGCAGGTTGAATAGGTGTTTATGTAACTCGGTGTCATAAATATTCATCAATAAATGCACACAATATGTAGGACTGAGCCTGAATATTCTATTTTTAATACTGAAGGAAAAAATATTCAGATTGTAAAATTTGCTCAGGAAATAGAAGTGCAATGGAAAACCACAAGTAATGATTAATGTTGCGTGCTCCGTTAATAATAAGATTAAGAGCCGATAAACACCAAATATCCAATTGGCGAAAGCAGCTTTTATGACAATTTTACCAGCGCAGATACAAATCATAGAGAAAGTTCTCTCTGTTTTCTTTTTTTCCACTGGCTAGTGTTCAAAATCTTTAGCTCTCATTGATGTTTTGGACAAATCTTATAAAATTACTTTTGAGAAGTAGTCAATTTTAATTCTTAACCTTCTTGAATACTTAAACTTATTGTTGGATTTTGTCATACTGTTTATTACTAGTGGTTCTCCACTCCATCCAAGCCACCTTTCGTAGTCAGAATAATTTAACTGTAAAATAGAGAACACGAAAACGGTTCAAAGTATTGAGGCGCAGTATAACATCTTGCATGAATTTATTCCTGAATATTGATGACATTGATCACATGGACAACTAATCATTCCATTACCAACTAAGATAAGGAATGACTTGATGACTGATGAAAGTGTGATGGCGTTCTCAACGCGCGAATTTGCAAATGGTTATAATTAGGCTCTAGGACATCTTTATTTGTCAAAATAGGAACCATTACAATCAGCACATTATTGCTAATGAGAAACGAGCTTGCTTTGCTGTGGCATGAGTGCTGCCTCGGAACTCGGCAAACTTTCAAGAAGCATTTTTTGAGTCGGCGGACGTGAGGTTCGGCGAATATGGAGGATGAAGCAAAATTTCGTAGCCCAGTTCGTTAAACCTTTGAAGCGTTCATTGTGAGACACGTGATCGCCGACTGGCCGTGAAGATCCGTCGTTACTTTTGCACCTACCTTTTTCACTTTCCAATTTAGTTCAGCTGGCTAGAATGGTAAAATGGCTAACGTCAAGTTTTCCTCCAGCATCTCGTGTACTCTTCTAAAGATTAGCTTCGATGATTGCTTTTTCGGTAACATCTGATGAGTTTGATACAAAAGTGTTTGCGGTTTATGCATTGTTAAGATGCGGTTCTTTTACAAATCTCTTCAACCATCAGTGCGGTTGTTAGCAGTTTTCGGACCAAATGCGTTGTTGATTTAAGAGTTCTCTCTGCTGTGCACGATCCATTTTGAGCTCATAATTTTCAACCGCAACTACTTTTGCACCAGTAGGTATCATTTCCACAGTCTCTATATTACGTCATTACAACAAAATATAGAGAACAAAATATAGAGACAAAATGCGCATTAAAATGATTAGCATCACCACATGACTTTCATAATATATTCCAACATTAAACAGAATTGTCCAACACTTTATAAACCGTCATTGCTTTTGCACCAACCTGACAGTAGAAGAAAAACGATGGAATCTCTCTTCGGAGCTTCTGCTTACAGAGGAACCAAAAAAAATTCAGATTAGTTGATGTTTGGAAGACTGTGGCTTGCAAAAAATTCGAAATACTGTGTTGTAGTGTATTGCAGACTATAGAAATATTGAGTCACAAAAATAACATTTAGGCACGGCATTTGAATTGGCTTAGATTAATTCGAAATATGCAGACCAAATCACCTGTCGTAGTCGAAATATATATGAAAATGTGGCAATAGAAAAATTTCCTATCACTGACGTTACTACATGCAGTCATGTAAGAAGCTGTAGCTAAATTCAGTTGAACAGCATCTAAGGTATCCAAGATCAAACTCTTCATTGTTCACTATGAATATTTAGATCGTCTCAGTACCTTCTTCCTTCCTTTATCCAAGGAGCGCAGCCTTTCCTCTCTTCCATCCCATGCAAAATGCCTTCTTGTGAAAAACATGTTTCGAATGGCTATCAGTGTGCGCACAGAAAAAAGCACAGGTAGAATACCCAAGCTTGTCGTGAAAAATAACCATTTCTAATGGCTACAAAACGATAGGAGTTCCGCGGAACAGATTTAGAGGAAAGTCGGCGCCCCTGAATGAAAAGCTCAATGTAAAAAGGTCTCGTCAGCCCTGCACCTTATTATTATCGAAACAAGCACAGGTGTTAAAGGCTGGTTAAAAACTGCACGTTTAGAGAGTTCAGCAGCAATAACCCCGAATAGATATCCCCCAAACACTCTGAAGCGTCAAATGATCTGTAAGCGACAGTATGACCTTTGCGAAATGAAAAACTGGGTAGTTTGCCTTAACGACAGAGACGGTGATCTATGAGATCTGTTACGATATACTTAGTCTCATGTATGATGTACGCAGACGAATACATTGGAGAAACGGGTAGTCCTTTCGGCGTCCGTATAAAGAGCACCTAGCCGAAAAACAACACCAATCAAAAGACTCAATTGGGAGCGCATAGGGAATAAAAACATAACGGAGTAAATTTCAATGTAAGATTCGCTATGCTTGCAGAGGAATTTGAAGCATCTGCGCATAAAATCCTCGGAGCCTCTTTAGATAAACACGAAAAGCATAAAAACAAACCGCAAAGAGGAGTGCCTCGCAATCACATGCAACCGCGCACCATACTTCAGGCTAATTTTCCCTCTTAAGTCAGGCACTTTTTTCCTTTACAAAACTCTACGCGGCTTGTCCTCAATAAATAGGTTGAAGCTTAGAACAGCTGAACAGTTAGTGTTTTAAAATGAAGCTCTTTACCAAGAGATTCAAAAGTTTATGCAATACGTCTTCCTGCCGTGGTTACGGAACTATTTGACTGAGTAGATTGCAGACCAACTGGACTTTTGGAGGGTCTGGGAAGACGAAACTCGTTGAAGCGCCAACTCTTCTACTTTTGTTGTACACTATTTCTACTACACTACTGAATCTTTTTTTCTGCTACACTGCAATAAAACGGTTTTTCCAGAACTAGGTATATTATTGGAATCATCGGAAATTATGCTAACAAATGGTTACTCCTAATTCCAGGAACAGTTCTGTCCTGCGAGAATTATGCGGTGTGAAACAAAAATGTTTTCTTTCTGTTACAGAATTATAAAAAAGTTTTTTCCAAAACAGAGCACATGTGGCAGTAGCCAAAATTTAAGCTTTGAATGATTAGTAACACTCTTGTGAAAATTTCTTATTCAGCGAAAGGAGTTGATTATTCGTCTGTCTGCTTATAACAGGCAAATAAGTGTCCGATTTAGAAGATTGTAGTCTAGTATAAATCATATTTGGATTTCTAAGGTCTCTGAAGACAAATTATTTACTGCAAGCTTGGAATTCTCACATTCACACGAATTCAGAGATGTGATGAACAGAGTGAACATAAATCACAGAGGAGCGTTAATTTAGAAAACCGGTGGACGTTTCATTAACAGAACTTTCAGATGTTAATCTAGATCATATGCTTACCAATAGAAAACAGCGAAGTACTCCTTCTTCGTTAGTTAAATAGGGGCTATTTAATTCTGTCGTGAATGAGCGTTCAATGGCACTGGAGCAGTTGATTTTGGATTTCACAAAAAAGAGAGATTTGGACGTGCACTGCCAGTTGCTCAGTGACTTTCGCCTTAGCCAAGGAACCCAACACCTTACATAGAGGAGACTAGACGTACTATGTACACATGCAATCAAGTGAAAGAAATCTTTAGATGGGCAAAGTTGTACAATCGTATGCTCATAGCTGGTATTTATGAAATATTATACCCTTCGTTTCGAGTTTATTCTTGAGACCACGCTCAAATTTCCATGTGCCCAATAATTATTTTTGAGCCATGCATGTGGTCTGCTATAGGCATCAATACAGTGAGATACACGTGCTTCGAACTTGCAATCTCGTCAGTTTCACAGTGCCTTTTCTCAGTTCCACAAGGATCTACTCCTTACATAGAAGAGTTGACGACGAGCGTTTTACACGTACGGATAAGTGATGATATCACCAAACGGTCTCAAGAAGCACTCGAAATAAAAGATTTTATATTTCACGTTTACCGGCTAACAGCAATCGAATGTACAACACTACCTGTGCGGTGATTGTACCACTTATCAGCGCGTATAAAAGCTGCGGCGCCGACTCCTCTATAGGAGCGTAGATCTCCGAAGAACTCACTGAATAAAAATGTCGCGTGAAACTGACAAGGCTGGAGGGTCGAAACACGTGTTTTGCACTGTATAGTCCATCACAGACCACATGCATGGCTCAAAAATAACTACAGGCATGTCCTCGTCAATGTTCAGCTACTAAACAAAAAATTTACTTTTGAGGTCTTCACAACATGAGTGAGCTCTTTATCACTCAGTACTCAATTATCTGTGAAACCTTTGATGTATAAGTATTGACAGTTTTCATTCTACATGAGAACATATGAGAAAAGAATCGAACAACGGTCAATCCAAACGGCAATCAACATAAATTATACTCGTGTAACTGACAGTGTTCATAGTGGTGAAACTGGTTCGTGTTTCAAAAATATTCCTCTAGGGTAAGTTCAAATCATTAATGAGAAATAAAAATCTAATCGTCCGCTAGCAGACAAGAGAGAAAAAAAATCCTTCATCAAAAAGTATTTTTGCAATGTAATCATTATAAAAGCTGTTTTCACTGATCAGATACGTAGTCTCATGGGGCACTTGATCTCATTGTTATTGTAACGTGTTACACCGCTTATTACTTGTGGTTTTCCACTACATTCTAGCCATATTTCATATTCCAAATAATTAGCAGTAAAATAGAAAACAAAAAAGGATTAACGTGTTCAGGTTGAACTACAGCATGCCGTTTGCACCCATTCATGAATATTCAGTTAACGGTTTACACGAACTATTCTGTCGTCAAATATTTTTCAATATTCTGAGTTGAAGACTTTATAAACATTAACCCCTGAAAATAACATTTAGGAAGCATTTGAAATTGTTAGCGCAAATTGCTTTCGAAGAAGCAAGCAAAATTACCTTCATAGTCGAGATATTTGTGAAGGTACGGCGGCACCAAAATTTTCGTCATCGATGATTTTACTTTTAAACGGGAAATACTTTTACGTGTATTCATAGAAGAAGAACTGTAGCTGATTTTAGCTAAAGAGTAGCTGTTTGCGCCAAGATCAAAACCTTCATATCGATCCTGATTTATATAATAATCAATGATGGGTCGTCCACAACATTCGGAAATTCTGTGGCAGCTGTTTTTGACGAATATCTAGAACATTATACTCATACGTTTATTAAATTTAGTCAATCTGATCTTCCAAATCAGCCTGGATTTGATAGTGAAGAAATGCAGCGAGAGAAGATTGCCTATATATATATATATATATATATATATATATATATATATATATACTATATATATATCTATATATATATATATATATATTATATATATTACCGAAATGAATCAATTTATGCACGAGTTCTCTGTGTATTGCTTCACGAGTTTGCCTTCTTCATGTTTGATCACACATCATCTGAATAGAATCATAACATGGAGGTTGCAAAAGCCAACTACGATTCTGATCTAATTTTCGAATGACGACTTTACCATGTGATTGCAAGTGATAGTCTGAACTTAACATAACGAAAAATACAGCCCTCGTTTGTCTAGCGAAGGCAGAACAAACAACTTCTATATTATCCGCTTAATACGGACATTTGACTATTGGCCTTTGGCTGTTCTATTGTTTGCTGTTACTATAAAATGCTCGACACTTCCCTGATACTATTGTTTTACTGCCTCCTGTTTCGACTGGTTAAAGACTACTGCAAACACTATGAATCCTTCACTCCTGAGAAGAGAAGTTTTCTATCTCTTTAATATCAAGGCCATGACTCTAACGGATCTGAGAACATTGTTGTTACCGCCAAAATCATTGGCGTCTTGGAAAAGTCCCAACCGCAAGCTATCACACTCATTGATCCATGGAAAAGAATCAACTGCTATTATGGTGAAGTTATAGGGCACTCTACTCAGTCTTTTCCACTATCCTAACCCACACTGAATTCGACCACCGTTTAGTGACGTTCATAAAAAAGATTTATTTCAAGGCACATGCTAAAATGACCCCATAATCCCATCGTATTCGTAGATTGGAGATGGACAGAATCGCGAAAGCTGGTCGAAGAGAAGTGGAGATAAGTAAGATGAAATGCTTTAACGCACCCGTAGCTTCTGTCCGTAAACGATATTTTCAGTCACTTCTCTAATTTCGGAATCTAGTTACCATCGAATGCTTCAAGACGAGATATTGCATAGTGTGGTAATGAACGCAAGCTCTTCTTGTCGTGCAAATAGTTTATTTCCTGAATTCACTGCCACATTAGACTACCAATGTGCACGTTCAAGAATGAGCGGTGGGCGCAGCGGCTGAATGAATGCAAGTTATCAGAAGCAAGTTACTGGTTCGATCCCCTACACCAACACTTTTTTGCAATCACGTGCGGGGACGATAGCTCTACTTGCCTCAAGCTTGCGAGCATATTCCAACTCTACGACATTCATGTAGAAAACGAATTCCCCAGTAGCTCGGAACAACGCACTGGTGTTCGAATAACTTTAGGACAGCAGTCCAAGCAACACACGAGTGTTCGAAGAACTTCGAGCCATAAATGCGAGAAATTGTTAAATTTTAGAAGTGCTGGAATCCGCGCAGTCAAATGTGATGACTGATCGTGTGAAGTGAATTCAAAAAATGTCTTTCTAACTACAACTTTTCCATTGAGAATGTTTTTTTAGTTCACTTGCAATGTATGTAAGCAACTACTGTCCTAGTAGTGTGATTATCAAGTCGATATCAGTCAAAAATTGTTATAGTCGTAGTGTCTACTTAGACTTCACATCATCTTGGTCTCTTCCGCTGATTTCGCTTGTGCCAAACATTATCAAATAGGAGTTTTCCGCTCTTTTTTGACAGTTTTACAACGAGAAACTACTAGGAACCGTTTGATTTTGGTAACGTCAACTATTTCGGTTGTCGTCGCCCACTAATAGTCTAGGCCTTCGAGCATTTGCTTTGCTTTGAAAGAAATTCTCAGCATTTCAGAATGGGTTATATGTACTTTCTGCTCCCACTGTTGCTAGTCTTATATCAGAGGTACGTTGTTGTTTTGTCTTTGAAATTAGAATCCTCGATCGAAGTAATGAAACAGTTTTTAGAATTTCCTGTGTCTCTGAACCAGTAGACTACTACATCGGACCGGATACAATGCCTCTACGGGCGACTTATGGACGGAATATTAGGGTAAACTTTTCCACTCTTTACAAAATGACCTGTTTTTGAAACTTTTTTCCTTCTGCGATTTGTGAACGGATCTCGGAAACCGATCATCTACAGAAGAGGGAGCGAGTGAGTAAATCTAAAATCTTACGTTGCTTAGAGGTTTCGCCAGATTCAGCGGAATTCCAAACAGATACCTGCTTCTTCCTTGAATTGCTTTTCTTCTGAACTTCACTGCATCAATTCATGCCAATAAAATTCATAGTTTTCCTACTAATTTTGGATAATAATATTAATAAAAATGCTAGGATTTTGCGCTTAGAAAGTATGAAGTCTGAATCAGTTGCCTCCGTTAGAGACGTCAAATATTGGGTGTACAAATATGACTCCGTCATTTTATTTTTCTGTAGTATTAGGTTGGGGCACATTTAATAAATTGAGAATTTATCCATGTAATCCACCAAAAGCACTAATAATTGTTATTTAAAATGAAGGTCATCGTCTTCTACACCTTTCTGCCATCGGTCCGCCAACTTTCGGATCTGGTCGAACTATCATTCCCCGACTTCGGATCAAAGAACTCTTGACACTTTTTCAATAATAACAAAACAGAGCCCGAACTGCGATTGTATCGTTGCACATGGCAGAGGCTTGTAACAAAGTGAAAATAAGGACGAATAATATCTATGCTTCAGTGGCAAAATCTCCATGAAAAACTGCAATATTCCTATGACATGCATAGGAGTTATCATATGCTTATTAAAGTGCCCCACAACTTTCTTTTCGACCGTAGTAATAGCAAAAATAGAGATATGCAAATTTGGTACTTTTTGGATATAAGGGGCAAACTAATATTCGACCTCATTCGCTGTACAACAAATTTTCATAGGAGTGTTCGTAATCATTCAAAAGCTCAAATCTCTGGCTAAAGCCGTACGTTTCAAAACATCTCTTCATAAAGCTGTACAATCCAAAATAAATTTTCATTCCACACAATCACGCACTTTTTTTTACCTCGCTTATTTTTACTGGACAAAACTCCTTCATTAGAGTGGTAGTACTGTTTCGATAGCACAAGCATTAAATAACTCAAAAATGTGTCTGCTTTTTTGGAAAGTTCTTTTGCTAGCGCTATAGGAAAAAGGAAAAATAAAACATGTGTGTTTCACACCTCGCCGGACAAAGCTCATTTTTGGACTATTAGAAATCATTCGATAGTGTAAGTTTACATGTGTTGAACAAGAGAAAATAAGATAAGGTTTCACTTATTCAGCGGCTTGTATGCCTACGGGGGAAGGGGGAAGTGTGGTGATCAATTGATGAACTGACGGATGAGACATGTTAAGTGCAACTTGTTATTCTACTGGGAATTTTCTCCGCTTTGGAAGAATCTCCAAATGGAACGATTAATCCACATACGGCGAGATTTTTTCTAGACTTTCATATTTTTTGAGCTTTCAGCAAATTATACGCGTGATAAAAATGAAGGCGTGCTGCCAATGTTAAACACAATTTTATTTTGGGTCTCACAGTGTTTTAGACGGGTGTTTGAGGAAATCGCTCACGGACGGCTCTAGCAGAGATTCAACCATTCGAATGATCACCAACACTCCTACGAAAAATTTTTGTACGACGAATTTGGTCGATATTCACTTGCTCCACTGTAACTAAAAAGCACCGCAAACTATTTCTTTTAATTTGATTGAAAGCGCTAATAATCTATACGTTTTTTATAAACAGAATATTTCACATGATGGTTTTATAGGACTTTGAAGATGACGACTATTGCACCCGAAAGGCACCATTTTTTCAAAACTTGCTAGTTTGTAGTCGAGTTTGATAATTGCAAGCGGTAATTTGACCGTGCAATGTCGGAAGAGTAAGGCGGGCAAGGTAAAACTTTCTAAATCCTCCAACGTTACCTCTTTTATGATGTTTTCGATCGGCTTTAACATGAAGTCAAGCGTTATGAAACAAAATTGCACATTTCGTGCCATTTTGGTTTCTTAATATGATTTTTGCAATGAAAATGCATAAACTCAGTATCGTTCAATTACGCATCCTTTTTCGAACACTCTGGTTTACAACTTGCCTGTACTTGCCTCAACATGGAGCTTTCTTCAAGCTCCTCATTCTTGAGCGCCGCTTCACTAGCGTTTCTCCTACGCGCCATACGTGCATGAGTAGAAAGCGAATTTCTCCCACTACAGCTCCATTCTAAAGCAAGTATAGGCAAGTTGCAAGCCAAAATGTTTGCAAGAAAATGGGTATTTGAACGATTTTAAGATCAACAATTTTAATTACCTTGGTTAATAAATCTGCAAAGTACAAAGAATGACCCTTTTCGGGTGCAAAGTCATCATCTTTGAAGTCCTATAAAATTTACTAAATAAAATTTTTTGCATAAAAAACATGTAAATAAATAGCGCTTTTGACGCATTTTCGAACAACAGAAAAAGAAATTGCATACCTTTACTTTTACTATTATTACAGCAATAAAAACGACGAAATCACGTTTGAACACCTAACAACGTGTTTTACATATGTCACTAAGGAAATTATGCATTTAAAGCAAGAAATTTTCTACATCAAAAACATACCAAACATATTTATTCACCTGATCACATTTGTTTTTTTTTTCTCTGTTATTCGATTGTGATATCAAACGCCATGATAACTCTATGCGTCAAAGAGGATACGGTAGCATGTATCGTCTAAGCCAACATGAATAGACATCTGGAATAGCACTTCTTCTGGAACAAAACAATCCATATCAGAATAGTCTCTGTCGTGGAAGAAATTTAGTCAAAAGTACCAATGATTACTTTGATCTATAAAAGGCTAAGCAGTCTAGATGGTAATATATGTGAATGACTCAGTGACGCTACTATATGATCACACTAAATCAACATGTTCAAATGGACATGTAACCCTGTAAAAGTAATACTATGCCGCTGAACCCCGCTTGAAAGCCTGACCTGTTATTCATGCGGTCAAACAAGGAACTGGTCTGTGTCTCTCCAGCTAGTGTGTCACCCTTTATGGCTGTGGTTTAGCACCATTTTCTCATATCTATCTGCAATTTCTGATTTCCTATCAGCTAGTTTGATTGTTCAGGTACGGTCTGGAAAACCACTAAGCCTATTAGCCACATCTTCGCAACCTATGCTGAGGTGGAAGGCCTCCTCATCTGCACTGTACACAGTTATGATGATCGGTAAGTCATAAAAATGATATTTTTAGCTATTTCATAAGCCACAGAACTTTAGAAGATAACTTCAAAGCCGGCTTTTCAGAGAATGAGGCGCTTTTTTGAATCGCAGAGTGAAGGATATCTCAGCGTTGATCAATCCCTGAAGGATATACCATGCATTCGTTTTCAATTTTTAACTTAGTTTGAGATGATTGAGTCCATATCTGGCCTTTACAATGACTTACGGTGGTTTCTCGCTGTATCGAATCATTGCTGCTTATTCTCCCAGACAAGTCCGTAACCAGTCTGGCACCAATTTACCGACCCGGAAGGATGGATGGCTTGGTGAGCCATAAGCACGAGATCAAACCACTGACCAGGTGTGAGACGCAGAGCACCTCTAACTACTGCTCCACATGCGTTCCACAAATATGAAGGAATAGTGATATCAACTGATATGTGGAGGAAATTGAAGCAGAGAATATAAGGCAACAACGATGTGCGCCTGCTGCTTTCGAATCAGTTTGAAATGGCTTAGGCGGCAATTAAAATGTTTTTCAATAAAGCTTCCTCTCTAAGCAGCGAATTGTGACATAGTCCAATAAAAGTTCTATAAAAAGCAGTCACAAAATGTTTCATTGTTTTGAAAACTTAGTTCAGCTCAATCGTTTTGACTTCTTCAAAAGTACACTTTCACTTTTTGATTCAGCAAAACTCCTTATCACATTTATATTGTGCGGATCCCAGCAATTTTAGCATTCGATTCGCTCTCTTGCATTTATCGTCACAATGATCTTTGACGTCCGATTACTTCTTGAGGAAGTTGTCTATATGAATTAGACAGACGCTGGTCCAGTCGAATATCTTTTTTGACAGTAGCCATACTAAGGCATTCCAAGGTGATTGCTAATGATTATGAGGAGTGAGCTGCACCAGCTAGTATGTTACTGATAAACTGCAAACCACTAAGCCACCGCTTCCCATATTACAGAATTTTGACAGACAATCAAACAAATATACCTTCACGTTACATAGCGCTTTCATTTTCTCAAATTCATTTTAACCATAAAACCTGACGAATAATGAATGAAACAAATAGCGACAATGTTGGGAAAAACTAATGATGATTGTGCAAGTGTATTGGAGCATTCAGAGCTGTTATTTAGCGTTGTTTAGACATAACCTAATTTTCCACGTTTTCACTTTTTTTGTATTTCTTTTTAGATCCTGACGCGCCGTCAAGAGCAAATCCATATCTACGTGATTATTTGCACTGGCTGGTGGTGAACGTGCCCAGAAACCTAATACGTTGTGGTAACACATCTGCCTCCTATATTGGACCTTTTCCACCTGGAGGAACAGGTACGACATTGAATTTGCGCCATAAACGATTTAGAGTTGATCAGTCCCTTCGCCATGCATTTGAGTACATTCGTAGCATAACACAGATGACAGATTGTATATCGGAGCTTTATAATTTCATTACTCGTAGTGGCTCAACCAAGAACAATTCAGTGCTGCAACCCTCCCAGACACGTCTGGTACCTTCTGCTAATACTACGATCACGTCAAGAAATCTGCGCTTCACCCACACAGCTCTTGAGCAAAGTCTTCTGAGGCTGAATCGTCCTCACATCGCCTAATCGTTTTGCGCAACTCAGATCTTCGACTTAGATTTTCGCGCAGTACTTATTGAAGACATTGAAAGTTTTGTTTCCAAATGTCCGAAATTTCCTATTAAATTCATTCCTCGCATCTTGTTGTCTGAGAACGGCTGAGGCTATCACGGCAGTGATGATCTCCCACTTATTTTGATATTCTTGGAGTATCTAGTGATATGTTCCTATTAAAAGGTATTTCGGTTAGTGGGTGTAGACTGCCTAATCTTTTCAGGATCGAAGAAGGCGAAGTTCGCCGAAGCGTCAGCTGTTCAAATGATGCCAATATAGAAATCTTGTGTCCTTGCTTATCAAGAAGGAATTCTGAGATATCGAATAACACCAAAGTTAGAAGCTAATTGTTCTTGGAAAGTCTAGTAGCAATTTGTCCTCTCAGGAGGATGGAATGCATTTAGTGCTCAGTGCGCGAAACTAAATCAACAATCGTTTTCGTATTCGAAAGCACATGTAATCACCGAACTACAGACACATACTGATTTAGTTAACTTGATAAATGTCATATTTCCATTCTCTGGACAAAATTGTCAGTGATTGTCAGAGTAGTTAATACAGAAAGTAATAACAAAATGTGCTTGACTACTAGAAAATTTCGGTTTATTTCAGGTTTCCACAGATATTACCTGTTGGTCTACAGACAACCGAAGACTCTCAATATAGGAGCGATGAACGAGAGACTAAAGTAGGCTTTTGACGTATTTTGATTTGATTCTGCTTCGTAATAACAAACTAACCACGACTTTTGATAGTACCCTGCATCACGAGGATCCCGATGATGTTGTTGATCGTAATGAAACGGTACCAGAAAAATTTCATTTGACACTGCTACGGCCTGCATTTACTCAGTATACTTCACTTGCGTTGTGGACACGGATAGTGCTATAGTGATGTGAAATCCATTCTTTCTACATCTTTTGGCTAATTGTTAAGCAATGATAAGTGGCCATCATCCCTCAGATAGTAAGGGCTCGAAATTCAAATGCAAAATGTCGTTCCATTCTCACTAATTGCAAGAGGTGAACTTGTTGTCGCAATATCTTACTTGGATCTTGAACATCCGTGTCTTTGGCAAGATAAATCACTAAGGGAGCATTTAGCAATAATCTCGTGTAATGTATGAAATGTATGAAATGTATTTCTTTGAAATCAATACAATCGACTGTTTCAAGACCTTGCTCAAAACTAAATAATTTGACGATGTATTTTGAGCTTTTCATGAGGTCTGTTATAAACCCTTTTACATTGCAAGACACGTCTTTCGGCCTTGCAGCGTCATCAACTGCACGGCGCATTTCGTTCAATCAGTTCCTCGGGATCTACCCTTGATGTAGAGGGATCGACGACGAACTCTTTACACTGAACGTACGGTCAAATAATCACCGTGATGTTCTTGTAGAGTGTTTGATTGTCGAATGAATGTTTATGGCTCATACGTGGGCATGCGTAACAATCAATGTAATTAACTATTTTGAAACTTAGCTCAAGAGTGAGTGCAAAAAGTATGAGTGTAAGAAGTTCGTCGTCGATTCGTTTATGTAAAGGGTAGATCCCTAGGGAAATGACTGAAAGAAAAGACGTCGTGTCACTTAGAAGGCTGGAAGGCTGAAACACGTGTCTTATACTGCGTGTACACATATCAGACCTCGTGAAAGGCTCAAAATACACTGCCAGACAATATTTTATTTCATTTGAACCATTCGTTCAGGTTCAATACCACGGAATTCATCAAGCAACACGGTTTGAAGGATGCTGTTGCAGGAACTTTCTTTGAAGTAAGTTCACTTGCTGGGTCACAATCTTCTCTAAACTGAATTTAATAAACTTGCTTACTTTAGCGGCTTGAAGTTATTTAACTCATTTTTTTCATATATTAATTCATGCTATTCCGGAGAAGAAAAATCACTATCTTGTGAAGTTGTAAGTAAGAACATTGTTTTTTAGCCTTTGGAAATCAAATTCACACATCTCGGCTCATAACTGAATTTTTTCAATAAGAAAACAAATAGGGATTACACAAATGTTTATTTGTTGAGACATGTTATATATTTCGCAGCAACAAAATTCCCTTGCTTTTGAACTGATTAACTCTTCGAAAACGCCACAAAAATAACTGAATAATCAACTGAAACCATCACGTGGATTATTCTAATTGTGAGGATATATTTGGAAAAAATTTTTCCTTTGGAAACTGTAGTGTCAAGTTATGATCAAAAGGTGACTGAAATAAATGGCGGTACTTTTCCGTTATCCGTACCTTCTTTTGACCCTTCAGGAAAAACGTAAATTCTTAGACTTTGTTGAAGTTCTAATAATCGTTTGATAGCTTAAATCAAAAGACATTTGAAAGGTGTACTCTAATTTCAAAACAGCTCCGTTATTACGATGAAACAACAAAAATAGACTTGCGTTTCTGATTCTAAGATTTCTCACTGAGCATAGCCATTTCTTCAGACTTCCAACAACTAGTCGATAGAGCAAATTTTAAGAATTCCATTTAAAATATATTGGCTTTAACAAAGAACCTCTCATTGCGTTGCTACAGTCAAAGGTTCAATGAGTGTCTTAGTTTGGATCTTTTCGTCATCCGCCTTTTCTCGATCCTTCGAGATAGCACGCGTTTCGCCTTATTCTTAAGCTCTAACCATTATCTAACAGCTCAATATCAATCTCGAAGACATCAATGGTCTAATTCAGTTTCAAAATGGCTTCATTATTGCTCTGTGGCAGCAAAAAAAATTGCTTTTCTCATTCAAACATTTCTCGCTGAATTAACTTTTTTTTCTGTAGAGTATTAGTTATTACTCAGGAGCTTGAATCTCGCCAATTCCAATGATATATTAGGTTAGAAATTCCTCAACATAGCCACCAAGCCACCGTGCATTTTCCGAGCCAAATTTGCGAAATCCAATGTTCTTTCGACTGTTACAGCGCAATATGCATATGTAATGCTTTCAAGAACCGAATACATTATTGAAGTCCTTTGGATTTGATCTATCGATTAGGAATCGAGAGTTTAGAGAACTTTCTTCAGCGAGAAACGTTTCAATGAGAAAAAAAATCAATTTTTTCTGTTTCAGCATAATAATGGAGCCATTTTGAAAATGAAAAACACCACTCAAATTCTTTTAATCTGAGCTATCGCTACTACTCAGGCTTTGAGAACAACCAAAATGCAAAGCGAATACCAAAGAAAGGGGGTCGAAACAGGGTACAGATAACGATTTGCTGAGTGTAGTTATCATTCCATGTCTCCAACGTTTCTACTCTCATAGAACGAGTTATACGGAAAATGGCTTTAATGGTACAACCCCTTGGTTTGGATTATTCAGTGTTGGTCGCAGACATTGTAGTTCTAAGACACTACCACAATGTATTGTAAAATTTGAGTAAAACTTAGCAAAGATTTCATAGCGAATCAAGTTTTGCTTTGGAAAATTATTGATGCTGCATGTCATCCCAATATATTTAGAACTTCGAAGGTTTCTGTACAAGAGCGATTTTTTTTGAACGAATTCTACATTTGGAACACAATAGGATTACTTATCTTGCGGAAAACAGCTGTAAAATCGAGTTTATGCTAGCATTTGTGTTCCATTCGTTCCACTCATTAGGCGTATATTCAATAAATGTCTGCTAACTTTCAGATTGCATTTGTGTTCCAAAAAACTTTCTGTATTTCTGTCTCGCTGTTCTTCCTCATATTCTCGTATCGTAGGTACATTGTTCCTCTTCACGTTTTCATAGTATGTAGCAGACCATCAGTAATGACCATCATTGAATTCACGGATGACTTCTCCATAGTGAGAAGCGCGACACCAACTTTGCATTCATACGATTACTATTGGTTTAGTGTAAAATATTCAACACTGATCTTAGCACTGATCATTTCATTTCTTTGCGCATAAATTTTAAAGTCAGCAAAAACTTCTCTAAGATCTTTCCACGACATTTATTCATTAATTCTTGAGTGATGACTGTACTTAAAAAAAATTCAACATCCTGAAAATGATGTACGACGTGGTTGCTATTAAAAAAAGTTTTTTCCTCAGTGATTTTCACGTCTTTTCTCAGTGAAAAAATCTTTTATTACAGATATCAATAAAATTTTGAAAAATTCTTTATTTCTCACTTTAAAAGAAATTACATGCTCATAGAGAAATTTTCAGTGAAATTCAAAAACATTATGAACACGGTCTCTATGCAGACCACCCACAACGCTATTTGTCTGTTTCATTTGGATGTTCGTATGACTTTTTCAGGCGCAATTTGAACCACAGTGATTACCAAACTTCATCGTTGGCGAGATGTCATGAAATTTTACATTGGCGACATCTTCGAACCCCTATTCCCCTCTATGATTTTTTCTGAGCATGAATCAAATTGTGACCTCCGTATAATTCCTACCTTTCTGCCTATGAAATAGTTCACTGATAAATCAGTGTTTTACCCACGATTACCTTGCTCTTATTCGTTGCTCTCTCTCTGATTTTACCGCCCCCCCCCCCCCTTCAGCCCAACCAGTGCATGCAATAATTTTGTATTTGTGAACTATACCAAAATAAATGTCACGAATGCATGAACGTTGTTTGCACGATACCATTTCACTGATCTTATCCGTACAGTCTTCGAACTGCTCACACATCAAATTCCAGGGAAATTCAATAATTCACAAATCGATTTCGCAAAAGATTTTTTTAGTGGACTGCAACATTTCATTAAACCTCAGTGTAAATGATGGTACTCTTCTTTTAATAAAGGAGAATATGAGGATTTCATGGAACTCCAATATTGAGGATTTCATGGAACAATATAATATACGGCTAGTGCTTCGACGTTTTCGCCTCCATCAGAACCACGATGATTTGAGTCGTGTGTCCATAGCAGCTGTTCTAGCGATGTTGGTCTTCGTAGCAGTCGTACCAAGATAAATCGAGTACATTGGATTACACACATATAGAACCCATAACGTTGTCCTGCTAAACAGCACTCCAGCCACGCTGAAGGGGGCTGGGATCAGTCGGTAGTCTTCGAGAATACAGGAGAGTTTTTAGGCGAGTGTCCGGCGATATTATCTGCTCCTACAGTCGCAGTCCATCTTGCAGTAATCGGATTATCAATAGCTGATACTTCGAAAAACAAACCTTGAACTCCGACTTTCATTGAACCACGGTGTAAATGATCAATATTCTGCTGTTATCTGATATGTGATTTGATAATCTGTGAACTTGCTTTATCTCTACTGCTGATTGCTATATTGGCAGAAAATTCATAGAGGCCAGCCACGTGGCAAGTAAGTATTGAACCTCTGCTTATATTGGAGCTTCGGAGAAATAACAAAATCTCGCAAAACATTGACATGAATATTGAAACTATCCCACAAATTGCCTTTTTCATACGTAAGCTGAGTAAATTTGTTATTTTCTTCGGAATCAGTCCTCAGTGTTCCGCCAATTTCGCCCTTCTCGGAAGCAAGACGTTCTATACCATACCCCATTGTCACTTTCTCACCTTATTTGACCCGTATCACAAATTTTTTTCCACTGGGTGAGTAGTAGTAGTTCTACCTTTCTTCGTTTTCTCGCTATCATCGCTTGACTGAGGATTTGTCTCCGGGTTCATTTCGATTATCCGGAGACAAATGAGTATTCGACTTCATTCGATAGACAAGAATTTTTTATAGGAGTGTTGGAAATCATTCAAAATCTTAAATCTTTGACTACAGCGTAACAAGGCCGCTTTCGAGAAGACCCTTTTACGACGCTGTAGAATACAAAATAGAATTATCTTTCACACCCGTTGCGCGCCTTAATTTTTATCACGCCTATAATTTGCTGGAAGTACGAAAAGCGTATGAACGTGCAGAGAAAACCTCGCAGTGTCTTGATCAACCGTTTCATGTGGAGTTTCTTTCAAAGCGGAGAAAAAGTTTCTAAATGAATAACTAGTTGCATCTCACATGTCTAACCCGTCAGGCCATCGTCGTCAGCCCCTCCTCCAGCGTGTAGATTAGCCGGCGAAAAAGCTTGACGGTTATGTAAAACTCGATCCTATTTGCTCTGTTACACTGTAGCAAAAGGATCTTTCCCGCGAAATAAACACAGCACTGCACTCACTGAAACTTACGCTATCGAATGATTACTAATAGTAAAGAAGAAGCTCTGTCCGACGCGGTTTGAAACACAATTCTTTTCTTTCTCACACAGCGCTATCTAAGAGCTTTTCCTAAAAGCAAACACAACTTTAGTTCTTCGAGATTTGTGCTATCGAAAAAGTACTAGTACTCAACGGAAGAAGTTTTGTCCAGCGATTTATTAGCGAGATAAGAAAATAGAAAGGGTGGTCATGTGAAGCATAATTCCATTTGTTGAATTTTACATCGTTATAAATAGGTTTTTTGTAAATCGACCACGCAAACGCTACCCAGAGATTTAGGATTTCGACTGATTGCTAACACTCCTGTGAAAAATTCTTGCCCACCGAATGAGGTTGAATATTTCTGAATGAAATGACATATGTTCCTGAATAACCGAAAAAAAACCGTCTCCTCAATGAGTGTCGTAAAAAGCTGGCTGAGAACATCGTCTTGCAATCTCGAGGATAACCAGGCTGGAACATTCCGTAAAGTGTTTGTTAGTGATTGCCGGAGAATGTTGGGGTATGAAGAATCAACCCGCTTCGAGCCGGCCGATTATTACTCCCACTCGGCCATAGGCCCCAGGTCTCTATTACAATACCATATCTCATTATTCAGTTGACATTTTCGATATCTAATGGCAACGTAATGTAAAACCACTTCAAATGTCTACCGATTACACGGAAATCACCATTTAATTATTTATTCCATTGGGAATGAGCGGTCTGGAAAATATTGTGGCGATTATAGAAATCCCACCCCGCATTAGGTCACCACGTGGTGCGGAACCTCCTGTATGACCGTCTATGTGAAAAAAAGTGGATTGCGTTATAAACCCTATTGGTAGAGATGGAGACTGCATGAGTTTAACTACATCGTACCTGATCTCCTGTAAGATATGTAGTGATGAATAGGCGAAGCAGGAAGCCCACAAAAAATAGGTCAGTGAAATCCTTGAAAAACACTGATGAGGAAAATGCGTCCTTTCCAAATAAATACTCCTCAAATTGATGGAAACAAACTCTATCAAAGCGCACCATGACACATCTTGAGAGCCCCTCTATTTAGAATTCTTCAAGAAGTGCACATTGCAGAAAACATTTTTTTGAGCCACACTATCCCAACAACGTCGAAAGAAATGTGCACAAAGAGTAGAATAGAGCTCTGTTGTCTCCCCGAAGATATAGCTCTCGTATTGAAAAGTACGGACAGTTAGGGAAAACTGGGAATTCTCTTTACTGAAAACACATTTACAGAAAGATCTCCAGTGATAATCTGCCTCCTCTCAACGACAAAGTGTCCTTAGAATTTATTTCATCTTTTGCGCACAAAACACCTGCAAGGAGTAGAAACAACGCGCTAACTACTCGGAGAACAAAATGCAGCATTTCTAGAGCTATTGAATGACTAGAACAACATAAATAAGATAAGAAACAATAGTCAGTATCAACTGGAGCTACTTGTATTTTCGCTAATATGTTTTTCCCTCATTGGAACTCTTCAGTGTTATTCCATCATTTAATGTTGGCAATGTCCCCCTGAAACCTTAATTTACAATAACTACCGGATTTGTTTTGGGATGCACACCAACACAGGTTACCCGATACGCGGTGCGGAGATCGGTGCATCGAAATCGCTACACTTAGTTTCCAATGTGTTGAACCATTGCGTAGAACTATAATGTCCATAAGTACTGTAATTATGGCCCCTCCAGACCATTTTTAAGCCAGTGAAGCCCTTTCCCCTTTTACGAACCGAAGGATAGAACGATCGTTTCCGAAGAATTATTTGGCGTGTCAACACTGATTACTGATATATAAATAGCTACGTGATGAATTCAAAGCAGTTAGTAATACCATATTTTATTTCAATTCACAAAAAATCAAGACATCGTGATGACGGACTATACCACTTTACATCGGTCACAAGGCAAAATGTAAAGTATTATTGGAACGAAATAGAAGAAATTTTCGCAATCAACGATAATTCGTTGAAACAACCTCAAGAGAGAGAAATCCTCTCATGAGAAAGACGTTTGACATGAAATGAAAAACACTTGATCATTAGCGTTCTTGAACAACGTGAATTCTCTACTTGACAATTAATGTGGATTTCAATTAATAACAGTTTTACATTTCCGAGAAAACAACAGAAAATCGACAACAACAAAGGATAAAACAAGCGGGTGGCAAAATGGTAGGTGCTTACTATAATATTTTATTTCTCAAAAAAATGACTGATTATAATCTTGATTATAAATTACAAACTGCTTAACCCTAAAGGCTAAAGAAATCAGATTCTGTCTAATTAGTGTAAATTTATGACTAATCAGACGCACTTTTCACCTTTGGTTCAACTATCAATGTTCCCTCATCAATATTTTATGAGATTTAGATATCAGAAGAGAACATCCTACACTAAATTCATATCAGGGGCTTTGCTGGTTGAAACTTTATTGGAGGAGGTCGTACGGTCTTCAAGCGACTCCTGATTACATCTGGCAAATTGTCTAACCCTTTTCGATCCTGAAAAAACAAGTTTCTAACTTTAGTCTAGTAAATGATAAAAGATATTAATTTCCAACTACAGTTTATGAGTAGAAATTGAGCACTAAGCAATTTTACGGAAGTTACTAAACTGAAGAAAAAGTTCCTCAATACCTGCAAAAAATTCAAATCTTATGTTTGTTTCACACAGTACGGGTTATAGTAAATTCATGGGAATATCTCAAGAACATTTTCATGAGAATTTCTGCAAGTCTACGACGCGCTGAAGAAAGAGTACCCGGGAATGATTCGTCGAAAGCGCACGCTGTTTCACCAACACAGTACCCAACCCCTCACCGTAAAGAAGACTAAGGAAAAATTTGATGAATTAAATGGAATCGAAATCTTGCCGCACTCAGTTTGAAGTTCAGATGCTGCACAATCCGATTATAGCCTTTTCGCTCATCGAGAGATTTCTTACGTGGACACCAATTTCGAGACATTTGATCAGGTTGAAGAAGCATGTCAGAAGTTTTTTTATTCAAAACCCAAAAATGGTATTTCGAGCAGATCCCGAACCTTGCAGATTGCTGGCAGAAGTTCATGGATAACGATGGCCTTTATTTCGAAAAATAATTGTTGTTTAACTAAATTTAGGTAAAACTTGGAATTTTCAGCGGGCGTTAAGAGCTTTTTCCTCAATCTAATACTTTGCTCCATTGGTTAAGCAAATGAGTGAAGTTTGATTAGTCGTGGTGTACCACAAGAGGAAGCTTAATTATATCACGACAAGCTATGACTACTATGGAGATTATATCGGCCAGAGTGTTCCGCAGTTTGGAAGTTGCTCGCTATACAATTTGATTTCTTCTGCGTTCGGAGTATTTCTGCGCTTCTCTTATCCATTTTATGCTCCACGTTCTTTCGTAGTAACTACCATTATTTCTAGTGAATATGCACTAAAGTAGGTGCAGAGAAAACACTCGTCCAACTATGTAATCATATGCTATCAGCCATTTGATGAAATTATTTGAGTTGAGCGAAAAATATAACGAGGTCTATTCTGTGGCTTTGATGCTTCACCATTCCACAATACCCACCAGTGATCACAGGGATCCAAAAGCACTGAATAACGAATCAGTTATTATTTATTCATTTATTTACACGACCCGTCATCACAGATTTTATTGTGCGGATCCCAGTACTTCTAGCATTCGATTCGTTTTTCGTCTTTTTCTTGAATGACGTAGAATACTGGCCGAGCATGTCTTCTTGCAATTCGAGGATAGCCTGGTTGTAGCGTTCCATAGGGCGTTCTTGTTGACTGCCGGAGAGTGTTGGGAGTGGTGCTCGGCTCCGCGCGCGCCGCGACGAGCATTACAACCACTCGGCCACGGTGCGCCCGAATAACGAATTAGTTGTCAAACAATGCTGCACATTGTATTCAGTGTCGATTCATGAAAGCAGAAGCATCTTTCTGCGCCTCTTCATTGGTCACTCTCCAAGACGAACACTTCTTCATAAAGCAATAGTCTCTCGCGGTAGGATGAAAGATTGTTAAGAGGACTCATCCTCCTCAACGAGCTGCGATCCAACTGCATTGAATGAGCTATCAGATACTAAAAGAAATCTAACGAAGATACCTCTTCAGAGATCACACCGGCCACCATGCCCCATTGTAAATAACCTCTACAAAATACAAGTCGTCGCTAATATCACAATGGTTAGCGATGCAGTGTATGTTAATAAGGTAATAAGCGACGCGCTGGTTCGACCCCTCTGTTGCAATCAACGACCGCTTGAGGGAACGCCTTACTCAGCTACGTTCAAGATTTCAAAAGGAATTGTCATCGACCAGCATTCCACGACATTAATAGCTAAGACGTAATCTTCAAGTAGCAGCCGCTGTAATACATGAAATACTTGAAAACATTGATGATAGATGAATTCAAAGAAACAAATCGAGTGCAAAAGTTGCTGGGATTCGCACAGTAAATTTTAATGACGGGTCATGTAAAATGAAAAAAATAAATATACATATTATGTGTACATATGCGTATATGAATGTATGCGTATGTATATATACATATTCATATACATATATTACGTAAACATATACACATGTACATACATGTATATATGCATTCATATATATATACATATATATATATATATATATATGCCTTGCAAGCATTTTTGAGCCACGCATGTCAGTGGTCTGTTAAAGGAGGGCTGACTTATAGAGCCCGATACATGTGTTTCGATCTTGCGATCTCGTCAGTCGGGCAGTTACCCTTTCTCGTCTTTTGCTAATCTCTGTGTGTGCTCCAGTCCCCACACTTGAGTTCTTCACTGGACATAAAGTGCAAAGCGTTCGTCGTCGCTAACTCTTAGTGTGGAGACTTGAGCACCCACAGAGATTAGCAAAGACGAGAAAGGGTAACTGCCCGACTGACGAGATCGCAAGATCGAAACACGTGTATCGGGCTCTACAACTCAGACCTCCTTTAACAGACCACTGACATGCGTGGCTCAAAAATGATTGCAAGGCATATTGAATTTTGAGCTGTGGTCTTAAGAAAACACTCGAAATGAAAGTTATACATATATACATATATATATATATAATATATATATATATATATATATATGTAGAACTCATGTCGACAGGAACTTTACATACTTCTTCACAAAATGTACTATGCCGGCTGGTTCAGAACTTGATGGAGGATCTCTTACACTTTAGGAGTAACATTTGTACTTTTTGACGCTTTCTGTTCCGTGTTCACAGTGTCTTTTTTTCTCTGTACGGATTCCAGTACTTATAACATTCAATTCAGATATTTTCGTCTTAATCTTGGATGCTGCAGAATACTGCTTGAGCACATTTTGCAATCTCGAAAATAGTCAAGCTGTAGCGTTCCATAGAGCGTTCGTAACGCGCGCGCTGCGACGAGCATTATAGGACTCACTGGGTTGCTAAGACTCATTATATTGTTCGGTAACCGAAGAAGATAGAAGGGAGTAAAAAGACTACAAGTCAAAAAGTGACCAGTTGAGTGTTGCATTCGTACTTTTTGATGGCACATGGACCTATAGTGTCTGCGTGCAGCTGTATCGGTTGAGCACATAGAAAAAGCTCTCCATGATCACCGGCCGGTACGAGTGTTGAACAACTTATCGAATGACTCGAATAAGTTTAAAATAACGTCCTCTTCAACAAAATAAACCACTAGGAAAAGAATGAGCACCGGCGACAATGCCTTCCTCACTTTACGGAAGACTCTATTGAAGTCACGCTGTTTTTTTGCCAACACAGGGTCGAATTTGAATTGAGGTATGGTTATATTGACGTCATTTGAGAGTAAACGCAAACAATATCGCAACTTAGAATACTTGAAAACATACTGTTTGAAATGATTCGAGCAAACCAATCAATGTTCTCGTTGAAGCGACCGCAGTACCATTGCATGTGTGAACAAATTCCTTTGTGCCCGACTTTGTCTGGTAACGAATATCTGAAGAATATAAATTTCATACTCAGTGGTTACTTAAGGTCTTCATGCAAGCATACCTACTGCACTGTAACAATCTAAGGCCTTGAATGACTTCTATACTGCAAAGACCCGGTTCACCATTCGAGTTTCTTTTCATACTAGCCCTGCAACTCCTGGTTTGACCAAGGATTTTGGCACCTCTCAAATTTTAAATGATCCAACTATCCTCTCCAGCTTTATTTGGAGTGTTTTGTTAAGAGCACGCTCAGATTTCAATAGATCCTTTCATTATTACTTGAGCCAACTTGTCATGTGGTCTGGTAAGGGCTCCTGTACAGCCCGATACACGTGTTTCACTTGACATAGAGTGTAAAACGTTAGTCTTCGATAACTCTCTGTAGGGAGAGTAGGGCTCCCGAGAGAACTGACTATAAAAACATCGAAAGACGACGGGTTCTGCCCGACTGACGAGTCTGTAAGGACGAAACAGGTGTATCGGGCTGTACAAGAGCCCTTACCAGACCACATGACAAGTTGGCTCAAATAATGATGAAAGTATCCTCTCTGCGACATTCCATACCTTGATGAAAGAGCACATCTAGTGCATATTATAGATAGTGAAGTTCTTTTAGCAATGGCTGTTGCAACACATGTGATGGACAAACTTCGATTTCAAAACACAACTGCATATGCAAAAGGGCGCATTTGGCGCAGCGGTTGAAGATGCCTTGAGACGTACACGTATTCGATTGTTCGATCCCGCGCAGGAGGCTCTCCACGCCTAATCCCTCCGGGGCCAGAAAGTCGGTATCAGACCGGTCTGCGAGGATAACAGCGCTGATTTGATTCATCGGCAGACCAAAACGAGTCATCGGCCGGATGGCCAGACGTGCATACAAACACCTGAAACTGTTTATGGTGAAGCCGAATGTACAGACACATTCTCCAGGGATTGGCCAATGCCCAGAGCTTTATGCTGGAGTTTTTTTTCATACAGCGAAAGCCTTTTCCTGTCAAGATAGACGACTAAAATCAAGGAATTGAGAAGCAATCAAATCGGGGCAGATCCGAAAAGTGTAACAGTTTCGCAACTACTTTGAGTCGATAAGGATAAAAAATATAACTGTAGAAATATGAAAACTTCACATCGATAGAGGGCAAAAAAGACTTACTTAATCTCCTAGACTGATAATCAGTACAGTTGCTAGCAGACGAAACTTCTCCGAAAATCTCACGTCCAGGCATCCACACCTCTATGTGCACTTTTCGAGCAGCTGGCGCTCCCAACTCCTCACTTGGCATATCTACTTGCCTGAAACAGTACTTCCTAATGAGATAACAAGCACAGAACAGAGACAAAGGATGCATTCGACTTCATCAAGAAGTCCTAGAGATGAATGAATGCATGCTTGGCAAACACAATCGCTTGTGATAACCTTTCGATGAGAAATCGAAACAATGCCACGAGTGGATTGCAAGGGTACCTTTGATCCCTTCGGGACTATGGACCCAACCTCCTGCGTCTCTAACCCCCAGCGTGCTGCTTCTACCCAATGCGTCTAACCCCAGCGTGTCGGTCCATGGTTCCGAAAGGGTTAACAGATGCACTAGATAAATCTAATTTTCAAATTATACCGGATTAGACAAGCAAAGAATAAAGCTCTTGATGTTGATCAACCCTCAAAGGATGCGCTATGCATTCGTCTTTATAAAGCATTTGAGGTGACTGAATGCATATCTGAGCTTTACAATGATCCTAAGTGGTCTATCGCTACTTCAAGTCACTTCTGCTAACCTTCTAGACAAGTTTGGTACACATTCACCGACTGAGAATGGCTGGAAAGCTTGGTGAACCATGAGTGGGGGTCGAACAATTAAACATCCACTGATCGTTCATGTGTGCCGCAAGGCACCCCTAACATTGCGCCACATGCGTTCTTCGTTAGACAATTGATGCAATTATTACCTGCAGTGTAGCCGAGAGCTTCAAATGTCCCTTTCTGGACTTCAACAAGAAAATTCAGTTCATCTTCACTTTGATCCGGTGTACACATTACAAACATTTCAACCTGAAAATTTTCTAAATCACCAAACACAGAAGAACATAGTTCATTCAAGAAGAAGGGAGAAACTCCCCGTATCTACCTTAGTGAATTCGTGTACACGATAGAGCTTTGCTTCACGGGCAGAATTGCTCATTTCAGGACGATAACACCTATATAAATGTAGTACCGTGAAATGTATGACAATTGTGAACGTATCATACCTTTCGTTTCGAGTGTTTTCTTAAGACCACGTTCAAACTTCATCATGCCTGATAATTATTTTTTT
>JAHQIW010003512.1:0-34320 GCA_019055375.1 Parelaphostrongylus tenuis
AAAAAATAATTATCAGGCATGATTGAAGTTTGAACGTGGTCTTAAGAAAACACTCGAAACGAAAGGTATGATACATTCACAATTGTCATACATTTCACGATACTACATTTATATAGGTGTTATCGTCCTGAAATGAGCAATTCTGCCCGTGAAGCAAAGCTCTATCGTGTACACGAATTCACTAAGGTAGATACGGGGAGTTTCTCCCTTCTTCTTGAATGAACTATGTTCTTCTGTGTTTGGTGATTTAGAAATTTTCAGGTTGAAATGTTTGTAATGTGTACACCGGATCAAAGTGAAGGTGAACTGAATTTTCTTGTTGAAGTCCAGAAAGGGACATTTGAAGCTCTCGGCTACACTGCAGGTAATAATTGCATCACATTGTCTAACGAAGAACGCATGTGGCGCAATGTTAGGGGTGCTTTGCGACACACATGAACGATCAGTGGATGTTTGATTGTTCGACCCCGTGCTCATGGTTCACCAAGCTTTCCAGCCATTCCGAGTCGGTGAATGTGTACCAAACTTGTCTAGGAGGTTAGCAGAAGTGACTTGAAGTAGCGATAGACCACTTCGGATCATTGTAAAGCTCAGATATGCATTCAGTCACCTCAAATGCTTTATAAAGACGAATGCATAGCGCATCCTTTGAGGGTTGATCAACATCAAGAGCTTTATTCTTTGCTTGTCTAATCCTGGTATAATTTGAAAATTAGATTTATCTAGTGCATCTGTTAACCCTTTCGGAACCATGGACCGACACGCTGGGGTTAGACGCATTGGGTAGAAGCAGCACGCTGGGGGTTAGAGACGCAGGAGGTTGGGTCCATAGTCCCGAAGGGATCAAAGGTACCCTTGCAATCCACTCGTGGCATTGTTTCGATTTCTCATCGAAAGGTTATCACAAGCGATTGTGTTTGCCAAGCATGCATTCATTCATCTCTAGGACTTCTTGATGAAGTCGAATGCATCCTTTGTCTCTGTTCTGTGCTTGTTATCTCATTAGGAAGTACTGTTTCAGGCAAGTAGATATGCCAAGTGAGGAGTTGGGAGCGCCAGCTGCTCGAAAAGTGCACATAGAGGTGTGGATGCCTGGACGTGAGATTTTCGGAGAAGTTTCGTCTGCTAGCAACTGTACTGATTATCAGTCTAGGAGATTAAGTAAGTCTTTTTTGCCCTCTATCGATGTGAAGTTTTCATATTTCTACAGTTATATTTTTTATCCTTATGACTCAAAGTAGTTGCGAAACTGTTACACTTTTCGGATCTGCCCCGATTTGATTGCTTCTCAATTCCTTGATTTTAGTCGTCTATCTTGACAGGAAAAGGCTTTCGCTGTATGAAAAAAAACTCCAGCATAAAGCTCTGGGCATTGGCCAATCCCTGGAGAATGTGTCTGTACATTCGGCTTCACCATAAACAGTTTCAGGTGTTTGTATGCACGTCTGGCCATCCGGCCGATGACTCGTTTTGGCCTGCCGATGAATCAAATCAGCGCTGTTATCCTCGCAGACCGGTCTGATACCGACTTTCCGGCCCCGGAGGGATTAGGCGTGGAGAGCCTCCTGCGCGGGATCGAACAATCGAATACGTGTACGTCTCAAGGCATCTTCAACCGCTGCGCCAAATGCGCCCTTTTGCATATGCAGTTGTGTTTTGAAATCGAAGTTTGTCCATCACATGTGTTGCAACAGCCATTGCTAAAAGAACTTCACTATCTATAATATGCACTAGATGTGCTCTTTCATCAAGCTATGGAATGTCGCAGAGAGGATACTTTCATCATTATTTGAGCCAACTTGTCATGTGGTCTGGTAAGGGCTCTTGTACAGCCCGATACACCTGTTTCGTCCTTACAGACTCGTCAGTCGGGCAGAACCCGTCGTCTTTCGATCTTTTTATAGTCAGTTCTCTCGGGAGCCCTACTCTCCCTACAGAGAGTTATCGAAGACGAACGTTTTACACTCTATGTCAAGTGAAACACGTGTATCGGGCTGTACAGGAGCCCTTACCAGACCACATGACAAGTTGGCTCAAGTAATAATGAAAGGATCTATTGAAATTTGAGCGTGCTCTTAACAAAACACTCCAAATAAAGCTGGGGAGGATAGTTGGATCATTTAAAATTTGAGAGGTGCCAAAATCCTTGGTCAAACCAGGAGTTGCAGGGCTAGTATGAAAAGAAACTCGAATGGTGAACCGGGTCTTTGCAGTATAGAAGTCATTCAAGGCCTTAGATTGTTACAGTGCAGTAGGTATGCTTGCATGAAGACCTTAAGTAACCACTGAGTATGAAATTTATATTCTTCAGATATTCGTTACCAGACAAAGTCGGGCACAAAGGAATTTGTTCACACATGCAATGGTACTGCGGTCGCTTCAACGAGAACATTGATTGGTTTGCTCGAATCATTTCAAACAGTATGTTTTCAAGTATTCTAAGTTGCGATATTGTTTGCGTTTACTCTCAAATGACGTCAATATAACCATACCTCAATTCAAATTCGACCCTGTGTTGGCTAAAAAACAGCGTGACTTCAATAGAGTCTTACGTAAAGTGAGGAAGGCATTGTCGCCGGTGCTCATTCTTTTCCTAGTGGTTTATTTTGTTGAAGAGGACGTTATTTTTAAACTTATTCGAGTCATTCGATAAGTTGTTCAACACTCGTACCGGCCGGTGATCATGGAGAGCTTTTTCTATGTGCTCAACCGATACAGCTGCACGCAGACACTATAGGTCCATGTGCCATCAAAAAGTACTGAATGCAACACTCAACTGGTCACTTTTTGACTTGTAGTCTTTTTACTCCCTTCTATCTTCTTCGGTTACCGAACAATATAATGAGTCTTAGCAACCCAGTGAGTCCTATAATGCTCGTCGCAGCGCGCGCGTCCCGCCCAGACTCTGCGGCAGGCACGAACGCTCTATGGAACGCTACAGCTAGACTATCTTCGAGATTGCAAGATGTGCTCAAGCAGTATTCTGCAGCATCCAAGATTAAGACGAAAATATCTGAATTGAATGTTATAAGTACTGGAATCCGTACAGAGAAAAAAGACACTGTGAACACGGAACAGAAAGTGTCAAAAAGTACAAATATTACTCCTTAAGTGTAATAGATCCTCCATCAAGTTCTGAACCAGCCGCATAGTACATTTGTGAAGAAGTATGTAAATTCCTGTCGACATAGTTACATTATATATATATATATATATATATGTATATAGTATATTCATTTCGAGTTTTCTGACCACAGCTCAAATTCATATGCCTTGCAATCATTTACCACGCTGCATGTTGTTAAGAGTCATGTAAGCCGATACATGTTTCGATCTTGCACTCGCAGTGGCAGTTACCTCCGCTTTGCTAATCCTGTGGTGCTCAGCTCACATAGAGTACGACGACGAACGCTTTGCACTTTATGTCCAGTGAAGAACTCAAGTGTGGGGACTGGAGCACACACAGAGATTAGCAAAAGACGAGAAAGGGTAACTGCCCGACTGACGAGATCGCAAGATCGAAACACGTGTATCGGGCTCTACAAGCTCAGCCCTCCTTTAACAGACCACTGACATGCGTGGCTCAAAAATGCTTGCAAGGCATATATATATATATATATATATATGTATATATATATGAATGCATATATACATGTATGTAGCATGTGTATCATGTTTACGTAATATATGTATATGTATATGTATATATACATACGCATACATATACATATACGCATATGTACACATAATATGTATATTTATTTATTTTCATTTTACATGACCCGTCATTAAAATTTACTGTGCGAATCCCAGCAACTTTTGCACTCGATTTGTTTCTTTGCATTCTCTATCATCATGTTTTCAAGTATTTCATGTATTACAGCGGCTGCTATCTTGAAGATTCGTCTTCGCTATTAATGTCGTCGAATGCTGGTTGATGACAATTCCTTTTGAAATCTTGAACGTAGCTGAGTAAGGCGTTCCCTCAAGCGGTCATTGATTGCAACAGAGGGGTCGAACCAGCGCGTCGCTTATTACCTTATTAACATACACTGCATCGCTAACCATTGTGATATTAGCGAACGACTTGTTTTTTGTAGAGGTTATTTACAATGGGGCATGGTGGCCGGTGTGATCTCTGAAGAGGTATCTTCGTTAGATTTCTTTTAGTATCTGATAGCTCATTCAATGCAGTTGTTGATCGCAGCTCGTTGAGGAGGATGAGTCCTCTTAATAATCTTTCATCCTGCCGCGAGAGACTATTGCTTTATGAAGAAGTGTTCGTCTTGGAGAGTGACCAATGAAGAGGCGCAGAAAATGCTTCTGCTTTCATGAATCGACACTGAATACAATGTGCAGCATTGTTTGACAACTAATTCGTTATTCGGGCGCACCGTGGCCGAGTGGTTGTGATGCTCGTCGCGGCGCGCGTGGAGCCGAGCACCACTCCCAACACTCTCCGGCAGTCAACAAGAACGCCCTATGGAACGCTACAACCAGGCTATCCTCGAATTGCAAGAAGACATCTCGGCCAGTATTCTACGTCATTCAAGAAAAAGACGAAAAACGAATCGAATGCTAGAAGTACTGGGATCCGCACAATAAAAACTGTGATGACGGGTCGTGTAAAGAAATGAATAAATAATAACTGATTCGTTATTCAGTGCTTTTGATCCCTGTGATCACTGGTGGGTATTGTGGAATGGTGAAGCATCAAAGCCACAGAATAGACCTCGTTATATTTTTCGCTCAACTCAAACAATTTCATCAAATGGCTGATAGCATATGATTACATAGTGGACGAGTGTTTTCTCTGCACCCACTTTAGTGCATATTCACTAGAAATAATGGTAGTTCTACGAAAGAACGTGAGCATAAAATGGATAAGAGAAGCGCAGAAATACTTCCGAACGCAGAAGAAATCAAATTGTATAGCGAGCAACTTCCAAACTGCGGAACACTCTGGCCGATATAATCTCCATAGTAGTCATAGCTTGTCGTGATATAATTAAGCTTCCTCTTGTGGTACACCACGACTAATCAAACTTCACTCATTTGCTTAACCAATGGAGCAAAGTATTAGACTGAGGAAAAAGCTCTTAACGCCCGCTGAAAATTCCAAGTTTTACCTAAATTTAGTTAAACAACAATTATTTTTCGAAATAAAGGCCATCGTTATCCATGAACTTCTGCCAGCAATCTGCAAGGTTCGGGATCTGCTCGAAATACCATTTTTGGGTTTTGAATAAAAAAACTTCTGACATGCTTCTTCAACCTGATCAAATGTCTCGAAATTGGTGTCCACGTAAGAAATCTCTCGATGAGCGAAAAGGCTATAATCGGATTGTGCAGCATCTGAACTTCAAACTGAGTGCGGCAAGATTTCGATTCCATTTAATTCATCAAATTTTTCCTTAGTCTTCTTTACGGTGAGGGGTTGGGTACTGTGTTGGTGAAACAGCGTGCGCTTTCGACGAATCATTCCCGGGTACTCTTTCTTCAGCGCGTCGTAGACTTGCAGAAATTCTCATGAAAATGTTCTTGAGATATTCCCATGAATTTACTATAACCCGTACTGTGTGAAACAAACATAAGATTTGAATTTTTTGCAGGTATTGAGGAACTTTTTCTTCAGTTTAGTAACTTCCGTAAAATTGCTTAGTGCTCAATTTCTACTCATAAACTGTAGTTGGAAATTAATATCTTTTATCATTTACTAGACTAAAGTTAGAAACTTGTTTTTTTCAGGATCGAAAAGGGTTAGACAATTTGCCAGATGTAATCAGGAGTCGCTTGAAGACCGTACGACCTCCTCCAATAAAGTTTCAACCAGCAAAGCCCCTGATATGAATTTAGTGTAGGATGTTCTCTTCTGATATCTAAATCTCATAAAATATTGATGAGGGAACATTGATAGTTGAACCAAAGGTGAAAAGTGCGTCTGATTAGTCATAAATTTACACTAGTTAGACAGAATCTGATTTCTTTAGCCTTTAGGGTTAAGCAGTTTGTAATTTATAATCAAGATTATAATCAGTCATTTTTTTGAGAAATAAAATATTATAGTAAGCACCTACCATTTTGCCACCCGCTTGTTTTATCCTTTGTTGTTGTCGATTTTCTGTTGTTTTCGCGGAAATGTAAAACTGTTATTAATTGAAATCCACATTAATTGTCAAGTAGAGAATTCACGTTGTTCAAGAACGCTAATGATCAAGTGTTTTTCATTTCATGTCAAACGTCTTTCTCATGAGAGGATTTCTCTCTCTTGAGGTTGTTTCAACGAATTATCGTTGATTGCGAAAATTTCTCTATTTCGTTCCAATAATACTTTACATTTTGCCTTGTGACCGATGTAAAGTGGTATAGTCCGTCATCACGATGTCTTGATTTTTTGTGAATTGAAATAAAATATGGTATTACTAACTGCTTTGAATTCATCACGTAGCTATTTATATATCAGTAATCAGTGTTGACACGCCAAATAATTCTTCGGAAACGATCGTTCTATCCTTCGGTTCGTAAAAGGGGAAAGGGCTTCACTGGCTTAAAAATGGTCTTGAGGGGCCATAATTACAGTGCTTATGGACATTATAGTTCTACGCAATGGTTCAACACATTGGAAACTAAGTGTAGCGATTTCGATGCACCGATCTCCGCACCGCGTATCGGGTAACCTGTGTTGGTGTGCATCCCAAAACAAATCCGGTAGTTATTGTAAATTAAGGTTTCAGGGGGACACTGCCAACATTAAATGATGGAATAACACTGAAGAGTTCCAATGAGGGAAAAACATATTAGCGAAAATACAAGTAGCTCCAGTTGATACTGACTATTGTTTCTTATCTTATTTATGTTGTTCTAGTCATTCAATAGCTCTAGAAATGCTGCATTTTGTTCTCCGAGTAGTTAGCGCGTTGTTTCTACTCCTTGCAGGTGTTTTGTGCGCAAAAGATGAAATAAATTCTAAGGACACTTTGTCGTTGAGAGGAGGCAGATTATCACTGGAGATCTTTCTGTAAATGTGTTTTCAGTAAAGAGAATTCCCAGTTTTCCCTAACTGTCCGTACTTTTCAATACGAGAGCTATATCTTCGGGGAGACAACAGAGCTCTATTCTACTCTTTGTGCACATTTCTTTCGACGTTGTTGGGATAGTGTGGCTCAAAAAAATGTTTTCTGCAATGTGCACTTCTTGAAGAATTCTAAATAGAGGGGCTCTCAAGATGTGTCATGGTGCGCTTTGATAGAGTTTGTTTCCATCAATTTGAGGAGTATTTATTTGGAAGGACGCATTTTCCTCATCAGTGTTTTTCAAGGATTTCACTGACCTATTTTTTGTGGGCTTCCTGCTTCGCCTATTCATCACTACATATCTTACAGGAGATCAGGTACGATGTAGTTAAACTCATGCAGTCTCCATCTCTACCAATAGGGTTTATAACGCAATCCACTTTTTTTCACATAGACGGTCATACAGGAGGTTCCGCACCACGTGGTGACCTAATGCGGGGTGGGATTTCTATAATCGCCACAATATTTTCCAGACCGCTCATTCCCAATGGAATAAATAATTAAATGGTGATTTCCGTGTAATCGGTAGACATTTGAAGTGGTTTTACATTACGTTGCCATTAGATATCGAAAATGTCAACTGAATAATGAGATATGGTATTGTAATAGAGACCTGGGGCCTATGGCCGAGTGGGAGTAATAATCGGCCGGCTCGAAGCGGGTTGATTCTTCATACCCCAACATTCTCCGGCAATCACTAACAAACACTTTACGGAATGTTCCAGCCTGGTTATCCTCGAGATTGCAAGACGATGTTCTCAGCCAGCTTTTTACGACACTCATTGAGGAGACGGTTTTTTTTTCGGTTATTCAGGAACATATGTCATTTCATTCAGAAATATTCAACCTCATTCGGTGGGCAAGAATTTTTCACAGGAGTGTTAGCAATCAGTCGAAATCCTAAATCTCTGGGTAGCGTTTGCGTGGTCGATTTACAAAAAACCTATTTATAACGATGTAAAATTCAACAAATGGAATTATGCTTCACATGACCACCCTTTCTATTTTCTTATCTCGCTAATAAATCGCTGGACAAAACTTCTTCCGTTGAGTACTAGTACTTTTTCGATAGCACAAATCTCGAAGAACTAAAGTTGTGTTTGCTTTTAGGAAAAGCTCTTAGATAGCGCTGTGTGAGAAAGAAAAGATTTGTGTTTCAAACCGCGTCGGACAGAGCTTCTTCTTTACTATTAGTAATCATTCGATAGCGTAAGTTTCAGTGAGTGCAGTGCTGTGTTTATTTCGCGGGAAAGATCCTTTTGCTACAGTGTAACAGAGCAAATAGGATCGAGTTTTACATAACCGTCAAGCTTTTTCGCCGGCTAATCTACACGCTGGAGGAGGGGCTGACCAATGGCCTGACGGGTTAGACATGTGAGATGCAACTAGTTATTCATTTGAAAACTTTTTCTCCGCTTTGAAAGAAACTCCACATGAAACGGTTGATCAAGACACTGCGAGGTTTTCTCTGCACGTTCATACGCTTTTCGTACTTCCAGCAAATTATAGGCGTGATAAAAATTAAGGCTGCGCAACGGGTGTGAAAGATAATTCTATTTTGTATTCTACAGCGTCGTAAAAGGGTCTTCTCGAAAGCGGCCTTGTTACGCTGTAGTCAAAGATTTAAGATTTTGAATGATTTCCAACACTCCTATAAAAAATTCTTGTCTATCGAATGAAGTCGAATACTCATTTGTCTCCGGATAATCGAAATGAACCCGGAGACAAATCCTCAGTCAAGCGATGATAGCGAGAAAACGAAGAAAGGTAGAACTACTACTACTCACCCAGTGGAAAAAAATTTGTGATACGGGTCAAATAAGGTGAGAAAGTGACAATGGGGTATGGTATAGAACGTCTTGCTTCCGAGAAGGGCGAAATTGGCGGAACACTGAGGACTGATTCCGAAGAAAATAACAAATTTACTCAGGTTACGTATGAAAAAGGCAATTTGTGGGATAGTTTCAATATTCATGTCAATGTTTTGCGAGATTTTGTTATTTTTCCCGAAGCTCCAATATAAGCAGAGGTTCAATACTTACTTGCCACGTGGCTGGCCTCTATGAATTTTCTGCCAATATAGCAATCAGCAGTAGAGATAAAGCAAGTTCACAGATTATCAAATCACATATCAGATAACAGCAGAATATTGATCATTTACACCGTGGTTCAATGAAAGTCGGAGTTCAAGGTTTGTTTTTCGAAGTATCAGCTATTGATAATCCGATTACTGCAAGATGGACTGCGACTGTAGGAGCAGATAATATCGCCGGACACTCGCCTAAAAACTCTCCTGTATTCTCGAAGACTACCGACTGATCCCAGCCCCCTTCAGCGTGGCTGGAGTGCTGTTTAGCAGGACAACGTTATGGTTCTATATGTGTGTAATCCAATGTACTCGATTTATCTTGGTACGACTGCTACGAAGACCAACATCGCTAGAACAGCTGCTATGGACACACGACTCAAATCATCGTGGTTCTGATGGAGGCGAAACCGTCGAAGCACTAGCCGTATATTATATTGTTCCATGAAATCCTCAAATATTGGAGTTCCATGAAATCCTCATATTCTCCTTTATTAAAAGAAGAGTACCATCATTTACACTGAGGTTTAATGAAATGTTGCAGTCCACTAAAAAAATCTTTTGCGAAATCGATTTGTGAATTATTGAATTTCCCTGGAATTTGATGTGTGAGCAGTTCGAAGACTGTACGGATAAGATCAGTGAAATGGTATCGTGCAAACAACGTTCATGCATTCGTGACATTTATTTTGGTATAGTTCACAAATACAAAATTATTGCTTGCACTGGTTGGGCTGAAGGGGGGGGGGGGGCGGTAAAATCAGAGAGAGAGCAACGAATAAGAGCAAGGTAATCGTGGGTAAAACACTGATTTATCAGTGAACTATTTCATAGGCAGAAAGGTAGGAATTATACGGAGGTCACAATTTGATTCATGCTCAGAAAAAATCATAGAGGGGAATAGGGGTTCGAAGATGTCGCCAATGTAAAATTTCATGACATCTCGCCAACGATGAAGTTTGGTAATCACTGTGGTTCAAATTGCGCCTGAAAAAGTCATACGAACATCCAAATGAAACAGACAAATAGCGTTGTGGGTGGTCTGCATAGAGACCGTGTTCATAATGTTTTTGAATTTCACTGAAAATTTCTCTATGAGCATGTAATTTCTTTTAAAGTGAGAAATAAAGAATTTTTCAAAATTTTATTGATATCTGTAATAAAAGATTTTTTTCACTGAGAAAAGACGTGAAAATCACTGAGGAAAAAACTTTTTTTAATAGCAACCACGTCGTACATCATTTTCAGGATGTTGAATTTTTTTTAAGTACAGTCATCACTCATAGAATTAATGAATAAATGTCGTGGAAAGATCTTAGAGAAGTTTTTGCTGACTTTAAAATTTATGCGCAAAGAAATGAAATGATCAGTGCTAAGATCAGTGTTGAATATTTTACACTAAACCAATAGTAATCGTATGAATGCAAAGTTGGTGTCGCGCTTCTCACTATGGAGAAGTCATCCGTGAATTCAATGATGGTCATTACTGATGGTCTGCTACATACTATGAAAACGTGAAGAGGAACAATGTACCTACGATACGAGAATATGAGGAAGAACAGCGAGACAGAAGTACAGAAAGTTTTTTGGAACACTCAATGAACTGAAAGTTAGCAGACATTTCATTGAATATACGCCTAATGAGTGGAACGAATGGAACACAAACTGCTAGCATAAACTCGATTTTACAGCTGTTTTCCGCAAGATAAGTAATCCTATTGTGTTCTAAATGTAGAATTCGTTCAAAAAAAATCGCTCTTGTACAGAAACCTTCGAAGTTCTAAATATATTGGGATGACATGCAGCATCAATAATTTTCCAAAGCAAAACTTGATTCGCTATGAAATCTTTGCTAAGTTTTACTCAAATTTTACAATACATTGTGGTAGTGTCTTAGAACTACAATGTCTGCGACCAACACTGAATAATCCAAACCAAGGGGTTGTACCATTAAAGCCATTTTCCGTATAACTCGTTCTATGAGAGTAGAAACGTTGGAGACATGGAATGATAACTACACTCAGCAAATCGTTATCTGTACCCTGTTTCGACCCCCTTTCTTTGGTATTCGCTTTGCATTTTGGTTGTTCTCAAAGCCTGAGTAGTAGCGATAGCTCAGATTAAAAGAATTTGAGTGGTGTTTTTCATTTTCAAAATGGCTCCATTATTATGCTGAAACAGAAAAAATTGATTTTTTTTCTCATTGAAACGTTTCTCGCTGAAGAAAGTTCTCTAAACTCTCGATTCCTAATCGATAGATCAAATCCAAAGGACTTCAATAATGTATTCGGTTCTTGAAAGCATTACATATGCATATTGCGCTGTAACAGTCGAAAGAACATTGGATTTCGCAAATTTGGCTCGGAAAATGCACGGTGGCTTGGTGGCTATGTTGAGGAATTTCTAACCTAATATATCATTGGAATTGGCGAGATTCAAGCTCCTGAGTAATAACTAATACTCTACAGAAAAAAAAGTTAATTCAGCGAGAAATGTTTGAATGAGAAAAGCAATTTTTTTTGCTGCCACAGAGCAATAATGAAGCCATTTTGAAACTGAATTAGACCATTGATGTCTTCGAGATTGATTTGAGCTGTTAGATAATGGTTAGAGCTTAAGAATAAGGCGAAACGCGTGCTATCTCGAAGGATCGAGAAAAGGCGGATGACGAAAAGATCCAAACTAAGACACTCATTGAACCTTTGACTGTTGCAACGCAATGAGAGGTTCTTTGTTAAAGCCAATATATTTTAAATGGAATTCTTAAAATTTGCTCTATCGACTAGTTGTTGGAAGTCTGAAGAAATGGCTATGCTCAGTGAGAAATCTTAGAATCAGAAACGCAAGTCTATTTTTGTTGTTTCATCGTAATAACGGAGCTGTTTTGAAATTAGAGTACACCTTTCAAATGTCTTTTGATTTAAGCTATCAAACGATTATTAGAACTTCAACAAAGTCTAAGAATTTACGTTTTTCCTGAAGGGTCAAAAGAAGGTACGGATAACGGAAAAGTACCGCCATTTATTTCAGTCACCTTTTGATCATAACTTGACACTACAGTTTCCAAAGGAAAAATTTTTTCCAAATATATCCTCACAATTAGAATAATCCACGTGATGGTTTCAGTTAATTATTCAGTTATTTTTGTGGCGTTTTCGAAGAGTTAATCAGTTCAAAAGCAAGGGAATTTTGTTGCTGCGAAATATATAACATGTCTCAACAAATAAACATTTGTGTAATCCCTATTTGTTTTCTTATTGAAAAAATTCAGTTATGAGCCGAGATGTGTGAATTTGATTTCCAAAGGCTAAAAAACAATGTTCTTACTTACAACTTCACAAGATAGTGATTTTTCTTCTCCGGAATAGCATGAATTAATATATGAAAAAAATGAGTTAAATAACTTCAAGCCGCTAAAGTAAGCAAGTTTATTAAATTCAGTTTAGAGAAGATTGTGACCCAGCAAGTGAACTTACTTCAAAGAAAGTTCCTGCAACAGCATCCTTCAAACCGTGTTGCTTGATGAATTCCGTGGTATTGAACCTGAACGAATGGTTCAAATAAAATAAAATATTGTCTGGCAGTGTATTTTGAGCCTTTCACGAGGTCTGATATGTGTACACGCAGTATAAGACACGTGTTTCAGCCTTCCAGCCTTCTAAGTGACACGACGTCTTTTCTTTCAGTCATTTCCCTAGGGATCTACCCTTTACATAAACGAATCGACGACGAACTTCTTACACTCATACTTTTTGCACTCACTCTTGAGCTAAGTTTCAAAATAGTTAATTACATTGATTGTTACGCATGCCCACGTATGAGCCATAAACATTCATTCGACAATCAAACACTCTACAAGAACATCACGGTGATTATTTGACCGTACGTTCAGTGTAAAGAGTTCGTCGTCGATCCCTCTACATCAAGGGTAGATCCCCGAGGAACTGATTGAACGAAATGCGCCGTGCAGTTGATGACGCTGCAAGGCCGAAAGACGTGTCTTGCAATGTAAAAGGGTTTATAACAGACCTCATGAAAAGCTCAAAATACATCGTCAAATTATTTAGTTTTGAGCAAGGTCTTGAAACAGTCGATTGTATTGATTTCAAAGAAATACATTTCATACATTTCATACATTACACGAGATTATTGCTAAATGCTCCCTTAGTGATTTATCTTGCCAAAGACACGGATGTTCAAGATCCAAGTAAGATATTGCGACAACAAGTTCACCTCTTGCAATTAGTGAGAATGGAACGACATTTTGCATTTGAATTTCGAGCCCTTACTATCTGAGGGATGATGGCCACTTATCATTGCTTAACAATTAGCCAAAAGATGTAGAAAGAATGGATTTCACATCACTATAGCACTATCCGTGTCCACAACGCAAGTGAAGTATACTGAGTAAATGCAGGCCGTAGCAGTGTCAAATGAAATTTTTCTGGTACCGTTTCATTACGATCAACAACATCATCGGGATCCTCGTGATGCAGGGTACTATCAAAAGTCGTGGTTAGTTTGTTATTACGGTGCAGAATCAAACCAAAATACGTCAAAAGCCTACTTTAGTCTCTCGTTCATCGCTTCTATATTGAGAGTCTTCGGTTGTCTGTAGACCAACAGGTAATATCTGTGGAAACCTGAAATAAACCGAAATTTTCTAGTAGTCAAGCACATTTTGTTATTACTTTCTGTATTTACTACTCTGACAATCACTGACAATTTTGTCCAGAGAATGGAAATATGACATTTATCAAGTTTAACTAAATTCAAGTATGTGTCTGTAGTTCGGTGATTACATGTGCTTTCGAATACGAAAACGATTGTTGATTTAGTTTCGCGCACTGAGCACTAAATGCATTCCATCCTCCTGAGAGGACAAATTGCTACTAGACTTTCCAAGAACAATTAGCTTCTAACTTTGGTGTTATTCGATATCTCAGAATTCCTTCTTGATAAGCAAGGACACAAGATTTCTATATTGGCATCATTTGAACAGCTGACGCTTCGGCGAACTTCGCCTTCTTCGATCCTGAAAACATTAGGCAGTCTACGCCCACTAACCCAACTACCTTTTAATAGAACATATCACTAGATACTCCAAGAATATCAAAATAAGTGGAGATCATCACTGCCGTGATAGCCTCAGCCGTTCTCAGACAACAAGATGCGAGGAATGAATTTAATAGGAAATTTCGGACATTTGGAAACAAAACTTTCAATGTCTTCAATAAGTACTGCGCGAAAATCTAAGTCGAAGATCTGAGTTGCGCAAAACGATTAGGCGATGTGAGGACGATTCAGCCTCAGAAGACTTTGCTCAAGAGCTCTGTGGGTGAAGCGCAGATTTCTTGACGTGATCGTAGTATCAGCAGAAGGTACCAGACGTGTCTGGGAGGGTTGCAGCACTGAATTGTTCTTCGTTGAGCCACTACGAGTAATGAAATTATAAAGCTCCGATATACAATCTGTCATCTGTGTTATGCTACGAATGTACTCAAATGCATGGCGAAGGGACTGATCAACTCTAAATCGTTTATGGCGCAAATTCAATGTCGTACCTGTTCCTCCAGGTGGAAAAGGTCCAATATAGGAGGCAGATGTGTTACCACAACGTATTAGGTTTCTGGGCACGTTCACCACCAGCCAGTGCAAATAATCACGTAGATATGGATTTGCTCTTGACGGCGCGTCAGGATCTAAAAAGAAATACAGAAAAAGCGAAAACGTGGAAAATTAGGTTATGTCTAAACAACACTAAATAACAGCTCTGAATGCTCCAATTCACTTGCCCAATCATCTTTAGTTTTTCCCAACATTGTCGCTATTTGTTTCATTCATTATTCGTCAGGTTTTATGGTTAAAATGAATTTGAGAAGATGAAAGCACTATGTAACTTGAAGGTATATTTGTTTGATTGTCTGTCAAAATTCTGTAATATGGGAAGCGGTGGCTTAGTGGTTTGCAGTTTATCAGTAACATACTAGCTGGTGCAGCTCACTCCTCATAATCATTAGCAATCACCTTGGAATGCCTTAGTATGGCTACTGTCAAAAAAGATATTCGACTGGACCAGCGTCTGTCTAATTCATATAGACAACTTCCTCAAGAAGTAATCGGACGTCAAAGATCATTGTGACGATAAATGCAAGAGAGCGAATCGAATGCTAAAATTGCTGGGATCCGCACAATATAAATGTGATAAGGAGTTTTGCTGAATCAAAAAGTGAAAGTGTACTTTTGAAGAAGTCAAAACGATTGAGCTGAACTAAGTTTTCAAAACAATGAAACATTTTGTGACTGCTTTTTATAGAACTTTTATTGGACTATGTCACAATTCGCTGCTTAGAGAGGAAGCTTTATTGAAAAACATTTTAATTGCCGCCTAAGCCATTTCAAACTGATTCGAAAGCAGCAGGCGCACATCGTTGTTGCCTTATATTCTCTGCTTCAATTTCCTCCACATATCAGTTGATATCACTATTCCTTCATATTTGTGGAACGCATGTGGAGCAGTAGTTAGAGGTGCTCTGCGTCTCACACCTGGTCAGTGGTTTGATCTCGTGCTTATGGCTCACCAAGCCATCCATCCTTCCGTGGTCGGTAAATTGGTGCCAGACTGGTTACGGACTTGTCTGGGAGAATAAGCAGCAATGATTCGATACAGCGAGAAACCACCGTAAGTCATTGTAAAGGCCAGATATGGACTCAATCATCTCAAACTAAGTTAAAAATTGAAAACGAATGCATGGTATATCCTTCAGGGATTGATCAACGCTGAGATATCCTTCACTCTGCGATTCAAAAAAGCGCCTCATTCTCTGAAAAGCCGGCTTTGAAGTTATCTTCTAAAGTTCTGTGGCTTATGAAATAGCTAAAAATATCATTTTTATGACTTACCGATCATCATAACTGTGTACAGTGCAGATGAGGAGGCCTTCCACCTCAGCATAGGTTGCGAAGATGTGGCTAATAGGCTTAGTGGTTTTCCAGACCGTACCTGAACAATCAAACTAGCTGATAGGAAATCAGAAATTGCAGATAGATATGAGAAAATGGTGCTAAACCACAGCCATAAAGGGTGACACACTAGCTGGAGAGACACAGACCAGTTCCTTGTTTGAGCGCATGAATAACAGGTCAGGCTTTCAAGCGGGGTTCAGCGGCATAGTATTACTTTTACAGGGTTACATGTCCATTTGAACATGTTGTTTTAGTGTGATCATATAGTAGCGTCACTGAGTCATTCACATATATTACCATCTAGACTGCTTAGCCTTTTATAGATCAAAGTAATCATTGGTACTTTTGACTAAATTTCTTCCACGACAGAGACTATTCCTGATATGGATTGTTTTGTTCCAGAAGAAGTGCTATTCCAGATGTCTATTCATGTTGGCTTAGACGATACATGCTACCGTATCCTCTTTGACGCATAGAGTTATCATGGCGTTTGATATCACAATCGAATAACAGAGAAAAAAAAAACAAATGTGATCAGGTGAATAAATATGTTTGGTATGTTTTTGATGTAGAAAATTTCTTGCTTTAAATGCATAATTTCCTTAGTGACATATGTAAAACACGTTGTTAGGTGTTCAAACGTGATTTCGTCGTTTTTATTGCTGTAATAATAGTAAAAGTAAAGGTATGCAATTTCTTTTTCTGTTGTTCGAAAATGCGTCAAAAGCGCTATTTATTTACATGTTTTTTATGCAAAAAATTTTATTTAGTAAATTTTATAGGACTTCAAAGATGATGACTTTGCACCCGAAAAGGGTCATTCTTTGTACTTTGCAGATTTATTAACCAGAGGTAATTAAAATTGTTGATCTTAAAATCGTTCAAATACCCATTTTCTTGCAAACATTTTGGCTTGCAACTTGCCTATACTTGCTTTAGAATGGAGCTGTAGTGGGAGAAATTCGCTTTCTACTCATGCACGTATGGCGCGTAGGAGAAACGCTAGTGAAGCGGCGCTCAAGAATGAGGAGCTTGAAGAAAGCTCCATGTTGAGGCAAGTACAGGCAAGTTGTAAACCAGAGTGTTCGAAAAAGGATGCGTAATTGAACGATACTGAGTTTATGCATTTTCATTGCAAAAATCATATTAAGAAACCAAAATGGCACGAAATGTGCAATTTTGTTTCATAACGCTTGACTTCATGTTAAAGCCGATCGAAAACATCATAAAAGAGGTAACGTTGGAGGATTTAGAAAGTTTTACCTTGCCCGCCTTACTCTTCCGACATTGCACGGTCAAATTACCGCTTGCAATTATCAAATTCGACTACAAACTAGCAAGTTTTGAAAAATGGTGCCTTTCGGGTGCAATAGTCGTCATCTTCAAAGTCCTATAAAACCATCATGTGAAATATTCTGTTTATAAAAAACGTATAGATTATTAGCGCTTTCAATCAAATTAAAAGAAGTAGTTTGCGGTGCTTTTTAGTTACAGTGGAGCAAGTGAATATCGACCAAATTCGTCGTACAAAAATTTTTCGTAGGAGTGTTGGTGATCATTCGAATGGTTGAATCTCTGCTAGAGCCGTCCGTGAGCGATTTCCTCAAACACCCTTCTAAAACACTGTGAGACCCAAATAAAATTGTGTTAACATTGGCAGCACGCCTTCATTTTTATCACGCGTATAATTGCTGAAAGCTCAAAAAATATGAAAGTCTAGAAAAAATCTCGCCGTATGTGGATTAATCGTTCCATTTGGAGATTCTTCCAAAGCGGAGAAAAATTCCCAGTAGAATAACAAGTTGCACTTAACATATCTCATCCGTCAGTTCATCAATCGATCACCACGCTTCCCCCTTCCCCCGTAGGCATACAAGCCGCTGAATAAGTGAAAACTTGATCTTATTTTCTCTTGTTCAACACATGTAAACTTACACTATCGAATGATTTCTAATAGTCCAAAAATGAGCTTTGTCCGGCGAGGTGTGAAACACACATGTTTTATTTTTCCTTTTTCCTATAGCGCTAGCAAAAGAACTTTCCAAAAAAGCAGACACATTTTTGAGTTATTCAATACTTGTGCTATCGAAACAGTACTACCACTCTAAGGAAGGAGTTTTGTCCAGTAAAAATAAGCGAGGTAAAAAAAAGTGCGTGATTGTGTGGAATGAAAATTTATTTTGGATTGTACAGCTTTATGAAGAGATGTTTTGAAACGTACGGCTTTAGCCAGAGATTTGAGCTTTTGAATGATTACGAACACTCCTATGAAAATTTGTTGTACAGCGAATGAGGTCGAATATTAGTTTGCCCCTTATATCCAAAAAGTACCAAATTTGCATATCTCTATTTTTGCTATTACTACGGTCGAAAAGAAAGTTGTGGGGCACTTTAATAAGCATGTGATAACTCCTATGCATGTCATAGGAATATTGCAGTTTTTCATGGAGATTTTGCTACTGAAGCATAGATATTATTCGTCCTTATTTTCACTTTGTTACAAGCCTCTGCCATGTGCAACGATACAATCGCAGTTCGGGCTCTGTTTTGTTATTATTGAAAAAGTGTCAAGAGTTCTTTGATCCGAAGTCGTGGGAATGATAGTTCGACCAGATCCGAAAGTTGGCGGACCGATGGCAGAAAGGTGTAGAAAACGATGACCTTCATTTTAAATAACAATTATTAGTGCTTTTGGTGGAATTACATGGATAAATTCTCAATTTATTAAATGTGCCCCAACCTAATACTACAGAAAAATAAAATGACGGAGTCATATTTGTACACCCAATATTTGACGTCTCTAACGGAGGCAACTGATTCAGACTTCATACTTTCTAAGCGCAAAATCCTAGCATTTTTATTAATATTATTATCCAAAATTAGTAGGAAAACTATGAATTTTATTGGCATGAATTGATGCAGTGAAGTTCAGAAGAAAAGCAATTCAAGGAAGAAGCAGCTATCTGTTTGGAATTCCGCTGAATCTGGCGAAACCTCTAAGCAACGTAAGATTTTAGATTTACTCACTCGCTCCCTCTTCTGTAGATGATCGGTTTCCGAGATCCGTTCACAAATCGCAGAAGGAAAAAAGTTTCAAAAACAGGTCATTTTGTAAAGAGTGGAAAAGTTTACCCTAATATTCCGTCCATAAGTCGCCCGTAGAGGCATTGTATCCGGTCCGATGTAGTAGTCTACTGGTTCAGAGACACAGGAAATTCTAAAAACTGTTTCATTACTTCGATCGAGGATTCTAATTTCAAAGACAAAACAACAACGTACCTCTGATATAAGACTAGCAACAGTGGGAGCAGAAAGTACATATAACCCATTCTGAAATGCTGAGAATTTCTTTCAAAGCAAAGCAAATGCTCGAAGGCCTAGACTATTAGTGGGCGACGACAACCGAAATATTTGACGTTACCAAAATCAAACGGTTCCTAGTAGTTTCTCGTTGTAAAACTGTCAAAAAAGAGCGGAAAACTCCTATTTGATAATGTTTGGCACAAGCGAAATCAGCGGAAGAGACCAAGATGATGTGAAGTCTAAGTAGACACTACGACTATAACAATTTTTGACTGATATCGACTTGATAATCACACTACTAGGACAGTAGTTGCTTACATACATTGCAAGTGAACTAAAAAAACATTCTCAATGGAAAAGTTGTAGTTAGCAAGACATTTTTTGAATTCACTTCACACGATCAGTCATCACATTTGACTGCGCGGATTCCAGCACTTCTAAAATTTAACAATTTCTCGCATTTATGGCTCGAAGTTCTTCGAACACTCGTGTGTTGCTCGGACTGCTGTCCTAAAGTTATTCGAACACCAGTGCGTTGTTCCGAGCTACCTGGGGAATTCGTTTTCTACATGAATGTCGTAGAGTTGGAATGTGCTCGCAAGCTTGAGGCAAGTAGAGCTATCGTGCCCGCACGTGATTGCAAAAAAGTGTTGGTGTAGGGGATCGAACCAGTAACTTGCTTCTGATAACTTGCATTCATTCAGCCGCTGCGCCCACCGCTCATTCTTGAACGTGCACATTGGTAGTCTAATGTGGCAGTGAATTCAGGAAATAAACTATTTGCACGACAAGAAGAGCTTGCGTTCATTACCACACTATGCAATATCTCGTCTTGAAGCATTCGATGGTAACTAGATTCCGAAATTAGAGAATTGACTGAAAATATCGTTTACGGACAGAAGCTACGGGTGCGTTAAAGCATTTCATCTTACTTATCTCCACTTCTCTTCGACCAGCTTTCGCGATTCTGTCCATCTCCAATCTACGAATACGATGGGATTATGGGGTCATTTTAGCATGTGCCTTGAAATAAATCTTTTTTATGAACGTCACTAAACGGTGGTCGAATTCAGTGTGGGTTAGGATCGTGGAAAAGACTGAGTAGAGTGCCCTATAACTTCACCATAATAGCAGTTGATTCTTTTCCATGGATCAATGAGTGTGATAGCTTGCGGTTGGGACTTTTCCAAGACGCCAATGATTTTGGCGGTAACAACAATGTTCTCAGATCCGTTAGAGTCATGGCCTTGATATTAAAGAGATAGAAAACTTCTCTTCTCAGGAGTGAAGGATTCATAGTGTTTGCAGTAGTCTTTAACCAGTCGAAACAGGAGGCAGTAAAACAATAGTATCAGGGAAGTGTCGAGCATTTTATAGTAACAGCAAACAATAGAACAGCCAAAGGCCAATAGTCAAATGTCCGTATTAAGCGGATAATATAGAAGTTGTTTGTTCTGCCTTCGCTAGACAAACGAGGGCTGTATTTTTCGTTATGTTAAGTTCAGACTATCACTTGCAATCACATGGTAAAGTCGTCATTCGAAAATTAGATCAGAATCGTAGTTGGCTTTTGCAACCTCCATGTTATGATTCTATTCAGATGATGTGTGATCAAACATGAAGAAGGCAAACTCGTGAAGCAATACACAGAGAACTCGTGCATAAATTGATTCATTTCGGTAATATATATATATATATATATATATATAAATATATGATATATATATATATATATATATATATATATATATATATATATATAGGCAATCTTCTCTCGCTGCATTTCTTCACTATCAAATCCAGGCTGATTTGGAAGATCAGATTGACTAAATTTAATAAACGTATGAGTATAATGTTCTAGATATTCGTCAAAAACAGCTGCCACAGAATTTCCGAATGTTGTGGACGACCCATCATTGATTATTATATAAATCAGGATCGATATGAAGGTTTTGATCTTGGCGCAAACAGCTACTCTTTAGCTAAAATCAGCTACAGTTCTTCTTCTATGAATACACGTAAAAGTATTTCCCGTTTAATAGTAAAATCATCGATGACGAAAATTTTGGTGTCGCCGTACCTTCACAAATATCTCGACTATGAAGGTAATTTTGCTTGCTTCTTCGAAAGCAATTTGCGCTAACAATTTCAGATGCTTCCTAAATGTTATTTTCAGGGGTTAATGTTTATAAAGTCTTCAACTCAGAATATTGAAAAATATTTGACGACAGAATAGTTCGTGTAAACCGTTAACTGAATATTCATGAATGGGTGCAAACGGCATGTTGTAGTTAACCTGAACACGTTAATCCTTTTTTGTTTTCTATTTTACTGCTAATTATTTGGAATATGAAATATGGCTAGAATGTAGTGGAAAACCACAAGTAATAAGCGGTGTAACACGTTACAATAACAATGAGATCAAGTGCCCCATGAGACTACGTATCTGATCAGTGAAAGCAGCTTTTATAATGATTACATTGCAAAAATACTTTCTGATGAAGGATTTTTTTTCTCTCTTGTCTGCTAGCGGACGATTAGATTTTTAGTTCTCATTAATGATTTGAACTTACCCTAGAGGAATATTTTTGAAACACGAACCAGTTTCACCACTATGAACACTGTCAGTTACACGAGTATAATTTATGTTGATTGCCGTTTGGATTGACTGTTGTTCGATTCTTTTCTCATTATGTTCTCATGTAGAATGAAAACTGTCAATACTTATACATCAAAGGTTTCACAGATAATTGAGTACTGAGTGATAAAGAGCTCACTCATTGTTGTGAAGACCTCAAAAGTAAATTTTTTGTTTAGTAGCTGAACATTGACGAGGACATGCCTGTAGTTATTTTTGAGCCATGCATGTGGTCTGTGATGGACTATACAGTGCAAAACACGTGTTTCGACCCTCCAGCCTTGTCAGTTTCACGCGACCTTTTCATTCAGTGAGTTCTTCGGAGATCTACGCTCCTATAGAGGAGTCGGCGCCGCAGCTTTTATACGCGCTGATAAGTGGTACAATCACCGCACAGGTAGTGTTGTACATTCGATTGCTGTTAGCCGGTAAACGTGAAATATAAAATCTTTTATTTCGAGTGCTTCTTGAGACCGTTTGGTGATATCATCACTTATCCGTACGTGTAAAACGCTCGTCGTCAACTCTTCTATGTAAGGAGTAGATCCTTGTGGAACTGAGAAAAGGCACTGTGAAACTGACGAGATTGCAAGTTCGAAGCACGTGTATCTCACTGTATTGATGCCTATAACAGACCACATGCATGGCTCAAAAATAATTATTGGGCACATGGAAATTTGAGCGTGGTCTCAAGAATAAACTCGAAACGAAGGGTATAATATTTCATAAATACCAGCTATGAGCATACGATTGTACAACTTTGCCCATCTAAAGATTTCTTTCACTTGATTGCATGTGTACATAGTACGTCTATGTCTCCTCTATGTAAGGTGTTGGGTTCCTTGGCTAAGGCGAAAGTCACTGAGCAACTGGCAGTGCACGTCCAAATCTCTCTTTTTTGTGAAATCCAAAATCAACTGCTCCAGTGCCATTGAACGCTCATTCACGACAGAATTAAATAGCCCCTATTTAACTAACGAAGAAGGAGTACTTCGCTGTTTTCTATTGGTAAGCATATGATCTAGATTAACATCTGAAAGTTCTGTTAATAAAACGTCCACCGGTTTTCTAAATTAACGCTCCTCTGTGATTTATGTTCACTCTGTTCATCACATCTCTGAATTCGTGTGAATGTGAGTATTCCAAGCTTGCAGTAAATAATTTGTCTTCAGAGACCTTAGAAATCCAAATATGATTTATACTAGACTACAATCTTCTAAATCGGACACTTATTTGCCTGTTATAAGCAGACAGACGAATAATCAACTCCTTTCGCTGAATAAGAAATTTTCACAAGAGTGTTACTAATCATTCAAAGCTTAAATTTTGGCTACTGCCACATGTGCTCTGTTTTGGAAAAAACTTTTTTATAATTCTGTAACAGAAAGAAAACATTTTTGTTTCACACCGCATAATTCTCGCAGGACAGAACTGTTCCTGGAATTAGGAGTAACCATTTGATAGCATAATTTCCGATGATTCCAATAATATACCTAGTTCTGGAAAAACCGTTTTATTGCAGTGTAGCAGAAAAAAAGATTCAGTAGTGTAGTAGAAATAGTGTACAACAAAAGTAGAAGAGTTGACGCTTCAACGAGTTTCGTCTTCCTCAGACCCTCCAAAAGTCCAGTTGGTCTGCAATCTACTCAGTCAAATAGTTCCGTAACCACGGCAGGAAGACGTATTGCATAAACTTTTGAATCTCTTGGTAAAGAGCTTCATTTTAAAACACTAACTGTTCAGCTGTTCTAAGCTTCAACCTATTTATTGAGGACAAGCCGCGTAGAGTTTTGTAAAGGAAAAAAGTGCCTGACTTAAGAGGGAAAATTAGCCTGAAGTATGGTGCGCGGTTGCATGTGATTGCGAGGCACTCCTCTTTGCGGTTTATTTTTATGCTTTTCGTGTTTATCTAAAGAGGCTCCGAGGATTTTATGCGCAGATGCTTCAAATTCCTCTGCAAGCATAGCGAATCTTACATTGAAATTTACTCCGTTATGTTTTTATTCCCTATGCGCTCCCAATTGAGTCTTTTGATTGGTGTTGTTTTTCAGCTAGGTGCTCTTTATACGGACGCCGAAAGGACTACCCGCTTTCGCCAATGTATTCGTCTGCGTACATCATACATGAGACTAAGTATATCGTAACAGATCTCATAGAATCACCGTCTCTGTCGTTAAGGCAAACTACCCAGTTTTTCATTTCGCAAAGGTCATACTGTCGCTTACAGATCACTTGACGCTTCAGAGTGTTTGGGGGATATCTATTCGGGGTTATTGCTGCTGAACTCTCTAAACGTGCAGTTTTTAACCAGCCTTTAACACCTGTGCTTGTTTCGATAATAATAAGGTGCAGGGCTGACGAGACCTTTTTACATTGAGCTTTTCATTCAGGGGCGCCGACTTTCCTCTAAATCTGTTCCGCGGAACTCCTATCGTTTTGTAGCCATTAGAAATGGTTATTTTTCACGACAAGCTTGGGTATTCTACCTGTGCTTTTTTCTGTGCGCACACTGATAGCCATTCGAAACATGTTTTTCACAAGAAGGCATTTTGCATGGGATGGAAGAGAGGAAAGGCTGCGCTCCTTGGATAAAGGAAGGAAGAAGGTACTGAGACGATCTAAATATTCATAGTGAACAATGAAGAGTTTGATCTTGGATACCTTAGATGCTGTTCAACTGAATTTAGCTACAGCTTCTTACATGACTGCATGTAGTAACGTCAGTGATAGGATATTTTTTCTATTGCCACATTTTCATATATATTTCGACTACGACAGGTGATTTGGTCTGCATATTTCGAAGTAATCTAAGCCAATTCAAATGCCGTTCCTAAATGTTATTTTTGTGACTCAATATTTCTATAGTCTGCAATACACTACAACACAGTATTTCGAATTTTTTGCAAGCCACAGTCTTCCAAACATCAACTAATCTGAATTTTTTTTGGTTCCTTTGTAAGCAGAAGCTCCGAAGAGAGATTCCATCGTTTTTCTTCTACTGTCAGGTTGGTGCAAAAGCAATGACGGTTTATGAACTGTTGGACATTTCTGTTTAATGTTGGAATATATTATGAAAGTCATGTGGTGATGCTAATCATTTTAATGCGCATTTTGTCTCTATATTTGTTCTCTATATTTTGTTGTAATGACGTAATACTAGACGTTATTATTTATTTAGACTATGAAGGTACCTACTGGTGCAAAAGTAGTTGCGGTTGGAAATTATGAGCTCAAAATGGATCGTGCACAGCAGAGAGAACTCTTAAATCAACAACGCATTTGGTCCGAAAACTGCTAACAACCGCACTGATGGTTGAAGAGATTTGTAAAAGAACCGCATCTTAACAATGCATAAACCGCAAATACTTTTGTATCAAACTCATCAGATGTTACCGAAAAAGCAATCATCGAAGCTAATCTTTAGAAGAGTACACGAGATGCTGTAGGAAAACTTGACGTTAGCCATTTTACCATTCTAGCCAACTGAACTAAATTGGAAAGTGAAAAAGGTAGGTGCAAAAGTAACGACGGATCTTCACGGCCAGTCGGCGATCACGTGTCTCACAATGAACGCTTCAAAGGTTTAACGAACTGGGCTACGAAATTTTGCTTCATCCTCCATATTCGCCGAACCTCACGTCCGCCGACTCAAAAAATGCTTCTTGAAAGTTTGCCGAGTTCCGAGGCAGCACTCATGCCACAGCAAAGCAAGCTCGTTTCTCATTAGCAATAATGTGCTGATTGTAATGGTTCCTATTTTGACAAATAAAGATGTCCTAGAGCCTAATTATAACCATTTGCAAATTCGCGCGTTGAGAACGCCATCACACTTTCATCAGTCATCAAGTCATTCCTTATCTTAGTTGGTAATAGAATGATTAGTTGTCCATGTGATCAATGTCATCAATATTCAGGAATAAATTCATGCAAGATGTTATACTGCGCCTCAATACTTTGAACCGTTTTCGTGTTCTCTATTTTACAGTTAAATTATTCTGATTACGAAAGGTGGCTTGGATGGAGTGGAGAACCACTAGTAATAAACAGTATGACAAAATCCAACAATAAGTTTAAGTATTCAAGAAGGTTAAGAATTAAAATTGACTACTTCTCAAAAGTAATTTTATAAGATTTGTCCAAAACATCAATGAGAGCTAAAGATTTTGAACACTAGCCAGTGGAAAAAAAGAAAACAGAGAGAACTTTCTCTATGATTTGTATCTGCGCTGGTAAAATTGTCATAAAAGCTGCTTTCGCCAATTGGATATTTGGTGTTTATCGGCTCTTAATCTTATTATTACGGAGCACGCAACATTAATCATTACTTGTGGTTTTCCATTGCACTTCTATTTCCTGAGCAAATTTTACAATCTGAATATTTTTTCCTTCAGTATTAAAAATAAAATATTCAGGCTTAGTCCAACATATTGTGTGCATTTATTGATGAATATTTATGACACCGAGTTACATAAACACCTATTCAACCTGCTGCCTACTAAGACAGGAATGCCGTGTTGTAAAACCACAACAGTTGGACCTCTCTTCAGATCTTCTGTAAACAAAGAAATTATGACATTCAGAACTGCTTTGAAATCCTGTAAGATTCTGGTCGTCCAACATTTTCAGAAGTTTTGTAATTGAACATTCTATAATATCAAACCATAAAAATAACATGTGAGAAATAGCTATAGTTGAGGTATATGGGAGAGGGTGAAGTTAGGGAGACATTTTTAGTCATCGAAGTTTGCTACCATATGCATTCTGAGGAAGAAGCACTGTACCTGAACTCATCTGTTGGCTTTATGATCGAACTTTTTACTCTTCACATGATAAGTTTGAAATCTTTCAATAAAATTGGATTGAACATTTCTTTGAGGAAGAAACGATGCTGCAGCTTAACTTAATTATTGACTTTATTCTCATACTCTATTACAGTTATACTCATATACTCTATTATAACCATTACACGTCGCTGCAGCCTTTGCCGCTGGTCATTAGCACCAATTTTATGTGCTATTTTTAAAGCACTTTAGTACCCGTCTTCACACTTGCGTTTTACGTGCTTTAGGTATTTCTTTTCATTTAACTATCCTCAAAACGATTTCCTCCACCCTGTTTAGATCTCAACTCTTCAAATGACTTTGATGTGATCACATGCGGATGATTTTGGAGTAGCAACAGTACATCAGAGACGTCGCAGTTCGCTTAACTGCTTGCAGTAAGAATTCTCCTCCACTTGAAGCTAAAATATAAAGCTCTCGGCGTTGATCAATCCTGAGGGATATGCCATGCATTCGTCTTCAATTTTTAACTTTCTCTGAAGTGATTGAATGCATATCTGACCTTTACAGTGACTCTCGGTGGCCTGCCGCTAAACCGAGTGAGTACTGCTTATCCTCCCAGACAAGGCTGAAACCAGTCTGGTACCAAATCATCGACCCCGGAGGATATGAGAGCGCGAGATCGAACAATTGACTTCATGTGCGAAGCAGAGCACCTCTAACCACTGCGCTACATGCGCTCCTCCTGCACTTACACCAAGAAAATATACCAGAACTTCGGTTCTTTATTAGCCACTGCAAAGCTACTAATCTCAATAGTTTTCAAAAGACACGCCTAGATAAATATTTTGAGTTAGAGATTTGTTATGCGTGCAGATAGAAACTAAGAAGGGACTCTTGATTGCTTTGTAGAAAATAGTGACGACGAAGAGGTTGGTGACGGAGCCGACAACACCATGAAAAACGTTGCATTCGCTTAAGATGCTATTTGAGCAATGAAGGGCGGTATAGTTGGAATGATGGAAAATAATTGATAAGTGCACTAGGATAGTGCTGTTGCTTGGAACCTCACCACTTGATGAGCTATGGAAAGGTGTTCAAGATGGCATAATGATCAGTCAAAGAGTCAGTAGACCTCTACGAACTGTTCATGAACAACCTCACACCATCTTACACTTACAAAACAAAGTATACGCACCTGCAGACACAACTCTTCGAACAACTTTCCGCAGACTACCGTAAAGCCACGAGCTGAACAAGTTATGAGAATTATAAACAAACTTCGTTGTGAAGTTCAAACGGCGCTGGCTGGCCCGAAAGTGAGACGTATTTTTCCCTCGTTGGTACTGCCCACGAAGAAAGCTCTTCAACAAGGTCCAATACTGAGATCTCCATTTCTCAAGCTATTGAAGCACCGCTAATCCTCTAGTGAAAAACTTTGCCCGGTGAAAAAGGTAAGGGAACACGAATAGATTCCTCAGAATGCACTTCATTCCACAGAATACGTAATGAAAAGTGGTTTTTTTTACGACAACTGGGTTTTTTCTTATTGAGAATACCTTTTGCCTTATTCTATCAATCAAACTCTTTGTGGGCAAAAGTTTGTTCAGTATAAAAATTTTTAGACAATCACTAACGAATCCGTAATCGCATAAATCTCAATGATACTGAAGTTGAGTCTGTTTTTTGATAAGATCTTCATTGAGGACTGGAAGGGCTGAAAAACGATCACGTTTCGCACTCCCAGGTGCAGGCTTTATAGCGGGTCTATCTTACGATATAAAGTAAGAAAAGGTTTTATGTCAATAGAACGACATCACTATGAAGGTAAACCCTACAAATTTTTACAAAATGGAGAAAATAACTCCAGATAACTAGCAAAAATCGCGGCCTTTCGAGGTGACTTAGAGAACGCTTAAAACACACGAGAATGCGCGCCAAAAGCGAAACATAATCCTATCTCCGCTGCTGCAACGCGCTAACAGAGCCTTTTTGAAATAAGCCTTTTTTTGAAATTGTCGAGATATAAAATTCTGGGTGCGCATGTGGCGCAGTGGTTAGAGGTGCTCTGCGTCGCACACGAAGTCAGTGGTTCGATCTCGCGCTCATGGCCCACCAAGCCATCCATCCCTCCGGTGTCGGTAAATTGGTACCAGACTGGTCTCAGACTTGTCTGGGAGGATAAGCGGCACTGACTGGGTTCAGCGGGAGGCCACCGCGAGTCATTGTAAAGGCCAGATATGCAATCAATCACCTCAAACGAAGTTAAAAATTGAAGTCGAATGCATGGCACATCCCTCAGGGATTGATCAACGCCGAGAGCTTTTTTTAGCTTTCAAAACTCTGGGTAGGACAGGACCACGGCCGCCTAGTCTTGCCCTGCCTCTGCGCGCGGTGGCGGACAGTCCATTGTGCAGAGTGGTTAGTGCTCATTGCTAACGTGTAGAAGGTCGTCGGTTTGATACCTTGCCACGACGCTTTGCAGTAGACTTCTAGGTGTGCGATAGTTTGAAGGTTCTTCTATATACGTGATTATTATAGCAAAAAAGGGCTCTCGGTTGTCAACAGTTCACTTTTTGATACCGAACGAATTTTTGAATAAATAGCTCAATGAATAAATTGCGTCTGTCACGGTATCACGGCCTGAAATAGGTGTGATAATGTGCTTATTGAACAGAAAACAAAAGAAACTAGTGTGAAACTTCGTGGGAGGGAATCGATCTAGCAACCTTCTTCCTAATGGCCAGCACCAACTAAGCACTTGGCGTAAGGGACCGCTCGCCGCGCTTGTGACATGGCAAGGTTCGTGCCGTGACCCTATCGTACCCAAAGTGTTAGGCTATCTGACTTCCAAAAGTCTGAGCAAAAAGCGAGATGGCATTATCTTCTGTGAGTTTCAAAAATGCGTCCCGATAATGGAATAATACCGTGAGCTGTTTCGGCGTTTCATTGTTAACTAATTTACAGTTTTACCATGAAGCTCTGCGTATACCCAACATGTCACACCCTGATGTGCCAAAAGGTGATGAGAAAAATGCAAAGGTTAGCTCGAGTCTATTCATTTTGACATTCAATCCCTCTTTTTTTTCACTGTGGACTTGTTGTTTTGGAAATGCTGAGTTAGGTGTTGTGCACGTGGGGCACAAAGCGTGAAGGTCCTTGTTTGACGGCCGAGGAGCTTATTCATTCATGGCGAACGTTATTTTATCCAACGGATGCATCAGGAGAAAGAAGTTATGCTTTTGTTGGTGAGTTACTCTAGTTTCTATCTCATCAAAGCAGGCCGGTAGTCATAAAGTGTCGTTTTCAAATGTTTTCCCCTATTTTGCCCCATACATATCTTCATCATTTCAGGTGCACTGGCAAACCTAGAACGAGCACTACTTGAATACGTCTATGACCGAGTACGTGTGCTCGACTTTAGGCCGATTACCGTCCCTGATATTGTCTCGAAGGAGGTCACTGAAGGCTGCGGCTTATTTCAAACTTCAGCAAAAGATATGCAGGTAATTGTTTATTTACATATGGAATACTATATGACATGTGTGTCCTATATGCATGTGTATGTATACGTACATGTGTATGATATTAGGTCGTTCCATAAGTTTTGGCACTAGAGCAATAAGCAACAAATTTATCTACCAGAAGTAATTAAAATGCATCATTTTGGTTTTGTTTGATTGCGCATTTTCTTGCGAACATTTTCGTATACAACTTGCCTAGATTTGCTATAAGATAGAGTTGTCTTCAGAATAAATTCGCTTGCTACTCATGCACGAATGGCGCTTAGGGGAAAGCGCTAGTGAAGCGGCGTACAAGATTAGTGGAGCTTGGGACGATGATACGGCTGCAGAAAGAACTGCTAGGAAGTGGTTCGCGAAGTTTGAAGATGGTAAGAACAGTCTGGAGGATCAGTCGTGCTCGGGCCGTTCACAGGAAGCTCAATTAATCTTGCGCCGTCTTCACTAGCATTTCTCCGTGCGCACCATCCGTGCATGAGTAGCAAGCGAATTTGTCTTCACGGCTGCTCCATGTCAAAGTGAGTATAGGCAAGTTGTATAACAAAATGTTCGCAAGAAGATGTGCTGTCGAACGATATCGAAATCATGCAAATTTAAATTTACTTCTGGTAAGTAAATTTGGTTTTATGATCTAGTGCCAAAACTTATGGAACGACCTAATAATACATGTACAAATACGTTGTATATGTATATATGTTATCATCTATATATAAACATATACAGGTGCCGGTAAGCGAGTGGCTAGTAATGTTTGGCGCGCTCGATGCAGGCTTGATCCCCCCAACACCCTTTGACAGTCAATATCGTACACCCTGGGGAAATCCCCGCCTGGTTTACTCAGATGGCAAGTAGATGTGCTCAACCAGTATTTCACGACGTTCACGAAGAACACAATCCTCAATCAAAGCGATAAATACGTGCGGGGACGCATTGGATGTTAGAAGCATTGGGATCCGCATGGTGGAAGAAATACGATATGATGAGCTACGCGTTCGCCCTCTTCTCCCCATCTAATACTTTTCTGCTAAAAATCATTTGAAGACCTAGGAACGCCCTAGCTTGGCTACCTCTGAGATCGTGAAAAGAATCGTCTCCGCCAGCATTCGAAGCAATACATGACATACTGGAAGATCTTTGCGGAAGGTGAATGCAGGAAAACGGATCGAACCCAAGAATTGGTGGGATCCACATATGAAACTGTGAGAGCAGGCCATGTTGAATGTATATTATATATACAAACATATATGGGTGGATATGAGCATGCGTATATACGTGTATATGTATGTGTGTATATAGGTGCTATTCGATTATGGGGGGCAAATGAATATCTGACCTCATTCGCTGGGCAGGAGCTTTTCAAAATAGTGTTAGTGAACATTTCGAAAGCTTCGATTTTTCGGTACAAGCTCCAGCTGGCCGATTTTTCAGCGTAACCTTACATAGCGCTGTAAAATCCAAATTAAAATCATGTTACATACCACCACTTGTTTTTTTTCTTATCTCACTTATATTGCGCTGGCAAAACTTTTTCCTCAGATTAGCTAATGCTCACTGCGATAGCACAAGTTTTGAAGGACTCAAAATATGTTATCTTCTTGGAAAAGCTCTTTTGATAGCGCTGTAGGAGAAAAAAAAAATCTGTGCTTTACACCTCACTGGACAGAGCTCTTTCTTCAGAGTATTAGTAATCATTCAATGGCGTAAGTATCAATGATTCCAACGATGTGCTTATTTTCTTGAAATACTCGTTTAGCAGGGAAAATAAGATTGAGTTTACATCTTTGGCGAGCTTTTACCAGCTATTCCACAGGGCAGGGCAGGGCGGGGTGAGAAGGGCGGGACGATGGATCGCGTTCGACATGTTCTTATTCGATTGGGAATTTTTCTATCCGCTTTGAAAGAAACTCCAAATGAAATGATTGTTTAAGATACTGCCAAGGTTCCTCTACACGTTGATATGCTTTTCGTGCTTCCACAAATTATACGCATATAGAAGTGAAGGCGCATGGCGGGTATAATGCATAATTTTTTTGTGGATGCTAGCATGCTACAGCGTTATAAAAGTGTGTTTCGAAGAACCGGTCCGTGTGGAGCTGTAGCCAGACATCTAAGCTTTCAAATGGTCACTAACACTCCTATGAAAAATTCTTGTGCAGTAAATGAGGTCGAATATTCATGTGTCCCCCTATAACCGAAAAGTACCTGTATATGTTATATGGTATAACGTAGCCTGAGATCTAAGCTTTCAAATGGTCATTAGAACTCGTATTGCTGAGTAACGCTGAAAGCTTTGCTTGCATGAGGCGGTAGGACAACCGTTGAGAAACGATTGTAATTCGCGTTTCTCTGGACGTTTTTGAGCCGAATCGAATGAACGTGCTCGCATCATTCAATGGAGACGGCTTCATATTCTGCACCTATAATGCAAAGAGTATTTTTCTCAAACGCTGATTTTAGTGCTCTTAAGATCATCGACTCTATCGTATTGTGTTCGTTTGCTGTACAAGAGATTAGAAGCAAGCAGACCGACAATTTCCGATGACAATTTCTGTATTCGCGAAATGGCAGTGGTGTAAGCTCCATTGCCCGCCCTCCATTAGCCATCTTGTCAGTTCACGCCTGATCATTTTTCATCGCTTCCTTGCCCACTATTTTCGACTCATGCTAGGGTAATAAAATAGAGACGGAAACCGTTTTGCTCAAGTTCTATCCATTACGCTTGATTGGTAGTTCGCCGTAACGTCTCCTGAAGACCTGCGCAGTTGTTTCACTCGAACTGCCTTTCGTGGAAACTGTTGAATTTCAATAATCTGTAGTCAATGCAGCGGAACGCGTATGTCCAAGTGATAAAGGTTTTCTGTGGACATACGTAGTTGATCAGTCGATGGTCGATGATGGTTCGATCCCGTGCTCAAGGCTCACCGTACCTTCCGTCGATCCCTCCAGTGTCGGTTCAAGTGTGCTAGACATGTTCGGGATGATAGCAGCACTGACTTGGCATATCGGTAGACCACCGTGAATTTTTCAATGGCCAGATTCTGCTTTCAACCACCTCAAGTGATGCTTGATGGAATCGAATGCATGGCACATCCTTGAGGCATTAATCAACGCCAAGAGCTCTATAGTTATCAGTAACTGCAGCGTTAGAGTGTTGAGGGATCATAGATAGAGCGTGATTTTCTGCTCAATGATATGGTAGCTTTGACAGAGAAAAAGTTACAAGTTCTCTCAAGGTCTCATTTCTGTTTTCGCTCATGTTTAGTATTCACTAGAAGATGAACCGGACGTGGCGCTTTCGGGTACTGGAGAGATGGGCATTGCAGCATTTTTACAGAATCAAATTGTCGAGGAAGAACGACTTCCCCTACGTTTTGTAACCATGAGCAGGTGACCAATAGTTTGTGTTTAATAGCTATTTTTCATACTGTTAATAGGTTGAGGAGAAAGTTTCCGGAATTTGCCCACAACTTTAACATGTTCGCATGTTTTATATGCGATTTTCATATGGTTTGAAAGCTCATTTTCTTGCGCATCGGTTGATATATAACTCTTCTATGCTGCCGCAAGATGGAACTGAACTGCGAACAGAAACGACTGTTGATGCTTCACGAGTACAAAGTGGGCACAAATGCCGCTGACATTGTTCGTCGAATCAATGAGGCATGGGGAGAAGGAACTGTTGGAAAGATAGCTGTCTACGATCACTTAAAAGACTATTAAATTGTTGACTATTTTATTGACTTACTGACTATTAAATTGTCTTTTGTTCGAACTTAATTGATGCATAAATAAAGTTTTTATAAGCAAATTCCGGAAACTTTCTCTTCAACCTATTATTTGTATATCTTGAACACTCACAATTTTCAGTATGCCCGATAATTTTTTGAGCCATATGTGCGGGAATTGTACAGCCCGATACACGTGTTTCGGCCTTGGCAGCTTCTTCACTTGG
>JAHQIW010003516.1:0-154533 GCA_019055375.1 Parelaphostrongylus tenuis
ATCAAGGCTCACAGGCCTCCCCCTCTTTTGTCGGCGAATTAATAACTATATCAGCATAGAATTCTATATCAGAAAACCTAGCAAGCACGTCATAGAAAGGATTCCATAGAATCGATGTTCTTTCAGATTGTGAGAGTCAGACAAAAAATTATCAAGATGTAAAGAACACCCGTCCCAGACTTTATCGTCACATCACGAGGAAGGTTGCTCAATGTAGAAATGTGATGTACAATAGTGCACAGGAAGGGTCACTTGAACTTAATTAGTCAACAACTAGGTTCACTAGATATGAGTACAGCAATGCTGAGAATTGCCGTTATGAGTGCAGAAGCTCAGCCCGCAAATCCCTCTGCTCCACAAGTGCCAGCAAATGCCTCTTACGACATGGGAACAACCTGGTACGGCTTCAGAAAGATTCCAGAGAAAAGTTTATACGACCATAAGAAAGTCAGCCTGGGGGAAAAAGTGCTTAAGACCACATGATTTATGTAGACAAATCGTTTAATCAAACACGATGAAGGACCCTCTTCGCCATAAAAGTTTCCCTTCAAACAGGCGAAAAATATGCTTCAATAATTCCATAAAGGGAGGTCATTGTGATCAGATTTCATCTATAAAATGGAAATCCATTTAGTAATAAGAAAAAAAAACTCATACGAATTTGCACAAATGAAGACAAAGTGTTAAAACACACATTCAGCAAAAATATTTCTGTAAAATTTATCCACCGAGCTAAATAGCAGCGAAGAGGTAGAAACTATGAAAGGAAGACATATTACTACCTTAAAACGACTCAAAAATTACGTTGTTAAATTCTACGAATTCTATAGAAGCTCCTAAACTGCCTGCTGTGAATGACAAAAGCTGGCGGCACGAGGCAGCTGATGCGAAAAAAATCAGACGCGGTGACGCTTTTCATCAACAAGAAACGAAAGGGACGAATTCGCAACTAGGCACTCACTAAAAAGAAGAATTGATTTACTGGCTAACGTGGCGAAGATGTTGCTCAATTAGAGAACACATATTGTAGGAGAAAAGCTCCATATAATCGGAGATTTTTTGTCATATAAAATCATTTGTGATTTCATACGACAAGTCTTCAAGCAAAGCAAAAATAACCAGCAGAAGGCAACCAAATCATTACACACATAAGTAATACAATATATTATCGTAGATCCAAAAAGGGTGGTACGATTCGTTGCTAACAGCGAGCAAACGATAAGTGACTAGGCTTCGCACAATAGTAACCAGCTGGTTTATCTTGATATAATGAAGTGGAAGTTAAAATGCTTTTCTATCACTGAGCTTTAAAAAGACATATCAAGAGGTAGTGGACTCAGTTCCAAGGATTTAAGCGTTAATGTCTATCAGTTGCTTACCGAAGACCACTGTAAATGATAAAACCCAAAGGTATGACTTCCTCAAAAGCAACAAATGATAAACTCATGCAGCAGCTCATCCCTAAAAAGACGCTCAAGAAACAAACATTACATGCTATTCCTCATGTTTCCAACAAATATGTACTGGACAAAAGATAGAGAAAAAAGTGATTCTGATGAAAACAGAGGAAAAGCTTATATTGTTGGGACGAGTTCCACGCAACGCAACCGATCCTCATTGATTTTCCGAGGAAAACAAACGCTTTACAGCATATTGATCGGGTAAAAACTACACAGCTAGCTATTCAGAATAACAGAATGTAAAAAAAAATATTCAGTTCGACTATGAGTCAACTTTGATTAAAAAAAAACAGAAAGAAAGATGACCAGTAAACTCACGCAGCAATCACTTCAATGAAAAACTTGATCTAGAACATTTTACACCACTCTAAACACGATACCCAGCCGATAGCGATGCTTTTAAAGAATGTTTACAGTCAGTCTGTTTATCGATCGGAAGGCAAATTGTTGATATGAAAAAAGTTACTGGGCCATCGAACAAAGAGTTGTGTGACTAGTACGACCCGTCTGCAAGCGGAAGTCACTAACGCTATCCGGAAAAGAAGTCATAAACTAGGCCTATTTTTGCTATGTTATCGTTTCCTTCAACAACGGTGTGGACAATACTATAACGACAATAGGAGTGGTATTTTGAACAGTGAAAAGTAGTTATATAGTTTGATCGAATTATGCTTGTTTGAATTCTAGATTAGATCGAACATTATCATGTGTTATCACCATAAAAAATATCTCCCCATCCTGTTATAAAATAGCGGCTCAGTGGGGGCCACTGATGAAGCGGGGTTATGAGATAGGGTTCAGTGAAGCGGGCCACCGATGAAGCGGGCGCACACCGCCGAAACGTACGTATGGCTCTGACGTAAACAAGGTCAATAAGGCTTCAAACATTCTCACAGACTATATTGAGAATACTATTACTATATGAAAAAATTTTCAGATATTAGTATAGTGACTAACAATATTATGTTATCGATAAGATGATAGTTATTTACTTATCGCAAGAACAACTTCTTATATAGTGGGAGAAGAGGAACTAATCAAAGTAGGATCACAGAAATAGGATGAGCTTTGCTCCAAACATTTTAATGCTTATAAAAGATATTTAGAGCTATTAGTGCGCCGTCCATGAAAAGAGTAAAACATTTGCACAGCATTTTCTGGGCAATTACTGAACGTGGAAATAACTGTAAGACTTCAAAATTCTAAATTAAAGTAAAAGTTGAAAATTTGCATCAAGTTATATATTAAAATCATTGATTGAAGAAAAGGATACTTTGAAGTTCCATTACAGAACTAAGGATGGATCACACTTATTCGTCAGCATAATGGGGAAAAAAATACAAGCTTCGATCGTTGGTAAGGAACAAAACTCCATGTAATTCTATAAGTTCGGGAGGGTGAGGGTGGTCACTGTTATCTCTGGTGCCTTGCCCAATCATTTCCTCCAGCGTGAATGAGGGAGGGAACACTGGATATGTGACGCGAGACGATAAAACATTTCCACGGAAGCGCTCGATGACAAAAGCTAAGAGCATCCAAACAACACATGTCACACATCGAATAGAAAGCCTGTCGATGTGGCTACGAGCAGAATGAGAGTACAGTTATAAAAGCACAAAAAGCATTGAAATGATGATTTTACCGATGTAAACGGGGCACAAAAACGAAGTAATAAATGCTACACAATAGCATTCATTATTTGCGCAAGAACAATTGTACAGAGCTTATACACTGGTGAAATGTTGTAGTAAAGAGTGAACCTGACGTACACCTGTGATATGGAGCATCAAACTAAAGGAGATAAACAGCACGCGAGGAGAAACAAAGTCTACCACATTGATCGTAAAAGGCAGAAACAGTCTACAAGCCCGTTCTACTTGACACATTGACAACAGGACAAAATATATATGGCTCAAAGACGCTATTCTAATATTCATTTTACTTGAAATTCGTATTAATTTTCAAGTAAACGTATCACCATAGATAATAATGGGAACAGAAAGGGCACTGATTAGAATTGTCGTACCACAAAACCATTACTAAGCACTGCCCTGACCCAGCTGTTAACTCGTCCTCCACCAATCCAGGTTCGGAAAACTTGTGGCAAACCTATTTGGCAAAATTTCTTACGATTTAAGATACTCGGCAAGGAAATATGATAAAGATCTAGAAAAGATCTAGCAAAGCTATCCCATGATTTGTAGGAAGATATTCAACAGGCAGTTTGCCACATCGATGACAACAAAATCTTTTATGAACTGTCGAGCTCATATGAAGATTAAGAGACCTCACTAGATATGGCAGTTGCAAGACAACAAACGGAATGGAGCAACTGCTGGAAATTCGCATTTTGATGGTCCGAGCTCACCAAGAATCTCATCCTATTGTGGTCAGAAAAATGGTTGAAGACCATTCTGGGCACAGCTCACTCCATCCAAGCAGCGTGACAACCTCTGACACAACAATATCTGGGACTCGACGAGAATCGGAATAATCAGAATTCAACGACGTATTGACGTAATGAACAGAAATCCCCGATCACTAACCGAATCAACATCAAAAAGGTCGAGACCGCGTAGAATACTGATGACAGTAAACGATCTGAATGAAAAAAAAAACGCTTTGCACAAAATTTTTTAGAGGATAAAGCTCTCGGCGTCGATCATTACCAAAGGAAACATGCACTCATTTTCAATTTTTAACATCGTTTAAGGTGATTGAATGCATATCTGGTCTTCAAAATGACTCGCGGTGGCTTATCGTCGTATCCAGCCAATGGTACTTATCCTCCTAGACAATTATGACACCTGTGTGGTACCAAATTAGCGGCCCCGAAAGGATGGATGGCTTGCTGAGTAATGAATTCGAGACTGGGACCAGTGACATTGTGTGCGACGCAGTAGTACCTCTAATCACTGCGCCACATCCGTCATATAAAGTGCCATTACACTGTCTTAAAGTGTAATTGAACGAAAAAATTTGAAAAATCTGCAATAATTAACTGCCCCCGCTTTTGGTGGATGGTGCCCATTTGCAAACATCGAGATGCGATGGAAGACTTTATCAGTTAGTAAATTCTAAATTACCACTTGGAAGGATAGTTAATATAAAATATTGCCATAAATTACCGCCGTTCTCGTAGCAGATCTGTCGCTATGTCGAATAATCTCCGCCCTCTATATATAAGCGTCCACGACTGGCTTAGAACGTTATGGCACTAACAGCTTCTTGGGACTTCAACTAGGTGATCTTGTAAACCTATCAACATAGCATTGAAGTGGTAAATATGATGTTTGATGGCCGTGAGATTGATCAAGAACGAATCATCCAAGTATTTATTTAGTTAGAGAATGAAAGTGAAGAAAAATGAAATTTGTATAGATGAGCAAAGCTATCATTGTGCTGATATGTGGTACAATAGCTAAAGAAAGTAGTAGTGTAACAAACGCCACAACGTAATTGTCCTCAGGGACTACAAACATTGTGATTTTCATATATTTTTTATGAACATGATTACAACACCCGCGCAAATCTCAACGCTACTACAGCGCTGTATTCGATTCTTTTCGCATCCGTTATTCAGGAATGTCTTCCTACTCTTTGTGTGGGTTCGGCTACTGTTTGAAACTTTTAGGTCATTCTTTAATGAATGTCGTTGAGTGATAGTAGAGTAAAACGCGGGATCAGATCACCATTTCCTTCACGCAAAAATTCCACTTTCCATGGAAAAGAAGAGAAACACCCTAAGTGCAAAGATAAATCCCAAAAACACTAGTGAACTAGGATCTATCAAAATCAAAATGGATATGGCTGGCTCATTCAACAATTTCGTGTTAGCGTTACTGGGAATTAAGAGGTTGAAAGTCATCAAAAGACGTTTCGCTCCACAAAAATACTAGGGTTGATACGCTAACGTACAATGCACGAGCCTCAAGTAACCGCCAACTAACATCTGGACTTGCGAAACTGCTGCCAAAAAAGCGAAATCAGATTCTGAGGACAAAGAGCAGTGGTTATGGCCGAAATTGAAGATGCTAGGAAAGAATATTCGCAACGTTCACTGAAGCTCCCCACCAACTGCAAAACAAAAATGATAGCACCCTGACACCCAAACGGAACAATTATAGCTTCCAGAGAGGCATCCATAATTACTACTGCAATCTTTCTGATAGTCACGTTCTCTTGTCATCACATGAAATTAAGGAGGATGTATGTCGTTCCAGTAGTTCTGCCTTGCAAAGTCGTCAATAGAATCGAACAATATCTGCTCCAAATAGGATAAGACCAACTGGAAAAGCACCTTTTGCTAGTTCTCATCAACAGAATGATTTGGCTCTTTACAGGTTACCTGTCACAATGCCAGGCTCCGCGTCAAAAGAAAATCATCAAAACCGTATGAATGTTCGAATATGAGACCTTCACCACATCAACAACTATCGTCTTATCTAATCGCTGTCTTTCGTCTAAAAACTTTTGACACCATTTGTCCTAAACACGATTAACAGAAACACTCGACGATGTACAGCAATACGAACAAGTACGGTTTCGAGAAGGATTTAGTACGATAGACTCACATCCGCACGATAACAAGATTTACTTTTGCGAGAGTACAAAGGACTGCTCTGTCTCACTGTCATCAATTTAAAGAAGGCCTTTGATTTAATTCAAAACTAGTCATAGCTCTGAACACTCTTAGCGTTCCTACGCATCACATGGAAATTCTTACTGCGCTATATGAAGATTTCACATTCAAAACATCATCATTCTATAACTATCTTGTCATCGGTAAAAGTTGACGGATCCGACAAAGTAGCATTATATTGCCAAAAATATTCTGCTACTCTCCAGAACGTCATCCGAACATTGAAATGGGGCAACGTAGCAGTGAAAATCGTATGGTCGACAATTACACCATCTTGGCTTTGCTGATGACATTGCTCTTATAACATCAAAACATCATCTCGCCGGAGCGAAATGCTGACCGACGTCGAAACGCTTGTGGGCTGAACAAATGCCCTCGTTACTTCGATCCAGGTGGGAAAGTTAGCTCCGCAAACGAGAAGAAAAAATTAAATGGGTTGAGGAGGCGTCTAAAAGCATTACGGATGCAGTGGAGAGGATAAAGAACGCCCAACTCTATGCCCACCTTTTCGACTCAACGATTAATCTACCTGCTCTGAGAAATGCCTGAGAGACCTGGTCGCTACACAAACAACATGAAAGACCACTTGGCTTTATTGAACGCGCAGTCAAAAGGTTGATGCTAATATCATCCCTTGCAAATGATAGAGAAAGGATCCAAACTTCTGACCTGCGTCAATGATTGAAAATCGAAGCCTCGTCCTACATGCCAAATCATCGTATATCAAATGAGCCAGATAAGTAATGTGTGCTAACAAAAACTGATGGACAAGAGCCGCTACCGACTGTACTTCTCAAGATGTTGAAGCACAAAAGGAAAGCAACCAACGATGGTTTCATCTGCTCGCAAGAACCCTAGGAGAAAAGTATCTCTCTGAGCAAATTCCTGCAGACAAGAGATCCCACTCGGCTATTTTTGCACGAGATTGGGAGACATGGAAATTGTAGTGGTACCCGCCCTAGTCATTCGACGATCAGCGCGACGACAGATGAAACATGTGAACACTTACCACTGCTTCATTACAAAATCAGTGAACTAAAAAATGTCTGTAATTGGTCACCAATACTGCACGTCTCGCTAGCGCTGATTGGCTAACATTTATAGAATCCCCAAAACGGCCGTAAACAACGTAAAAACCATTTGACTCGGAAATTTTCGATCATTAAACGCACACGTTTGATGATATAATCACCAGTTGACACTTGACAGTTGTGTTAGCTAATAATCGAGTTATATCGGAAAAAAAAGTGGTTATGAGGACAACAATAGGTGAAAACTAACAGCTGTGTGCTCAAGCATAACTCTGCGCCCCAAAAGTCTCAAGTGATAGATATGACTCACGGAAAGCAACATGATAATTGTAAAAAAAATGCATTCAATAATCTGCCGACTGTCAACCACTCGATCACATGTCGATAGGAATGCTCATTTCACATTGTACGTGAACTTAGCCGTACAGGTCACGACACTGTTCGTGATGCGACGCCCATTTCGAATGTGACAAGCCGACTAATTGCGCACCGGAAACGACGCATTTTTATGACCAAACTGTACGAGTTTGGAGTCGCAATGGAACTGATTTGTAAGAAAACAGAAAATTGTGGGCATATTACTGTGTATATGATCTTGTTGAAGAAAAACATATTACAGACATCCATCTCATCTACTGGTTTCAAACCTCACAATAAATATTCATATAATTTATGAGAATGTCTGAAGTCTTTTCGAGCTGGTGTTTCAGTGGCCTACGTTCGTTTCGGCGGTATCACTCACTTCATCAGAGCCACAAGTCTCGAACTGAACTCTACTTCGAAGTAAGGATGGGGAGACGTTACGGTGATAGAACATGATATTGTGTTATCACCATAACGAGTGGAACATGTGGCTCTGATTAAACCGGCGACACCGCCGAAATGAATCTAAGCCACTGATGTACCAACTTTGAAAAGGCTTTGAACATTCTTACAGAATATATGATAGATTCCAGAGAATAAGTGACCAAGAGTTATGTCACAAACGAGTGCTTTCTTAGCTACTGAATATAAATTCAATAAATTTGATTTCAAAACGCTTCCTCTTACACTTTAAGAACCACAAAGCGATGAGCAATAATTTCGTGTGGAACCACATGGGACACGTTCCTTGAGATGTAAAACTTTTGAGAAATTGTTCTGCAAAAAGAAACGCTTGCGTGAATTTATATGTGCAGAGATATGTGCTTTTAACAGATCAAGTTTGGTACAACACTATGTCGAGTTGGCCACAGACAGAATACAGGTAGCATAGCAATCAAAATCTCGAACAAAACCAACCGAAGAGTGTCTGAATTGGAATCAATGCACACGGTGCTTTTGCGCGTTGATTGAAAAAGCTACGCGATGTGTCACCTGGTGGTGTATGACTTAATCGCTGAGTAGAAACATACTTGACCTAATTCTTCTGAAGAGCAAGCGACTTCAGGAGACAGACTCCGCCGTACTCAGTCTACTTATGTCATCCTCATTTACTCAGATACAAGTATTTATATGCATGACGATCTTCTTCTGAGCCTGCATGTGGATTGTGAAGAAATCTCAGTCGAGTAATTTGAAAGTACACGGAAGGTGATTCACGTTTCCTTGAACAACTCCCACGTTTACTTAGAAAGAACCCTCAAGGCAACCCACAACTATACAAAGCCTCTTTCTAACCCAGATGACTAGATTCTCGTCAAAACAAGAAAATCAGTGGGCATAATCAAGTCTGATATTCTTCTGTCCCGGCAGCGGAGCACGCTGTGTACTTCCGACAAATGCTATGAGAATGAACACTTCTATAGTGTCAACTCCTGCTACTCTAAGACGAACAGTTTGTTGACAGATGCCATATGATATAGATGACAGATGATTTTATGAAAAGCATGTGCACTTTCAAAGTCCCTGACAGATCACAAGAGAGAACAGGACCTCAAGAAAAAATTTTTCCCTGCGTACTAGGGTTGATCACAAGATTCTGGGAATTTTTTTGAAAGTTTCGTTCGATAAAAAACGATATAAAAATGTAAAAATATGAAACTATTAAAAACTTACCGGCACTTTTTGCTCAACTTAATATTAGTCGGTTATCACAATTCGTTATTCAACCCTTAGGGTACAAGCTTTTCCGATTTTCCAGACTTCCAGAGTCATTTGATAGCTTAAATCTCGGTAATTCAAGTACTGTGTTTACTTCTCAAAAAAAACCATTTTAGTGCGTCGTAGCAGCAAAAATAAAGTTGAGCTTCACACTTGGCGGGCATTATCACGAGTATTTTCGTTATTTATTCAAAGCTTTCGCCGCTCCATAGCAAGTGTCCAGGTTTTCCGTACTACAATAGTACAAAAAATTCAACGTTCTACAAGCTTAGGCTTTTATTTTCATTTCAAATTGCTCTATTTAACTCCTACTAAGCCTAAGCCTAAGCCTAGACTGGGAAACTAATCTTCTTTTCGTTCCTCCAGCACTCTATGGAGACCTTTTCAGAATTAGAGCTATAGTCAGAATAATCTAAATTATACTTCTGCTTCGACCGCTGTTTTATAGACTCGCTCAAAACGAAATAAGCGAATGTGGTACTCAATCTTCATTTCGTTGCTGAGTATGATTCATTATAAAAGTCGCAAGCTCGACGCTGGTCCCACAACGAAAGGTAATACCCTCATCCGATTTGGAAGTGATTATTTTTTACACGGCGTCGAATCCTTTATAGGATTATTTAGCCTCAAGGATAGACAGAACCGAGGGAGGGTAATACTGAGAGTCCCAATAGAACGAAATAGGCGCTTGTATAGCACTAGACCTATCGGCTCAAAGAAGTCGTATCCTTGTCAGATTATTTCGTTTTGGAGCGGTTCTGTAAAAGAGCGGTCAATAGCAGAGGTACGGTTCATTATAAAAGCCGCAAATTCGACTGCTGGTCGCCGCAACGTCAGGTAATACCATCATCCGACTTGGGGTGATTATTTTTCACTCGGCGTCGATTCCTCTAGAGGATTATTTAGCCTCAAGGGATCGACGGAACCGAGGAGGGGTGGTACTGGTGAGACCCAATAGGTCAAGATAGGCGCTATACAACACTAGACCTATCGGCTCAAAACAAGTCATATACTAAATTATGCTATCAGATAACCACTAAAAATTTGCCAAAATACCAATCACAAACCCTGGCCGAGAAAAACAGGCGCGTCCAGTGTGAAACATAATCAAAATTAGGCTGCTGCGGTGCACCAAAAAAGCCTTTTCAAAAACCAACGACAGTTTTGAAATTGACGTTATTGGAGCTATCGATTGATTACTAATACTATAGGGGAAGAGTCCTGCCCAGCGAAAAACGTGGCGAATATGATACTCAATTTTATCTTCGTTGCTGAAACGCAGTAAGGCCTTCCTCAGAGACCAGGTAGACCATTAAATTCTCCAAGATTTGAGCTATCGAATGACTTCTCAAAGCCTGAACAAATCTGAAAACACGTCGTCTTCAAAGAGTTTAAAATATCAGAGAAGATGGAATTGTACCTTCTCTTGATATTGGAAATGCTAAATTGCCATTCAGAGTCAAATTTGTGTCTACGACTTGAACGAAACTTTTCAAGCTGTGATCGAACACAGAAAAAGTGAACTCAACCTAGCATGGATATAAAGTGGCGAAGAAAGACATGAAAGAGAGAGGAAGAGAGAGAGACCGACTAGCTCGACTGGTGAAAGTTGTGATAAAAAAATTTGAATTCTAGGCTTTGTTAAATACGGCTCAGATGCGCTTAAATGGTCTACACAGCATTTGACTCAGGATTCATTGAATATCTGTTGCACAATGGAAAGATTGAACAAGCCGAAAAGTCCATTAAAATCACTAAATAAGAAAAAATAGAACAATCAAAAAGGAAGTGGGAAGCAAAGAGACTTTCCGGAGAACAAAAGAGCCCATATGACATTTGGCGGAAGCGATCAATAACGAGAAAACAACGCTATCAATCGGAAGTGAGAGGATATGGACGAGGAAGGCGCTCGTAAGCCGTCCAGTGAATTCGATCTATCGACTCGGATCAGATCTTCTTCGAAGATATCCTTGGGATCGATCTATTCGATTACGCAAAAGATTCGTCAATAGACAGAAGACGAAAAAAAAAACGGTACTTTTCCTTAATCTCAGTTCATTTTTTTGACCCTTTGTGGACGAGATCCTTTACGGTTTTCTTCTCAAATCTTTAATAAAATCATTGGATAGCTCGATCTGAGCTCGATCTGCGACTGCAACCCTCATCGTGGGAATCACTGTCTGCTCACTCCTCTCTGCTACCCGACACAATGGCGCGCGACGACCAGTCCTCAGTGAAAGTTCGATCTCCTAGCATAACACTTCACTGCGGCTTTTTTTGTTGTTATCTCTTTGTTCTCACTACAATATGCTCGAATCTGACACCTTTGCAAATGGTTTAGCCGAAGTTCTTTGGAGAGATAAAAACTGGGCGAAGTACAAGGAACTGTTTTGAGGTCATATTAAACTGAAAAGAAATAAGTGCTTCACATAGATTTGAATTTTCATCCTAAAGTAAATTACTTTAGAAACTGTCACATTGTCAGTCAGGCGAAAAAGGTTGGACATGCGTTGTTACTCCATGGATTTACGTTTTGTATCAAAAAGTAGTGAAATGTTACACAACTGAGCGTTTTTTTGCTCCAGTAATTACGCTATAGAAAAGCATTCGATACTAATCGACATCAGTCGATAACAAAAAAACTACAGTGAAGTGCTGTGGTAGGGGATCGAACCAGTAACCCAATGGACGGCTGAGAGGATTGAGACGGACAGTGATTCCCACACTGGGGGTTACTGTCGAAAAGGAGGTGGAGACGTTCTCACGCTGAAGGTGAGAGTGGCAAGGAAGGTGGGCAGGCAGTCCACCCTTGCAGCTAGACACACAGATTTGGGGTCGGTGGAAGTCAAAGGGTTGAGTCTCGATGATTTCAAAGCCGTGCCTGCTAGTGCGCTGTAACAGCACATTCACAATGAGCTTCAAAGTCGGAGCGCAGTTTTTGCTAGCCTGGGGTGAGTGAATGGCTGTTTGAACGGATTTCGCAACATTCGCAACAAACGGCACAGAAGTCTTCATTCAGTTAAGACCTGTAGATAATGTGTCAACATACTTTTAGTAGTTACCCTAAAATTCCATAGATAAGAGCGGTTCAATTTTCGCAAAAAGACGGACAAACAGCGCGTTTTTCGGTAATGAGTTTTTTTCAGGAACACGAATAATTGATAATTGAGAAGTCTCAGTAAACTGATAAAATTACTAAAAATGACTAAAATCACTATTGAGTACTATTTCCCAGCACAGACCGCTCTTACCTATGGCTACTTAGGGAGCCCGATAGCATAGATTTGTGCGATGATGAAAGAAAAGAATTTAATGTGCCGGAGCCTTAGGATCAGCCCTTTGGGGATGATGAGAGTCTTTCTGATGCACACCGCACAACGTTAAATCTCACTCAGCTACTGTGATGGCGGCTTCGCGAAGCCGTGGGAAAGCAAGCAGACAGCCAGACGTGCATATATAGACATGGAGATGGCTCCTACCTGACTGCTGCGAAAGTGACAGCGTGACGCCGCTTGCCTATCAACGATGGCCCTCAAGGACTTAGGGTTGTTAGTGGGATTATTTAGCACTATAAAATGAAAATGGAAACCTAACCCCATAGAATGATAGAATAAAATTCTTTATACGATTCTGATACGCAAAACCATGAATTTTCTAAGAAACGAGGAGAAAATTTCAGATAAGTAAGAAAATATGCATGATAGTGCATGCGCCGGAAGGTGAAATTTAATTTTGTAACCACTGCTACAGCGCACTAAAGAGGTCTTTTCATAAATCGAGTACAGTTTGAAAATTAGCGAGAGTTAAGCTATCGATCGATCACTAAAAATCTGGAAGAAAGCGAAAAAGGCTTTATCCCTATAGGGTTGAATGATGGATTGAGAGGAATGTTACACTCCTCTCTCCCTGTGGATGATCCAGAAATCCAAACGATTCTTGGCAAGCTTTCGGGCGATACCGACTGACTGAGAGCGTGACATCCGATGCTGAACAATTGAGGAAAAAAACGAAAGAAAGAGAAAAGCGGTAGGTCTAAGGGTGGGTAAACATTAAGTGAAACAAAGGCTTTTGTGTTCAATTAAGGTGAAGAAAAAAACGGTCTACTGGATTTTAAAAACGTCCTTCGCCCCATAAAGCGAGAATGACAAAGCTCTCTTTATTCATCAATCCCTTAAGAGACGCGCCATGCCTTCAACTCCATTCGTAGCATCGTTGAAGGTGAGTGAATGCAATACCTGTCTTTTGTAAATGACTCGCGGTGGTCTACTGATGTATCAATTCAATGCTGCTATCCTCCCAGACAAAAGTGGTACCAATTCACCGATCTCGGAAGGATGGAAGGCTTGGCGAGCCTCGAGCGCCTAGATTGAACCATCGGACACGTATGATTCGTAGAGTAGTACTAACTACTGTGCCATATGCGCTCTTCGTCCCCATAGACAGAAGGAAATCGTCGGCTATGGGGGGATTTCTTGAAGAAAAAGACATACTTTTTTCCATGGAGTTATTCTCTATTTTCTCAAATACCCTTCACTGTAAAGCTTGTCAAAAACGAATAAATCGTTGATCAAACAAAAAAACAGCAAAATCTAACACTATCTCATCGTCAGATAGCATGAAATCCTTCAAAACGGCTAACAGGAATTTCCCTAAGAAGGGTACATGAGACTATGTTCAAAAAAAGTTAATACCAGAAAGAATTAAACCTAGAATTTGGAAAAACTGAGAGGTAAAAGAGGAAAGAACTTGATTTTACGGTAAATAATGAGAAACAATGCTGAAGAGAGTGTCGAAAGTCGCTCTCATGAACATTTATCGCCTTCTCTAATAGTAAGAAAAAACAATAAAATTTGGAAAAGTGTCTCAGAACTATCCTTTCATTGAAAGATATTGCGAGGCTGAGGGTTGAATAAAGGCTAACAAAAGAAAAAAAAAATAATTGATGAGGTATTTCTTATTTCACACGTTGAGGTTTAATGAACGTCGACCACTCGATTTATCACGAAAAATTTAGAAAAATCAAAAAAGGCACAGAAAAAAGCGCTTTTTTATCGCTTAAACCCCTTCGCTGTGCAAGACAAAGTGTTTCGAATTAAGACCAAAGACATCAACAAGTTCTGATAGGAACTGTTTGGTTCTCGTATGAAGATAGGAAGAGGAAAAAAGGAAGAAAAAAGAAAGGAAAAGGAGGAAAGGAAAGAAAGGACTCACCACAGGATTCTAGCTCCTCTCTAGGTCAAAGTCCACTCTGATTTTGGTTCTGAAATGAACCAGTTCAGCAGTACAAATACTAGAGCAAAGCCTTGATAGACCTATCCAAGTATACGACGTACAATGGCGGTTTCCGTCACAAAAGAAATTAGCCGCTTCAACGATCATCGGTCCAGAAGAGCTCTCGAGAAGATATTGATTCACTGAAAAACGATATTTCCATTGGTGAACTCTCTACGTGTAGAATCGATTCGGATACTGTGTGATAAACAGACAATGCTAATGTCGCGAACGAATGAATAGTGAGAAATTCCCAGTGGAAGGAAGGAGTAAGACAGGATTTCATCATTTCGAGATGACATGGGATGTTAACAGTGAAAGGACGGGAAGTTCAACGAGTCCAAAAAGTTATCGTAGAAAACACTGATAACCATCGCCCTCAACTTCAGCAGTGTTGAATGGGAAATGTCGGCAACGAGCACGACAACAACAAGAAAGAAAAAGTTTAGCTGTGAAATAATAGAATTCTCATCGACACCCTTTTGTTGACATTCTATCTTGTCGGCTAGAGAAGTTCATAATATTTTAGAAAAATTTTTGAAAATACCTTCAAACATGCTATATGTGTATGTAAATGACATCGAAAAGAACAAAATATATGAAAAAATTTCGAAGGATAAAATGGCAAATAAAAGAAAATAAATAAAGGAATTAACCTAAACGAGATAATGTGTAAAAAAGAACGTAAAATTATATACAAAGTGGAAATAGAATTCGTGCAAAATTAGCTAACCCTTTAAGGATCCCAGGACCGACTATCTATTAACCTTGGCATAGTTTGAATAAATGGGTATTTTCTTCTGTTTAGCCGTTCGGAGGGGTTATTGATATTATTTATTGAATATCAGCGTAGCATTTAACGATACTGTTAATAATGCAGCATGAATATTACAACAGTCATGGTGGATTACGTTTCGACAAGGTTCGCCATCTTTAGAGCCTGGAAAGGTCAAATTGATTCGCAAATCATTCAGTCAGAAGCTTCAATAACATCAGCAGAAATTGGATCGCATAGTATAAACTTCATTACAAAAACACACTCACCCGCTTAGATGTTTTAGGTCTTTCAATTATTCATTGATGACCTGCCACTTACAGTCAGTGCGTAGGTGAGACTGTGCCTGCTCAGGCGGGGAAGGTTAGCCTGAGGTATGATGCGAGGTCACGCGTTATTACGAAGCACTCCTCTTTGCGATTCAATTTCGGGCCTTTACTGTGTATCCAAAAGGATTTCAAAGTCTTACGCGCGGATGTTTTTGATTCCTGTGCAAGGACTGTGAATTTAACGTCAAAATCTATACATATATGCCTTGTTCCTTATGCGTGCCTAGTGGGATTTTTGGGTCGGAGTTACGTTTCCCATCTAGGTGCTCTTTTACGCGGATGCAGAGTGGTCTACCCATCTCGCCAATATATTCATCCTCGCAAGAGATCAGGTAAATTGTACCAATCTCATACAGTCGTCGTCTCTGCCGTTTGGGCAAACTTTGCCGTCTTTTATTTCGCAGAGGCGGTCATACAGTCGGTTGCCGACTAAATGGCGGTTTAGTTTAATCGATGGTATCTCGACTACTGCTACTGAATTTTTCAAACCCGCTCTTTTAAGCAGCGTTTAATTGTTGCATTTACCTCGTTAGAGACAAAGGGCAGGATGAATGGAACTTTGTCCTCGTCAGGCCTTCCGTTTGCCGTTGCCGAATTTCCTCTAATCCTAACCTGAGGAGCCCCTACCGTGCTGTAGCCATTAGAGATGGCTATTTTCCGCGCCAAGCTTATGGACTCTATCTTATGGTTTTTCATAAGTGCGCATTTTGTGTGCGACGGATGAGAAGATAGGTAATGGACTAGGATGATTTTGATGCTTGGCTTGCGGTAGCACTTTGTGTTGTGGGAGTCCTTGGATAGGTAGACTTGAACGTTCAAAAATGGCAGTCAGTTTGACTTGGGTTTCTCACGGGTGAACTTCATGTGCTCTCATTGACAATTTAACAGCTCGAAACATTTGTCCATCTCCTCGTGTATTGAGCAGACGATAAAGCAATCATCTATATACCTACAGTAGAGTAACGGCCGGAGATCGATTATTGAGGCTTCTACTTTAGACATAAAAGCGATAGCAAGAGTCTAGAAGCTAGTCGTTGTCCCACTGCCAGCGCTCTGATCTGCGCAGAATAATTCCCAGACCATTGAAAGAATGAGCAGTTTAGGCACACTTTTAAGAAAGCCATGACCGCCGAATGGGGAAGCCACACATGTTCGTGGTTTTTTCGTGCTCCTTTGGGAGCTCGCATATGGCCTGCATTGCGGACACACTTGACACGTTTGTTTGTATGAAGAGCGGTCACGTCGAAAGATTCCATTACGTGCGCGCCGTGGGGAGACGCGTTAAGTAGACGATCTAAGAACATTTGGGTATTGGTGAGATAGGCTGGAATGTGTTTTAACAGTTGGACTAATATTAATTTCAAAAACTACTTGTCCAAAAAAAAAACTAAAAGCAATCTGTTTAAAAACTACTAGTTCAATTACTAAAACACATTCCAGCCCGTCTCACCAGTAGCCAAATGTTCTTAGATCTCCCAACGACGCGTACGTAATGGAATCTTTCGACGTGACCGCTCTTTATACAAACATGTCAAATGAGTCCGCAATGCAAGCCATATGCGAGCTTCCAACGAACACGAAAGAACCACGAACATGTATGACTTATCCATTCGACAGGTCATGGCTCTTTTAAAAGAGAGACTAAACTGCTCATTCTTTAGATTGTCTGGGAATTCTTTGCGCAGATCAGAGGGCTGGCAATAGGACAACGACTAGGTCCGAACTTTGTTATCCCTTTTATGCCTCAAATAGAGGCCCCAATAATCGATCTCCGGCCGTTACTCTACTGTAGGTACATAGATGATTGCTTTATCGTCCGCTCAATACACGAGGAGATGGACAAATGTTTTGAGCTGTTAAATTGTCAATCAGAGCTCATGTAGTTTACCCGTGAGAAACCTAAGTCAAACTGGCTGCCATTTTTGAACGTTCAAGTCTACCTATCCAAGAACTCTCATAACACAAAGTGGTACCGCAAGCCAAGCATCAAAAACATCCTAGTCCATTACCTATCTTCTCATCCGTCGCACACAAAATGCGCACTTATGAAAAACATGTTTCGAACAGCTGTTAGTGTGGGCACAGGAAAAGAACATAAGATCGAGACCATAAGCTTGGCGCGGAAAATAGCCATCTCTAATGGCTACAGCACGGTAGGGGCTCCTCAGGTTAGGATTAGTGGAAATTCAGGTACCCCAAGCGGAAGGCCTGGCGAGGATAAAGTTCCATTCATCCTGCCCTTTATCTTTAACGAAGTAAGTGCAGCAAGTAAACGCTGCTTAAAAAGAGCGGGTTTGAAAAATTACAGTAGCAGTAGCCAAGATACCATCGATAACAATAAAGCGTCAATTAGTCCGCAACCGATTGTATGACCTCCTCTGCAAAACGAAAGACAACAAAGTTTGCCCAAACGGCATGGACGGCGACTGCATGAAATGTGGTACAATTTACCTTATCTCTTGCGCGGATGAATATATTGGCGAGATGGGTAGACCACTCTGCATCCGCGTAAAAGAACACCTAGATGGGAAACATAACGCCGACCCAAAAATCCCACTAGGCACGCATAAGGAACAAGGCATATATGTATAGATTTTGACGTTAAATTCACAGTCCTTGCACAGGAATCAAAGATATCCGCGCGTAAGACTTTGGAAGCCTTTTGGATACATAGTAAAGGCCCAAAAATGAATCGCAAAGAGGAATGCTTCGTAACAACGCGTGACCTCGCACCATACCTCAGGCTAATCTTCCCTGCCTGAGCAGGCACAATCTCACTTACGCACTGACTCCAAATAGCAGGTCTTCAATGAATAATTGGAAGACCTTAATATCTAAGTGGGTGAGTGTATTTTTGTAATAAAGTTTTACTATGCGGTCCAAAAATTCGTTTCATACGTTTTCTGCTGAGGTTATGGAGGCTTCTGACTGAATGATTTGCGAATCAACTTGACTTTTCCAGGCTCTGAAGATGGCGAACCTAGCCGAAACGTCAGCCACCACGGCTGTTGTAATATTCATGCTGCATTATCAACTGTATTGTTATATGCTACGCTGATAATCAATAAATAATATCAATAACACCTCGGAACGGCTAAACAGAAGAAAATACCCCCTTAATGATTATATGGTACGTTTCGTGCTATACCGCGCGACGTCAAATCTCACTCAGCTCCTGTGGCGTCGCATCTCGTGGGAAGGCAAGCAGACACAGCCGCGTAAGCGACGGCGCGACGCCGCCTGCCCTATTAAGAGTGGTCCTCAGAAGGATATGTACAAATACGTATATGCTTTCATGTAGCCGTTTAGTCAAACTTTTTCTCAGACACGCCCCTTTCTGCTGAGATATCCGTTCTATAAATTGGTTTCTCTTCTCGGGTAATTTCTGCGTCTCTCTTGTCCTTTATATGCTTCATGAACTTCTCTACACGTTATATGCTTTCGGTGGTCAAAGAACTCTTGGTTGTTAGGAAAAAAAACTCGTCTTTACAGCAGTCATACTGCTGTCAACATTTTAGGGGAGCTGTTTATTATCAACAAGCACGATTACGGTGTTAACGATTTAGTACTGATATGCTCGCAGCTCATAAACAACCCTATAGTAAGCATTCCTGATGATAATCCGCGAATCAGCCAGGTTGTTTTTGAAAATAATGCTGAATACTGCTTGCTTAGGGTATCAGTTCCTCACTAGCTTTTCACAATTTCCGGATTTATAGAGAATTTAAGGAGTTGAGAGCATCATTGAATTACAGAGAAGACTTAGCCCTATGGTTCTATGGGTATTACTGCTTCAAAATATCCACTCATTCCTTACTACGACCATGATGGACCATTGTAGCGATTGTAAAGGCAATAAGTCAGACAAAGGACCCATTGTTCAAGGTGGCTGGTTTTCTATAAGGATACTGTACATATGTGCATATATATGGTATATAAAACATATGTATATACACTCGCTTATATTTATATAATTGTATATGTACGTTTATATATAATTATATATATATATATATATATATATATATATATACGTATGTATACGTATGCTTGTGTACATGTACATGTATGTGTACTATAGAGTAACGACAGTAAAAACTGTTGTCTCGTGTTTATCGTGCAAATTTTATGAAGTAAATCTATTCATTTGAGTGTTTTTTGAGAGAGTGATCACGAACCAGAAAGTGGCATCTTGATCATCGTATTATCTAATATATATACATATATGTGCATATGTATATATACATATTTATATAAACGTATATACATACATAACATGTATATGTACATATATATGTAATATATATAAATAAATAAATATATATATATATGTACACAAGTATACGTATACATATGTACATATATACGTATGCCTGAAGATGCCTTCGTGTATATACATATATATATATATATATGTATATACACATGTATATATACTATATATGCATATATAAATGTATACATGGATTATATTTCATTGCATATGCACGTCACTTCAGAAAACTCATCTTCCGCCAACCTCGACATGAAATATTAATGATTCATTGTTCTATGAACGAATCTGCGTAAGGTAGACAAGGTTTTTCTCCATGTGTTGGCATAATGGTTCAAATTCGACCTAATGAATTTTTTGATCTGTAATTTTAATATTTCATTTGAAGTTGAATGAAGAACTCCTTAAAGCAACAATCAGAAGCCGATCGTAGGATAGCCGCCGGTAAAAGCGCACCATTCCTCTTCTCTTCCACCGACATGATTAGAGGTAAGCGATGTTCGACACGTACTTATGAGTGTTCACTATCTTTTGGCTGGTCATCCACACCAATTTAGTAGTGTTATAAGTTCTTGCTTCAGTCGAATACTCTCTATAAGGATACCAAATAGTACTTCGTCCCCTTCTCCAAGTGTGAGACGAGCTCTGATGTCATCGCAATGAGGTGCTTCTGGAGGTCCATCAGCAGTAATGGGAACTTCCTCGTCTGTCACCTGCTTTTGCTGATACGCTCTTCCACTTATGCCGTTGTTAAGAAATTATGTATTGCACGGTGTGTTTTATTTTTTCCCCACAGCAATTTATAACAAAATTTAAGGGCTCTAACGTCGATAACACCACACATAGCACGCAAACGGGTACAAAGTGCAGCCAGCTCAACAAAAACTTTCGCTTGAATCGTTCTAAATTGAATTTATATATAAAACGTATTATTGTAGATATTGATGGTTTGTGGTTGTATATTCTATTCGAAATGCGCCAATTGCTAGTTGTACGACTTTGTAAGGAGGATAAACTGTCTATGATATAATTGTTGTAAACAGCGTTAGATGATAGCTACAACGTAGATTTTATATAAATATTGATAATTCAGACCTACTCTATAGCGTCACTTACAGATAAAAGTGCCTATTAACGCCCGAATATAGTGGATTTCCTTTCACAAACAGTTCGTATTTGCCACGGACCGACGTAGTTGCTCCGTGAGAGGAAGTCGAAAAAATGCAAAAAGTTGAACAGCCTGTGTCGAAATGATTATGATCGAAAGAGGAGAAACTTGTTGTAAGCACTGGGGGCCGGCACGTGAACAATGATGTTTCTACCAAACGTACTCTTGTAAAAAGCTAGAGCGAGATTAGTATCAAAATCGATGGCTGACGATTCAACTTGACGCTCTCAACCTGGTTTTTTATTTTTTTCCTCGTTGCTTTTTTTTCAATTTTTCTCATGCCGAGATTTAGTGGAAATCAAATTTTCACATTGGTACGAAGTGATATTTTATGTAGCCTGTTAATATTCCGAATATATATTCGTATATACACGTATAAATACATGCACACATACATATGCACATATATGTATGTGTATATATACATATATATGTATATATATTATATATATTATATGTATAAACATATACACAAGCATATCTACAGGGTGAGAAAAAGTTCTGCTAATTTTGCACTTTGCTAAATTAAGCATCGACCTGATATATTTTATTAGTTCTGATAATTTCATTGGATTCTTTGTGCAATCTTGGTTTGCAATCTTTTCTAATTATTTGTCTATTCTCAGTTGTGCTCAAGTTATGGTTATAAAATCAACACACCGCAGTAGATGTATTGCACAAGACGGAAGTGAAAACAAGCAATATTGTTAAAATCGACTGCTCTGAAACCAGTAGGTGTCTACCGAGTCGCAAAACGTTACAAAGAGAGTGGAGGGATTGAGGACCGTCCCTCAAAAATCGTTCAACGTCCTCGTCTACTCCGTCGTACATTCAGAAGATCCGTTGCCAAATCCATCGAAATCCGGAGCATTCGAAACGCAAAATGGCTCGGAAAAATCGGAATCAGGGAGTGGAACGTCCGATATATTGTCAGAAATAAGCTGAAGCTGCTCAACTACAAGACTGCTCACTTTCTAGACAAAAATATAATAGAAGAACGGCTTTTGGAGGTTCGTCAAATAATTCGCTTGATCGCTGGCGCTGGTTTATCGAAGGTGCCTATTGAGGAGAGATATTCACGATTGAATCACTCCACAAGTGCCAGAATCGACGTCGTTCTCAAAAATGTTTGCCAGAAATCGGCACTATCAAAAGCCATAAGCCGCAGTGACTCCGCTCCAGCCTCTTGATGATCAGTGATGGCCGGCATTGCGCCACCGGAAAGACGTCGTTGGTCTTCATCAACGGAAACGTTAAGATCAACACTGCCATCCATCAACAGCAAGATTTGCGGGGCGCACTGGAGCTTGGACTACTAATCAATCACCTGGGCGCCGACGAATTTACGCTTCAGTAAGACTGGGCTCCTGCGCATTCGAACTGCTCAAAGACTGCCATTTGACAAGAGCTATTTCCAAGCTTGGACATTTGGTCGTCGAATTCGCCGGATCTCAACCCAATGGATTAGTTTGCGTGGTCCGTACTGAAGAATAGGTCTGGGCTACTGGCTACACTAGCGCAGACGCGCTCGAAACGGCTTTGACCCGTGCTTGGGACAAAATTGCTGTGGAAGCGTGTGCGAGCATCGCTGGAAATTTTCGCGACTTCACAAATGTATAGAGGGCAGAGGAGGTGATTATGAAAAGTTGTTATGAAGTTTCTTGTTTATTGTTATAATTATTTACCTAGCATACGCAATTATTCCTTCAAATGAAGGAATTCATTTGTTTATATAGTGAATTTTTACTGTTAAAATATCTGAAGAAATAGACAGAACTTCCGCACATATATATATATATATATATATATATATATATATATACATACATATATATATGTACATACATATATAAACATATATACGCACAAGCTAGTAATTATAGAAATCAAAAATATACGTAAACTGCTGCACACAAAGTGTTTTGAGAATAAAACCTAACAAACCACTCATGTTTGTAATAAAGGAACTTTATAGTTCACGGGTCAGCACGCGCTCCCGGAAAGATTAAAATCTGGGTTCGAATCGTAGCTAACGCAAATGTTTTTACACACGACTCTACGTTATTAACTTTATAGTTGTTTATAATACTCGTGCGATCTGGTGGACCGCATTTTTTTTTCATGCTCTTCTTCTTAGTCGATTATATTGCAGCATAAAAGTTTTCCCTAGACGTTCTGTGATTAACTGACAGCTTATCGAATGTGAATGTAAAACTCTAACTAGCTCAGGTAAAGCTGTCTCTAAACGATTTCTCACTTGATTACTTCCAAGAAAGCTCGCCACATGAAGAGCAAGATAAACTCTATTGTAGTGCAGTGATGATTAAACAATTTGCGACATCACTCCAACAAGTCTCCTCAATCAAGTGAAAGAATATCATAGCGAAAAACCTATCACAATTCAACAGAACAATATTAGAGAGATACAAGAATAAAGATAAATAGGCTTCTACATCCTAAATTCTGACTTTCTGTTGAAATTATTGGTCAGAATCTGAGCGACAAAATACACAAAAAACAGAAATAACAGAAATACATAAATTCTTCGTGTCTTGATCTGCCACGCTCTCTTTAACAATGATGATTTTTTTTCCTACGAGCTCGCCCCAAAACGGTTTTTTGTGAATGATCAAGTTAAAACTAAACGCTTTCCCGACCGCGGACTCATCTCCACTGTATCTCTACGAAGAGACATTTTGAAACAATTCAGCAATAATTGAAGTGGTCAGTAATACCGAAACACAGGTAGTAAACAGATGGTGTGGCAACGCTGGACCACCTGCTCACCTCCTCTGTATCTCCGACTTCCAGCGTGAGTACGCGTACCTTTAATGGTTTCCACGCTGAGAGTTTGAGATGTAGAGATGGAGGAGACCGTCCAGTGTTGCTACGCTAGGGGTTAGGGATGCAGAGCAGAGGAGGTGGGTCCACGGTCCCGAAAGGGCTAAATAGGAAGAGATGTTCCCATGGAAGATGCCTAGGACGTCGTCTCCACGAAACCAGCTGCCAGTTAATTATCAAGTCGAGAAAAAATTCTCTACATGTACCAAAATAAACAATCGGAAACAAAGTAAGAAGATACGTTCATGCTGTCTCTGATGTGTTACAAGAAAACTTATGTCTCAGTCACCTCTGTCATGAAAGAGCATGAGGAAGTATTGTAGGAAGTCTAAGAAAATCACAAGCACAATGGCATGGCACCATAAAAAAAACTCATAATGAATTGAGCAAAACTAAATCCTCAGGACATACTAATGCATTTTTAATGCTTTTTTTCGAACAAAAGGAACTCAAAACGAAGGATGCGTGAGGGTGGGGAGGCGATAAAGCGAGGAAATGTGGGCCAAAACGAAAACATGAAGGACGGCGCATCATCTTTGACTTGTAGATAGAACGTAGAGAACACTCAGATAGAGCTTTCTCAAGAAGTCTAGTTAGCTTCAGTTTCTTGAATCACCAAATCCGACCTACCACTTTGCAGTATATTTTCCAAGTCGATAGTAACTATAGTCCCATGAAACCTTAAGTTCTCAGCGTTTTTAAGACGAATTATTGTTACATGTGAATCTCAAAATGTCCAAATAAATCAAAATGGTTTAGCAAGAGGAGTTCAACTCTTTGAAGACCATAAGGATCTCCTGATACTCACCGCGCGACGTCACATCGCACTCAACTACTGTGATGGCGGTGTCGCCTCTCGTTGGAAAGCAGGCAGACAGCCAGACATGCATGCGCAGACATGCAGATGCGGATTGCCTGACTGCCACGCAAGCGGCGGCGTGATGTCGCGTGCCTATCAACGCTGGTCCTCAAAGGGTTGAGACACCGAGATCTATGGAAGATGATGGTACTACGGGAGTAAAGTACGATAAATGCATATAATACTGTAGAAGCATAATTTGCAATTAGCTACAAGCGCTCATAAAATGGCATTGTTTAACGACTACAACAATAAAAAATGTATTTAGCGCGTGAAAGTGACGATTGGTATGGGGCAAAAAAGTTGCGTCAGGCATATATCGACTCGACTTGCTATTACATACGAAGAGTTCGGACGCGAGAACCTCACAGAACGAATGGAGTACAACGACGGTCACGGGTACAGAACGAACGATGTTAAGAGGGAATATAGCATATGAGGAATTCCAGTAGTGTAATGGTTAGCTTGCGTCCGCCGGATGGGTGAGATGCAGGTTCAACTCCCGTCCGAGGTTCAACGTTTTACACTTCACTCAACATTCTTGCATACAATTTTAGACAGATTTTTTCATGATTTGCATGGGATAATCGACTATAAATTGAGCCCAGTACAGATGTATTAACAAAGTTAGGAAACCTAATGTCTTGGTATTGTTAAGTATGATTCCGTTCGAATATGGGCAAAACTGATTGAAAAACCATCGCTAGGGTTACAAAACCACTATCTATTACGCCGAACTGCAGCAAAAAACGGCTCTAGATACAATTCTGCTCGCGCTACTTCGAACTATTAGGTGTTACTTTGTTCTCCAATTTATTTTACGGGGCGGCATAGCGCAGTGGTTCGTGATGCAATCTATAAGGACTAAGGTGGTAAGCAAGGCACTGGCTGGTTCAATCCCCTCTTTCAACATTCTCTTGTGATTAGACAGCTGAACGCCTGCTAAGTGTTATACTAATGAAAAATAATATAGTGGATCATTCACTCCCGGAGGTCCGATGGTTAGAAAGGTGATAGGTAGCCAACGAATTGAAGTAGTTAGAAAGAATTAGAGAGAGAAAAGACTTGAAAATCTGCCTCTACTAGTACGGCCGAAAGATCTACATAGGGCAGAATAACCAATTTAAATGAAGCTCTAGGCCAATTCAATAGAAAGGCAATGGCTGTTCGTTAGCGACTGAGGCTTAGAGGAGCAGAAAAAAGCAAACAAAACCAGACGTCGATGCTAGAGAACAAAGAACGGAGACACCGCAGGAACAGGTTCTGGATTGTTCCACGACGGTCGTGGGCGAATCATCCAGAACCAGGGAGCGACCGTTAGCTGTCGCTGTCTGGGTCGGTGAGTGTGCCGAGCGTGCGTCGGAGACGGGCGTGTGTGCGCTAGCCGGACGGACGACGGCCGTCAATCACTAGGCCACGCCCACTCGGCCAACATCTTCGCTCATAATAATGCAGGTCGGGTTCTCCCTTCATCTTCGGTATGAGTCTGTCGAATAGAAGAGAGGAGGAATGGAGGCTGTGGGCCGTCAGAAGGCCGAACGAATCGCTCTACACTTTAGACTAACTGAGTAATATGTTACATGACTGTTAGTGCCTGCTGACTGTGCGGATCCGAGCACTTCTCGCAATTCATCCTCCGCAAAGGTCATCGAATATTACGAGGATCGACTATCGATCGGCGTCGGCATTGATCGAATAATTTCGTAATTTTATTATTCATCGAACAGACGTTGCTAATAGACGATTAATCCACCATTTGGGATCGATTTTTGTGGATCCCATATCTCCTATCGATTTTCGTGGATCTACTATCCAGATCGATTCCTGTGGACACCCCCACATCTTAAATCGATTTTTGTGGGTCGTAAATCTTAGATCGATTTTCATGGGCCCCATATCTCCAATCGATTTTTGTGGGTTCTGTATCTCAGATCGATTATTGTGGACCCCATAACTGAGATCGATTGTTATGAGTCCTATATCTTAGATCGATTTTTGTGTATTCCATATCTTAGCTCGCTTTTTGTGAATCCCCCTACTTCAGATCGATTTCTGTGGATCCCACATCTTGGATCGGTTTTTGTGAGTCCTAAATGTTAGGTCAATTTCCATGGGTTCCATATCTTAGAACGGTTTTTGAGGGTCCCATATCTCAGATCGATTTTTGTGGACCCATATCTTGGATCGATTTTCGTGAGTCCATACTCGATCCATTTTGTGGATCCCATATCTGGATCGATTTTTGTAATCCCATATCTCAGATCGCTTTATATGGACTCATATCTGGGATCGATTGTTATGGTCTGTATCTCAGATCGATTTTTGTGCATCTCATATCCTGGATCAGTTTTTGTGGATACCATACTTCTCGATTTATATGTATCTAAGCCAGGTATACGCCTCACTCATGTGACTCGGTACGCATGGTCTACATATTAGGTTGACAGCTAAGTATTGTCATACTTCAAAGATTTTTCAACAAGACAATTAATCAAACATAGCATATGGATCTTCAATCAAAGTATGTACCCTTGAATCAGTAATGTTTTGCAAATTTTTGGTAATTTTCCGATGCTTTGACGATGGAATTCTAGCTTTTTTGAAGCAAAATACCCGAGCAGGTGCTTTATCACATTGACTTTGGCAACGCGTTTTCCTGCGAAAAGATGTTGCAACGATCTTAAGAGATGGTAATCACTTGGAGAGCAACTGAGCCATGCGGTAGATGAATTAAACGTTCCCATCCTATTTCTTCAATGGTTTGCCAAGTCAGAGGAGCAATTTGTGGGTGGGCGTTGTTTTGGCGCCACTTCCATAGAGCTGCCGCAGTCGATTTTGACAGTGTCGCCTTTACGAAACTTTTTGAACCATCTTTGTGTGGTTCGTAGTTCAACCGCCTTGTGGTTAAGTGCTCTAGATAAGTTTTGTGCCGCTTCGGTGGCAGAATGATCCAAGGAACTCATGCAGGAGATGCCCACTAATCTCAAGTTTATAGTATTTACTCTGAAGTAAACAAAAATTTATCCAGATGCAAATAATAAATAGTTTACATGTTTAGAATCTCGAGGTCACGACTTTCAAATGACGTAAGGCACGATAAAAAAGAGCAAGAATTAAATTTTTTGTAAATAAATAAAAGTAACAGAAAGTACGGAGTTCCTTTAACCATTATGCTATTTAGTTACCAACCTAATTCAACTAGTGAACCGAACAACAACAATACACTGAGTATTCAATATAAGTTAATCATTTGACGTTTACATATCCAGTCACATCTGCTTTGGCTACAGAATTGTTGGGCTGAGAAGATTGCGCAACAAGTTGACCTTTCCAGGCTGTGGAGAAGGCGAAACCGCCGAAAGGTAAGCCATTACAATTGCATACATTGTATTGTTTGCATTGTACTAAATGGATCGCTTGCTAACAACCACGTATTCACTGCTCAAGAAATTCTTTTTTTTTTCTATGAATGTCGTAAAATGCCAATTTTAGACGATTCTACTTACAATCTCAGAGATAGCCGAAGCTTTGCTAGGCGTTCATTTGATTGGATGTTAGGGACTGTTGATAGAGGGGATTGAACCAGAGCATCGTGTATCGGCTGTTTAATAGGTAGCTTCGGTTTAGTCTTTAACAGCGAAAAGTTACTAACTCGAATTAGAATGCTCGACTTTGCACGAGTTTTGCCACGTGGGACTTTTACGATAAACAACTGACGCTTAGATTATAACTATCTGTAGCAATAATGACAATACAGTATAAGCTGGCGATATATAGTTGAGCGAGTAGATACGAAGTTGTACAGTTAACTGGAATACTGGACGACATGGAATCTGTTGACCATTGCATAGACGAATGTCAGTGGACCATTGTTCAGAGGAAATGAGCGTCGTTTGAACCCTGGACTCATATATGGAGACAAACAGTTACTCTCACTGAAAACAGAAGCCGTATCGTAGATAAGAATGTGAGCACAAAGAATTACTGGTAAACAAGCGATAGTAAGAAGCATTAATAGTTGCAAAACAGACGCTAAGATGAAAATATAATAAAGGAGCTTCAACCATGTTTATTTGAAAGTGATGTTATCGTGCCCAAGAATAGCTTACAGTATAAGTTCCGCTTGTACCATGTTCACTTGGAAGCAATGTCATCGTGTCTAAGAATAGACATAAATAACTTCGTGTGAAGTCTCAAACTGAATGTTCAAGAAGATTCAATTAGATTGATAACAACCGTAGGTGAGAATTAATGCAGGGAATACACAATGATAAAGAAATAGTAACTATTCGGGAAATAGTTACTATACACCGCTTATTACCAATTTGTCCACACTTGAGCAGTGGAATGCTTGGTGAAGTTGAAACAAATGTAGGACTGAACCATCGATATGTGTATTGCGGAGTACCTCTAACCACTATACTACACGAATCCAATATATAACGACGTATTAAATAGTTAAAATTCCCTTCTACTCATCACGTCATTCGTCATTGCGTAAATTATTATGAGTCAGTTCATCGCTTGTTTTCGCATTGTATATCCAGTCGGTTTAGAGTAGAAAGAATGTGTAGAACCAAGGCCATAAATTCTCACCTCAATTCGAAAGACGAATGGAAAGACGACCCACTTTGGGCTTGAATGTCATATTTCTTGAGCTTTTATAAGCACACAGAGATATGACGTGAATTGATTTGTGCATATGTGTGCCAGTGCGTACATAAATTGATTCGGGTATTTCGATTCTACCGAGAACTTGGAGATAAATGGAAGCAATCCGAGATCACCTTCAACAAAAAAGGAACATATATGCATCAGCCATGGCAGGCAAGTTATCTGTTAGATCACGCCAACCCTTGAACCAGAGCTCGACAAGCCACTTGTGGATTTCATCACTCTAAAAAAAAGCCCAAAAAAAAACACTTGCAAAATAGATTCATGGTATCGACTGCTTTTAAAACCTCGCAATAAACATTCAAAATATTGAAAAAAAAAGAATTTGCCGTCACCACGTAAGCCTTCGTCCTTGCTACAATGCTTAATATGGGGAGTGGGCCACTGACGAGGAGGACGAGACCTCCGTAACACCGGTGTATGGCCCTGACGTACCAACCTCGCTTAGGCTTCAAACATTCTTTTCCTTTCGGAAATATTTTGAATGTTTGTTGCGAGGTATTAAGAACAGTCGATGCCATGGAGAAAAAAAGGAGAGTTTGCAAGAAACTTTACATCTCTTTGATTATGCCGAAATTTCGAGGTAGTCGGACTTTTGAGCGCCGATAGAGCTCAAACACGGCTGAAGGGAAGGCAAAGCTCAAGGCTTCTTTCGTACAGTGGATAGAGCGTGAGCCCTCCTTTAGGGTAATTGAGGAAACGAAACTGAAGTAGGTCACCGAGTTTTGCTCATATCTCTCACTATTTGGTTGCACTCAAAACACACCTAGTCATGAATAATAATAGGCAATAATTTATTGTTATAAAAAGGAATGGTGTTTTATAAGAGGTCTCAGTCTTGAGAATATTGACAATAAAATGGAAAAAGTACATTCTCGGTTCCTTCTTGTAATTCGTAATTCTGCAAAAAAAAAATTCTTTGTACAGTAAACTCATCACTTGCTTCGCAGTTGGTTAGAAAGGGCTTCGTAATGTCTTCCTAAACTGGCAACTGAATACTTTTAAAAACTGGTCGTTGAGCAGCGTTCTGTAATTGTCTATGACAACAGATACTTCGTAATATAATTATTTTGAATAAGAGTTACGGCACTAACACTCACATCTTATTAGATCAAACCCCATTTAACACTAGTAATCAGGTGAAATTGTTCGTACTGTGGTGCTTAATGTTCTTTCCTTGCTTTTCTCTCAATTAACATGTCATGTATATGGAAATTAGCCTGCTTTACGGAGTATGTTGCCCATTTCTTAATGCTACCGCATGTTTTCATGCTATTTACATAATGTCTCAAAACTTGAAATTCCTCTTTGTAGAATGCGCCATTACAGCTGGCTCATGTTTTTCCTCACAGTTGCTGGAAAGTGCTTGTCATGTGTTTTCCAACGTCTAGTCAACGTAAAAACGTTCGCAACAAACGGTCACATTTCAGCAGCAACATTTGCGTGGAGTCTGGTTCCGGTAAGCCTTGGGGAGATATATAATTGACACGGAACTGGTCTGGGATCGGCCTGCAGTCTGTAAAGGATCTGTATTAATATTGGAATTCTAGAGCCTTTGTCAGGCCTTCAGCTCTCCTTTTTGTCATAGGTAAAGAATCCTTGACTGCACTCACTAATGATCCTGGACTTCTAGTCTATCGCAGCCACTCTCAAGACCTCATATACACGATGAGAACCGAAGTCACCACCACGTTTTTGTTACTATTATATTTGTGCACCAGTTTAAATACCCAGATTGTGATGTACTCTGTACCGGATGCGAGTGTCTCGCGTGATAACTTGGAAAATCGAGCGTTAAATATTTGACTAACTAATAATTTGCTACTGGGTCAAAATATTTTACATCCCAATAAACTAACTAATAATTCCGTTATATTTTTTTTAGCTGAGCAGGCATTCTCTGCTGACTTACTGATGTAACACATTTTAAAAGCCGACTCTCATTTAACCGCGCCATACATAGCACTTTTCTACATTATCAAGCTGCTATAGAATGCACTGAATCAAACTCGAGGCACACGACATAAGTCCCACGTGGCAGCACCAACTATTATTAGACAGCATAAAACAAGAATGACTATAAGCTCTCTTCAATAACTGTCCAACTCCTAACGGTTGGCTGGTTATTTATTCACCTCACAGCATGACCATCGATCTTCATACGGCCTTGATGGAAGAATACACGTTGAAATCAGTTAGTATCAGCTCATATGTGATTGGCATCGTAGCCGGCACATGATGACTTTCACTCATTCTTTCTCCGCTGATTTATTTTAGCGAGCAGAAGTTTTGTGCAGCACCTGTATCCAAGCGATAACTCATCTTGGATAGACCTCCGGCCTGCTGAGATACTCTGTGCACTGAATGATATGCAGAAATTTCTATTGGACCAGTTTGTGCCGTAAGAAGGATTTTTATAAACAGAGTGCGTACGTCAGGGACCACTGACAATACGGTAGGGAAGCAGATGTCCGTTTGCGTTTCGACCATGGATTTCGGCTCACAGACACCTTCTCACTACGAATAGGTAAAGAGGAAATTGATTAGGAGACGTGCTTAAATAATTTTAGTGTAGCAGTTGCACTTGATCCTTGCGGAAATTTCGGTGCTTCTAAATAATATTTATGAGCGATGGTAGTGGTATCGCTTAACACGCGCATCGCCCTGGTCCGACTCGCAACTTACCAACCAAACCTTCTAATTTCGCAAGATGCATACAAAATTTCACTAGGAAACACCATGTAACTAACAAGAATAGTAGTGCCTGGAGTCAAAATCTAGGAGTACCCTAGCACGTCAGGCTCGAGACTACAGGAGGACACCATTCAATAGTGCAGAAGCCTTCGCTGTCCGCAGTGTTTTCGTTGTTAATTTCATTTTGCAACTGAATTGAGAGGAAGTTTCGTTATTTTATTTGTAATCTGACGATGTGATTTGAGAGGACGAAAATTCAATTCCTACATAGTAAACATCATCCACAGTTATCGCGAAGTTTCCTCAGAACTAGAAAAAGCAAACTTCTTGCGTAGTGTATTATCATAAAGCATCAATCACGGCAGCATAAGCTGGATGAGACCATGGGAAAGCAAAGAGACGGTAAAAAAGATGGAGGAGGGGAAGGACGATGCATAAGGAGGCCGGTTTTTCTGCACATTGTTCAAAAGGATATTAAGAATTACCGCTATGGTGCAGAGTGAAGAACATAAAAGCATCAAAAAAGACGGTATACGTTGTGAAGACAGCTATCAAAAGCTAACAGCGTCGCAGCTGAGTGATGAGTAGTATCTCTACTTCTGTTTTCCTCAAAAAATGTTGAGAATGCTCTAAAAACATGAAAAGACATTGAAGAAAATGATGTATATGCAGAGCAAAGGAAAACAAAAGTAAAGCGATAAATCGTGAAAACCAAAGAAAAAGGGTGACGTTTCCTGTCGCAGTATTGCGGTCGATATGACTTGGCTTCTACTCAGCACAACTGCGTGTGTGCCAAGAAATTGAGACGAAGAAAAAAGACTGTTACAGTTAAATTTTTGTTAATGAGGTACAAATTCACTCAAGTTTTATGGTGAGAAGCTGAATGTAAATGCTGAATCTAAACTTAACATAGAATATTTTCAGCCTTTAGTGTATCATTTGCTGGAATGCGTTGTCAAGCCTCGTTTGAATCGAATATGGTGTGCTTCTTTTCTATACCGGTCGGAAAAAATGCATCTCTTTGCGCATTTTCCAATTTCTTTATGAGAGTTCTTCGTTGTAATGAGTTCATAGGGACTCAAGATGTTGATTTGGATAACCTCTTTTGACTAGCACATACGTCGTCATGAATCTTGATTTGCAAATTAGCAATCTGAAGCAAGATTTCTTGAATGACAAAACGAACATCACGATCTTAGTACGATTTCTACCTTCGATTTATTCTCAAGCAATGGTTTTCATGGTTATTACACGTTAGTACTGTCCTGCGAAGGATACATGCGTTCATAGACAACTTGCCCGGTCATTGCCGAGTAGAAAGGCTTCGGGTTTACTTGGTAAAGTCGACCGTCAACCTCTTCCCATGTGCTTCTAAGTTTTTGACTGCCATCAATTTGTGTACACGCGAATTCACATCACGTATTGTCCGATGATGGTTACATGTATGCAAGAGATAGCAGTAAATCCATCATAAACAGTAGACAGCTAATCTCCGGAATCTATAATCTCTGGGGAAGATGTGTCCATCAGTGGCCCATGTTTATCACTACTAGTCAGCCAATCCACTCAAGGTCCCTCATCCTAGACAGAACCATGGCCGATTTGACTTATCTCAGTTCTTAAACTTGCTAACATGTGATTCCGAAACACAATCAACACCACTGAGCTTAGATTAAGCGATTTAGGTATTCACTTCAACAGCGAGCTTTTACTATCTAAAATGATAACTTCGTTGAAGTGGTGGATCACCTAACGTATTCATTCAGGTATACCATACTTTCAAATACTAATAATCATGCGCATACAACGAAGATTGGCAAAATTATGGTTGCGCAACTTTTCTATAACTGAGGACATTCGCTAATTTATTCGTCAGTGGTATGTCACAAGTTCAGTCCACGTCTTTTTATGATCTTTAGACTCAAACTTATTATCCCTAGCTGATATTTTCCGACAACTACATACAATAGAGAGTTTGTTTCCATTAAGTTTAAGAGAATTCCAACATTTCCATACACATTGACGAAAATGGTTATCTAGAAAAGTAACTCATTTAGGTGGGCAATATTGGCACATTCTCCTAGAGTGCCTATAAATAGTCGATGATTTGACTCATGCAAAGATGTTTCACATATTTTATTCCTCTGGGTGGCGAGCTTTGTCGCAAATAAATAAGTGGCAAGTTGCTCAGAGAATCGTTTATTCTGACCCAGTTGATGTTTTACATCCACCTTGACATGCTACCAAATGACTACAGAAATCCACGAAAACTTTTGTTAACGAATCTAAACCACTTCAAAAAGGTGTGATGTAACATAGATGCTACACTTTTATCACGAAATTTTATTGCTACAACCATATGCGATCTTTTGCATATAAATACTCTGCTCATTTTGTTCTGCAAAATGATGCGCAAAAGATCATATTTGGTTGCAGTAATAAAATTTTATAGCAAAAGTGTAACATCTAAGAACGTCACACTTTTCTGGAATGGTTTATTCTCTTTTAGTAAAGTATTTATTAAGCTTTTTGAAATCAATCGATAGCTTGTCAAGAGCAAATGTGGAACCTCAGCTGGTCGACAACAAGCTATCTTCTGAGTAACTGAACACTTAATGCAACAAACCTTGCCACAAAAAAGAAGAACATAAACTCTCTGGAAGCATATGTATGAGTTAAACTATCGATTGATCACAAACTCTCCAGGAAAAGATTTTGTGCACCAAAATTGACAATATGAAAATGCACTGTCTATACAGACGAGGTTTCAACGTCACTATGCTAATGTCCAGCCAATAATAGACTTATGTCAAAAATTGCTGTCACACATGTCAATGGTCTATTTAAGAGGGCTGACTTATAGAGCCCGATACCTCTTTAATAGACCACTGACATGCGTGACTCAAAAAATAATCATCAGACATATCCGAATTTGAGCTGTGGTCTTAAGAAAACACTCGAAATTAGAGATTGCTGTCACATTTTGAAAAATCTTGTCGCAGCTGTAAAATTCAACTAACGAGGGACGGCAACGATTTGGAAGAATCACGGCCGTCTTTGCATCTTAGGGAGTAGAAATCGGCCCAAGTAGCGAAATGCCAAATAGGTGTGAATACCATGTATTTAATTCACATAATTTCACGATCTCTTGATAACCAGTATAAAACGATAAGAATGCTGAGATACGGGCAAAACTCAGAAGCCGATATACGCTGGTGAGGGAGATTCTGAGTTTTACCAGTGCTTCAGCAATCTTGCAGTTGTATCTCACATCGTGCCCCGCCGTTAATGTGAATTAGGTAGTAAAAAGAGGATGACATGAAATAAACTAACTGTAAGCAAATAAATAAGTGTTTAACCCCTTACGGCAATGTGGATTGTATATTTTGAAAAGTAACTGGGAACACGACATATCTCACCCCATAATGAACTTTCCCCTGCCGTTGTCAGGAATTTTTGCATTTGCGCCGTATCCTCTCAACGGTGTTTCAGAAAGGTCTACAGACGTTGCACCTAAGTTCGGCTGTTTGTCAAAGATTTGTGGTCATCTTCGTGGGCGCTCATTGGTTTTTCGAGTTGATTCTTTTGGATTTTCGGGAACATCCGTGTTAAAGCGTCTCTAAGTCTTCTTCACAGGTATTTATCACTAATCATGGGCTGAAGGGCGATCCTAGATAGTTTACAGCCAATTTCATAATAGGCAGCGATAAAGAGTCTGCTGGACTAACGACGATGGTTATCCAGCGCCATGCGCATATTGAACGGCATCACTACCAGTGCCGTACTTAAAAATAACTATTTGATTGAAAGTCATCAAAATGTACATGTCTTAGGTGACACGTTGTAAGCCTTCCTATTCTTCAACGACAAAACTTCGATTCACAAGGGCGCAATGAACGTAATTTTTTTCTATTTTCATTGTGGAGGATCGTTTTCCAAACACTAATGCTATTGAGCAGTTACGATTTCGCGAAGTAGTGCAAGATATTATCACTCCATGTGTCTCGATATTTACTGTAATAACGCTTTGAATATCAATTTAGAAGTCGTGCACAAAGTTAGAACGGTTAAACAATTCCAAACCCACGTGGGTCGCATATGGCACTTTCCGGTAACCATTGTTTTAACAATCAATCTTCGTAAGTCATGCACTTTCTTGACACGCGATTCATTTTGAGCATTTTCCCTTTCATGTGTTCTTTGTTTTAAATGAGCGCCCTTGTTGAACGTAAGGCATACTCGCTACAATCAAAACATCAACCACGGTTTAGTTTCTATCGGACTTTAAATTTTCATATTCCGGGATTTCTTGTTTTCACTTTCGTTTTTCTCACTTCACTAACATTCTCCGCCATAAGCGTTCACTCTCCGTCAAAATGACGATTTCAAAAAGTGTAAATCTCATAGGAATTCTCCATAGATGTGTACGCCTTTTTATCAAGCGTCCTCGTTATCCAATCCAATGGCGTGGTAAGCATCTTTAACTGGAGAGTTTCACTTATCATATGCGATCTATCTTATATTCTTCAGGAGTTATTTCCCGGCTTGTCCACAAACTAAGCCTTTCCACGGGGTTGGTAATATTGAGTGTAATACATCAATCATTGCACACAGTGGGGTCTAAAAGGTTGCTTTTTGAAGCCAATAGACGAAACAGGATTTTATTTCCAAACAAAGAAATTTTTGGAAAGAATCCTGTTGATTAATCTCCAGCAATAAAAAGCGTTAATGAAGTGCTGCGAGCATGTCGTAGCAGTCCGATTTAGATCAATTCTTGTGCAAGAAAATTTTGTCGGTACTTAGTGCTCGTTCACAGCTTAGTGCACTAGACAGAGGCGAGTTCACTGTGGTGCGTAGTTAGGCCAATTTATTGCTAATTGAATTAATGACTTTTTCTTTCGATCAAGGCAATTTTTGTGGTGTTCATAGGTCGCTCTCATTCGAATTGTTCTGTTATTGTAAGCAGACGAGGGATCTAGTTTTTATGAGCAAGTTACTCCTAACATCACCGTGAATCCCGCTGCTGCTTTGCTTATGTGATTTGTTCCAAACTAGGCTTCTTGAAAAATACATCAACTTCTTCTTCAGTTCAGGATGTGTACTTTGGAGATGATCCAGTGATGTGTATTGCACCTTGAGATTTGCAAGGGTATTGAAGAGCATGGCAGACCACAAACGAACTAAGCGCCAATAAGAAAGGTTTCTGGACGGAGACGAACCAATCATATACTTTTCAACAGATACAGATTTGCTACATTCAATTAGGGAATTAGGGAGCGTATGCCAATATTTTGAAAATTGTCCATATTGCATTAGGTCTCGGCAGAATTTTGATTCCAACAATATGCCAAATTCATGCCTTTCTGACATCAATCTTTGTGCTTTAGCCGTCGGAAAATGAAATAAGGTCGGAAAAGCTCTAGACTTTAAGGATTTAGCTGTCTGAAAATGAATTTGAGTGGCGAAGATGTTCTGATAAAGATGTGAAAATACAGCTATCTTGCTGATCAATCTCTGAGGCATGCGAAACGGATTCCTCTTCATTCACACATTTCGTTCAATGTGGATTGTGTGCAAAATTTTGTATTCCCGTGAACACATAAGCCACAAGCGGCGGGTACACGCTTTTTTCAATTAATATTTCCTGATCGTAATTTTTGACATTTTCATTCACTATGTGTTTTGGATCTTAACAGTTACTAATGCATATATAATCATATGAAAATCCAGAAATAGACACCATCGTCTATTAGAAAAGAAGTGTACTATAATGCAACGTAATAAGTGCTAAATACGATATGAATTACATAAAAGGGAAGACACAATATACAATTTATGCCGCACCTTATGTCACGGCAAAAATAATGCCCACCACCATGCTCGATTGGCGTCTAGAAAATGCCTCGACCTGCAGTGGGTTTAAAATAGTCACAGGAGAATGGACACATATTTGGCTTATTCAGTGATATGCAGTGGCGCACCGATGTATCAAGCTAATGCTGCTATCCTTCCCAACAATCTGATACTAAGTCAACCTCAAAAGAAGGGTACTCTTGATGAGTCAGGGGTGTGAATAGTATCAACGGCTACGAGTGTCTCACAGTGCGTCCGTAAAACTGCGCTACATGAGTTCCTAATATAGTGATACATATGATATTATTTTTGATGTAGGATGAACGTCACCATACTCTCTTTGTGGCTTACCCTATATTTCTGCATGTACCTATCTCTTCATGTAATAAGACTACATGGGGCACTATAAATCAGTCTTAATTAAATAATGTTTACCAAACGCTCGGCGAGCCATTAAGTTGGAAAGAAAGCTCTGGAGCACTTTAATAAGCATGATAACTCTCGTGAATATCACGGGAATAACACTTTTTCATGTGGGATTTTCCCACTGAAAGCTTAGATACTATTCGTCCTTGTTTTGACTTTGTTACAAACCTTCGCCATGTCCAACGACACAATCGAACTTCGTATTTTATTGCGTCATTATTGGACAAAAATGTCTCTCACTGCGAGCTGCAGTCTATGTCAACGAATTTGAGGGCGAAAGCACAACAAGCAAATATGTTGCTGGACGCTGGTTTCAACGCTCTAATGAGGGAGATCATAACCTCGAAGAGAAGCCTTGTTCAGGACGTCAAGCAACGTTGAAAAACGAAAGATTTGATTGCTGTTTTGGAAGATGAACCGCCGTCAAGTGTTGGTGAAATGGCAACCGAATTTGGTGTTTCTCATACAACTGCAACAAGACATGAAAAACCACGACCTTGATTTCGGAGAATAGTTATGGTTATTTTTATTTGGAATCAATGTATAAATTTTGCAATTATTCACAAGTGCCCCAGAACTATATTTCTAACGTAATAATTTTTGCGGTTGTCACACTACTGTTTGACACAAAGAATAGGAAATACACTGAATATGGGCATAAACGACTTTAAGAATGATTTGAAAGGACCGCAAGTATCGTATCACGCACATTATAGTGTACGCCCGTTGCGTTTTGAATTTACGATCATCCATCTTTCGCCTATCATAATGATCAATGCAAAATCTTGCCAAGACTCTTACATTGTCTGCTTATTCATTGTATATCTATATTGATCGCACGAAAAGGAGAGTCTACAACATCAGCTAATGATCAAAGCTGTTGCAATAAGATTAGGCATGTTTTCTGGTCAGCTAAAGAAATTGATTCCAAGCAAATATCGTCACCCTAGCGGCGACATTAATACCGGGATTTTAGAAAACTTCAGGAGCAAGGGCAGCACGAGAAGAGCGGTATAGGGGAAGGAAATAACATTAGAAAGCGTTTCTCCAAACTTTTCTGGAGCTTTCAAAAAAAAAAAGAGACTAAAGAATTGTAGAAGGAATATGAAAGGAGCATCAATGAAGCAAGAAAAGGTCATTTAACCATGAGTTTACCAGGTTTTCTCATAAGTTTTGGCACCAGAGAAATAAACGTACAATTTTTCAATTAGAAATCATTGGAGTTGCTTATTAACACTTGTCAAGAAAGCGCCATCAATCTGAACACATTTCTGTCATCTCTCGCGCAACAAATCAGCACCGAGCTTGTAGAACTCGCCATCCTTGGATTCAAAGAAAATCGTCAATCCTCGGTGCAAGTGATTGATTTCCAGGAACTCCTTGCTCAGAAAGTGCTCCAGCAGCCGGAAGAGGTGTTAGTCAGACAGCGATAAGTTAAGACAACACGGCAGATTCCAGCGTCTACCAGGTTCGGTCAACTTCCGCTTTGTTAGTTTTGCCGCATGCAGCCCTGTGTTGTCGTGAAGCAGGATGAAATTGCTGCGGCGTCAACGTCACAGGGCTCGCTTACAGCGGTTCAGGTGTTCACATTAGTGCTTGACTTTGATCATCGCTCTGGCTGCTAGCAAGTACCAGTGAATCGGCCCGGTTCAATTGCTTTGATGGCGGCCTCCCGATGAACTTTGCGTAGACGTCCGGAGCGCAGTTGGTCCTTTCAGTTTGTGTTACCGGAGAGAAAGTCAGCAAAGAACCGAAACGCTGTTCGTCTGGACACAAATCCTTGAGCCACTGCACGGTTGATGTTCTTGAAGGCTGAGCATCGCGTCCCAGTTCGTACTTGTAAAGAAGCGAATTGCGATAGAGGCTTTGCAGAACATCCATGATGCGGTAAGTATGGACAAATTTGGTGCTAAAACAAAACCCAGGAAATCAATGGCCTGCATGTACGGTGGTAATAATGAAATCACTACATCAAACAGTTTCAGTGATTAGGATCGCTTCCTCAAATTCCACTGTGACTGCGCTCACACTTCGAGATAACTGATGTAATATTAAGTTGCCTCAGAATTACTTTCGCATTTCGACACTTTTTCAAATCTAAATGTAATTAACTCAAAAAATCAACTATTTAACAATATAATGGCCACTATGATCAATGATTGGTATACCCTTTCGGGAGATGATAAACCATGACAATAAAAGGAGCTCATGTGGCGCAGTGGTTAGAGGTGCTCTGCGTCGCACACGAGGTCAATGGTTCGATCTCGCGCTCATGGCTCACCAAGCCATCCATCCCTCCGGGGTCGGTAAATTGGTACCAGGCAGGTCTCAGACTTGTGTGGGAGGATGAGCAGCACTGATTCGGTTCAGCGGGAGGCCACCACGAGTCACTGTAAAGGCCAGGTATGCATTCAATCACCTCAAACGAAGTTAAAAATTGAAGTCGAATGCATGGCACATCCCTCAGGGATTGATCAACGCCGAGAGCTTTATCCTATATTTTATGATCAATGATAGATAACTACCTGCTGAGCAAAGTTTGGATGACTTTCTCACAAAATGAATGAGGCTAGAGCTTAATGAAGTCGGTGAGGTCACATGTGAACTGGTTGTACTCCTCGAATTTTTCCTCTCCTAGATGCTGCTTGAGGGCTCGTGAGGACTATAATCCGATGAAGCACTATAACGGCTATTCGATGGATGTGCTATCGCGGTCCAGCCTTGTTTCTCCATTATGTGACGTTCCGACTTTTCGAAGTGAGGTAAAGCGTTATCCTGGATATGGAAGACACTGAGTCGTTATGGGCGCTTTTCTCGCACTGCTGCAGCTGACTGTCGGAGCTGTTTCCTTAAGACGTCGACATTTATTGTTTGCTTTCTGTCGAGTAAATTTCAAATCAGCATGTCGTACCAATCCTAGAAAACCGAGAGCATTATCTTTCGAGCATGGGACATAAATTTGGTCGATGTGGCAGGTCTTTGACGCGTGGCAGGCAGAAAGTGTAGCACCTGATGTTCTAGTAGTAGGCGAGGGACTGATCTCCAGATCGACTTGAGACGTGCCTGTGCGCTGGAAGCAGAAGGCTTCTCAGATGGTCATGTGTGCAGTGCAGTCGTGGCTCGGTCAAGGCAGGAGGTGTCCGTCGACGCTCAAAGCGTGTGAAACACAATTTTCTTTTCTCTGCTACAAAGCTGTAAGAAAACCTTTATATAAAGCACAAACACTTCCAATATCTCTGAGATACACTTCATCTAATTGTTATTAATAGTTTATAAGAAGAGCTTCGACCTGCTACAAATACGCACGATAACGCGCGACGCGTGCGAAATATAATTTTATTTTTACTGCTACAGTAGTGTGATAAATCCTTCATCAAATTTGAGCAGATTTCTGAAATTCCCAAGCTATACGTTTGTGAATGGTTGCCACTACCTTGATGGAGAGTCTTTGTAAAGAAGAATTTAAAAAAACCCGTGAAGAAGACACAAAAGTACCTAAACATATACATGGGATCCTGAACCTAAACATATACATAAGATATGTAAGACTTGTCAATTATAAGGCGACAAATGAATCAGCCCCATTCGCTGGACAAGAAATTTTCGTTAGTAATCAGTAATCATTAATCAAGTAATCATTAGCCAGCTCAAATCTCTGGTCATCGCGGTAAGTGGCCAATTTCTTGAAAAACCTTTGTTTGACGTTGTTACAGAAGTAAATCAATGTGTTCCACACACGCATTTTTCTCGCAAGACAGAGCTCTTTTTTCAGACTGTCAGTAATCGTTCGATAGCGTACAATTCAAGGTTTCCAGAGCTGCGCTTATTTTCTGTGAAGAGAGATTCTCTGCAGTGTAGCAGGGAAAACAAGACCGAGTTTCACACATTCGGCTTGCTTGTTCACAGGCTAATTCACAATCTGAGCTTCTGGGGATCGCAGATTCGGTGCAGCGGCTGATCGCGACCAATCGCTTGGCGCTTCGAAGAAATGCGATTTTTGTCACTTGATTATAATTTTTTTCCGTTTCGAAAGACTCAAGATTGAGCGTATGCCTCTGACACTAAAAGACTTTCTTTATACATTCATATGCTTTTCTGCTTCGAGCTATGTAATAGTTGAACTGCACAGCCGATGTGAAACATAATTTCATTTCAAATTCTATAGTGTTACAGAAGAGTCCCTTGAAAAAAGCGACCACCCACCGCCGTAGTCAGAGATTCAAGTTTGATTCTGCGACAGTGCATGAAGGAACGATTAAGACAAGACGACTAGAAGAAGCTTGGGCCTAAATAAAGCTATAGGCTAAATACTGCGTTGAAGCATAGTTCCTGAGTGGCATCAGATATCAGCATAAGATACATATATCTGGAAAGTCATGTTGATGCCGAAAATTCTCTACAGGATTTCTGAGCGACGGGTGTTACTGCTTTCAAATGTTGGAGAGCGCTCTTAAACGAAATAGCTATTCGAGGGTGACTTAGCTCTACTATATTTGAAGCGAGTTCCTCCTCTTCATTGACATTTTTAGGTGTTTTTATTAGTCATACACATGTGGTGATAAAAAAGTCAACTCTTTGAAGCAAGCAAAATCGTCAAAATAACTAATTTCTCTTGCTTTCCAACACAAAGGATCAATGTCTGAATCCACTATTCTCCTTTCTTATTTGCAAAAAAAGTAGTGAAGTAAAAGAAATTGAGCAAAAGTAATGAGCATGAAAATTCTCGACAAGTCTTTCCGAATTTCAGCAATGCTTTCTCACTAATGGTGAAGTCGATGGTGTATTGTAAAGAAAGAAAAAAGCGGCCATGACATGAAGAGACTAACGAGTAAGTGCACACATATTGGTTTCAGGTTACACACTCGTTCTTATGGACTTTTGAGCCTCTAAATCCTCTAGGAAAAAAAGAGATCACATAAAAATCTAAATGTTTCTTGCAGCAATGAACACTTTTGAGATATCAAAGCAATATGTCCACCCTCAATCCAATATTAGAGTATTTGGCTGAAGTCTTTGCTTATGATAGAAACCTTAGATAGCTATTATGAAGCTGCCAAAAAAGGAGCACTGGCGAGTAGCAACGTGACTGGCAAAAAAAAATGAGGGGATTTAACAAAATCTGTTTCAGCTTCATGAAAAAACTTTCCTTCTGTACAGCTTTTAAAATCGTTAAATGAATATTTATTCCTTATAATAAGCTTCATTAGAAGAAGTAGATATATCTAAGAGAAAAGTTTGAACATAACAATAATCGGCAACAATGAAACTAGTAAAGGATGACTTTTAGCAGTTGAGCCTCTGCCGAACCGATACTGATAGCCGGCGATTACTTCAAGGTACCTGGAAAAAAAGTCCTTTTTTCTCCTGATCCTGACGTTCACGATAGCTGAATTCGCAATGACTGCCAATTCTTGGGAGAACTTCATTATGTAAAATCAAAAACCTGGATTCTCGATTACTTTCATGTTACATTTCACAGTACATGTTAATGAAGGCTAAGAAAATCACAGGTAGGTTGCGAAAATTGTATTTCGAAAAAAAATATCATAAATGTAACCAGATACCAGATTTAATAAAAGCTTGAGGTACTAATTGACCAATGACAACAGCCGATCAGAAAGTTAGTCTCATCCTACACAAAGCACGAGAAAATTGCCACTGATAGTTGAGTTAACATATAACAGCCATTTAATAGAAGCTTGAATAATGGATTGGATAGATAGACCGAATTTTACTAAGCCAGCATAAATGATGAAAATATCTACGAACTGTCTTTTCTAACAACCAAATTTCGCGCAAGGGCTGTAATTACCTCTAAAAAATCAATAACTAATCTTTCCGGCGAGCTCATGTGACGCAGTGGTTAGGGGTGTCTGCCTCGCACATTGGTCATTGGTTCGATCTCGCGCTTATGGCTCAACAAGCCATCCATCCCTCCGGAACTGGTAAAATGATACCAGACTGGTCGCAGACTTGTCTGCGAGGATATTCAGCACTGACTCGGTTCGACGGGAGGCCACCGCGAGTCATTGTAAAGGCCACATATGCATTCAGTCACCTCAAATAAAAATTGAAGACGAATGCATGGTGCATCTCTCATGGTTTGATCTACGCTGAGAGCTTTATTCTTTCTAGCTTTGATCTTTTCGGTAATTTGGGCTTCTTCAGAGCCTTGGTGACGTACTCTACCAAACTACAACCCATTATTCGGTGAAATTTCGTATATTTGGTGATAATCTAATGCAAAAATCAGTTCATATGTCCACCTATGATATCGAACCCGTCGTTCAACTACCTATATAGAAGATGTCGCCGGTATGCTGTCACACACAGCAAAAAATGGGTTTTAAACTTGCTAGAAAAGAAATCTAAAGTAAGGCATTATATTATTTGTGATATTTAGACGCTCCCTATTCTTTTCATTCTTTGATATTTATAATTTATTCAGAACGTCTCAAGAGTTTTTTCCAAGCTGACGTTTTTGACTCGTGCCTCAAGACCCTCACTATCACTCAAAACCGTCTCCGTTGTGCCTTTCTGTTCCATGAGAACATGAGGAAGTACTTGTACAACATTTTGACGTTCCATTTGTGTTTTTGTGCGGAAATAAAGTGTGTACTCGCTTGTGCCACTTTCAGGTTCAAGCAGCCCACTTTGTGTCCGCAGAAAAGAACGCTTAGATGGAAAGTAAGAAGCACAAGTACTCCTCTTCTTGGGAATTTTTGGTACGAGGAAAAAAAGCATTGGTCTCAAAAGGTCTTGCAGCCTCTGAAATTTCATAAGTGCAGGAATGAATAGAGGGGAGAGTGTCTAAACTTAACAAATGATGTAGCACCTTATCTCAAATTGGTTTTCTAGTTGACCAATATTCATTTTCATAGTGTATGACAAAACAGCGGTGACCTCTTCTCCACACATTGATGAACGGTGGTTTTCGTTTAGTGAATGGGCATTTAAATTGACCTTTGCGTTAGGCTGTCATTAAATATAGGAAATAACAATGGAATAATGAGATATGGTCTAACGTAGAGGGTCGTCTATGCTCTGAGGAAGACGAAATTGACGAAAAGTTAGCCATTGAGTGTGAAGGCACAACTATCATCTGCGCTCAAGTTTCATTCACAAAAAAGATGGATTGACATTTGTTCGCGATTGTAGAAGATATTTCTGTATTCTAGAAAATCGACACTATGCTCCAAAGACCTCAAAAATTTCTTTGCTCAAAATTTCCTATTCCGCATACGATCGTATATTCTTATGTTTCGAATGAATATCTTGCGAATCGACGAACTAGCAAAGATTTACCTTGGATCCAAATCAGCAATGATCTGGTCGAAGTTTATGACATCCTTGAAGATTCCCTCACTGTATGTCGAGAACGGTAATTGAGAATGAATGGAATTACATTTGTCTCTTCTGAAAACTGAAGTGAGCGACTATGTAGATGTTTTGGCACTTTTAAAAGCGCCCTGCACCATTTAGAGAATTACAGCGTCTTTTTTCTTCTGAGTTAGAAAATTTTATTTGCGCTGACTTGCTTTTACACAAGGAAAAACTTTGTCCCAGAACCGACAGTCTACTAACCTTGGCATAGAATAAATTAGTGGTTTTTTTAAGACTTGTAAGCTGTTCCAAGGTCGATAATAATACTAGCGTTTCTTGAATACAACTCGGAATACCGTGTTAGGATGCCACTGTTCCCAACCTATTATATAGCCCCATTTTGACTATTAATTTATGGATAGCGGATGCTATTCTACTTAGTAAGAACATATATATCGTGGTACGGTTTCCAGCACAATAGTCCAGCTATGATAAAATAAATACAATAACGATTTCATCGGTTAACACTTTATCTCTTAGCAGTGTGTGATCCTAGGTGAAGAACTGCAACTTAAGCAGGTGATTCTGAATAAAGCTCCTTTTGAATAAGGCAAACGAATTAGAGAGCACTTTGAAACTTACATCCAAAAAGCCAATTAAGACTGAAGCTATGGCGAAGTCGCAACATGGTGAGGCTTCTGCTGATCCACAAGAGACACATACGCTTGTGAAGACAACTTGAGAGCGGATAGCATGTAGCCACGAAGAATTAAGGAAATTCTAGCAAAAATTTATTTAATTGGCAACTTGTTGATTGAAGAAAATAATTCCTGCGTGGTCTAGTGGTTATGGTCCTCGTCGCGGAACGTGAGAGCCTAAGCCCACCCCTCAACCTTTCTCCGGCAGTAACAACGAACGCTCAATGGAACGCGACAGCCTAGCTATCCTTGAGATCACAAGGAGACGTGCTCAACCAGAATTCTACGACGTTCAAAAAGAGGATCCGAAATTCCAAAAACCCAAAAAGATTGAATGCTAGATACTGGAATCCGTTCAGTGAAAAGAGCACTGTGGAGACGGATCAATGAAGTATCCAAAAATTTTCCTTCGTAGTCTTAAAAAGATTATGACAGGGGTTTTCTCTACCATCACCACAGACAACACTGCTTTTGGAGATCGTATAAAGGTTTTCTGCGTTATAAGTGTCTTCCACAAAAACCTTGGTCGAAGAACTAACTTTTTTCAGAAAAATTTTTTTTGGCGATCAATGTCTTTAGTTATAGATTTACTCGCAATGCTAGGCTTTGTAGAGAAATACAAACTATTCTTTAACGAGAATTCATCTGCCGCGGAAATGAAAGACCTGCTGTGGAAATCTGCTCACACCCGCAAAACATTCTTACAGTACGATTTAACAGTAATCTTTTGAAGAAGAATTACATTTATTCATAGGAGTTCAACCAAAATAAAGGCGCAGAGCTTAAAAATTTCTCTTGCTTCATCTGTAAACTTTGTTTCCCTCATAAAGCTCTACACCTCTTATTCGGAGATGTATGCAGCAAAAGCATAAGAACGTGCCGAAATCCGTAAGGTGTCAGAATATCAGAAATCTGGAAATTTTCTCGGAACAGAGAAGAAATTTCTACCGGAATAACGAAAATCTCGCTAGCCTATTGAAGATTCTTCCCTGTGTTTTGGAAAAATTTCAAGTCGTTTGTGTTGGGATTGTAGGAGAGACTTTGTTCTATACTTCTATAGGTGCTGCTTTTGTTTTTGCTATAAAGTTCAAGCGAGAAGCGAAGTTCTTTAGGTATGAAACGTGGCGTCTTCCCTCTTTTACAGCGCTTACGCAGATTTCTTCTGAATTTTTTTCCCAAAAAAATTTCTTTTGGATTTAAGCTATCAAATAACAACTTAAAGTCTAGCGAAAAGCTGTCCACAAATCCTAGCCGAGCGAATAAAGCAAAGCAATCGATGCTATAATGTACTCTGAAGCTCTGAGGAAAATGTTTTGTCCAGCCAAAAAGGTTTATAAATAATAGTGTGTTGGAAAGGTACACTCTGTCTATTGGACAGTCGATTTTTGAGTTAACTTGGGCAATAAGCAATTCTATATGATTTCGATTAGATAGTTCTAAAAAATGAAGTCGTTTTTTACCAAAAAAATCAAGAAAAAGTCACATAATTTCTGGTTGCAGGGATATTATAAGGAGTGATGTATTTCATTAAATACCTATCAATTAAGAAAACTGCGATGACAAACTTAAAAATGTTTCGATGCTTCATAAATGTTTTGGTGAGCACTGCTCCTGGACAGTAAAAACTCAAGTATCAGCTTCATTCAGGTGGCTAGGATTTCATGGAAGTGATCAAGTAGTCTCTTAACGATGCCCAAAAGTCCAATTTTACCGGCAATGGCGCAACGGCAAAGGTTGCGCCGTTACACAATAGTCGTTTGCATTAAAAGAACGTACCGATTGCATATACAAGTTGTCTGATTGAATGTGTCCTCACATAGAAGCATCGCACCGACTCGTCGCATTCGCAGTTCGGATCGTCGTCGATTCACCTGATTAGAACGACGGAAAAAAAGATTTAAATAAATGCTCGCATTGATTTCATTTTATAACGCCGATTTCTGAAAGAGCTGATCTTTTTCTTCGACTACACGACCCGTCATTACAATATTTTACTGTGCGAAATCCCAGTACTTTTAGCATTCAAGTCGTTTTTCCTCTTCTTCTTGATCGACGTAGAATACTGGTCCAGCATGTTTCCTTGCAGTCTTGAGGATAACCTAGCTGTGCCGTTCCATAGGGCGTTCCGAATGACTGCCGTAAAGTGATGGGGGTGGGAGGGGGGGAGGAGGTGGGAAGGGATAGAGCTCTCCTCCATGCGCGCCGCGGCGAACATTACACGCCCCCGAAAGAGCTTAATATGTACAAAAAAAATTTCTGTTTCTTACGAGGTGAAAGTATCATGCTAGTACATTATGTAATTCCCAAGTGCGATTATGTATTATCTCGACATTGTTCAATAATTCACAGTGAATTACACAACAAAGAATTTGAATTATCACAAAATTGCTTCAGTTTTAGAAGAATTCTCTTTTACAGTAATAATAAGACGCTAAGCAGTGTTTACCTCCAGATCGGCAATTTGCCATGGCGTTAAGTCAACACATCCGCTCATATATTGATAAACTGGGCAGTGTTTGCACTGGCCTGAAATACTAGTGTGGTGAATGAAAAAAAGAAAAAAAGTGCTATGTACTCATTAGGACTGTAGTAGTATTACTTGTTAGGTCTTTTTATAAGTTTTAGCACTAGAGCATTGAAAACCAAAACCTAATAACATATATGGATTACTGGTAGTCATTTGATAGCCCGAATCCCGTTAATTTTAATGTAAGACTTGCTTCTGAACGATCCATATAGAGGGCTATTAAAACAAGAAGCAAATCATGCTTTGTACTCGAAGTAGTTAAGTCATCGCTTGAACATTACATCGCATTTACTTGACAGTGCGGAAGAAAAAAAACTTTGTTCCTATAGAGTGTGAGAACAAAATCTCTTCTCTAATTTCTCATATAAAAAACATAGGAATTTTCCTTGGAAATGAGAAAAAATTCTCAAATGAGTGAAGAGAATCCCGCTGTTCTCGAGTGACGCGCTTTGTCGAGGTGGTAGTTGGAATCGCTGCGCACTAGTCACTTATTCAGAAGTTTATTCTCTTTTTTCAAGGAAATTTTAGGCTTTTCTAGGAGGATTGCAGAGGAGACTTCGTTTCATCATTCTATCGGTACCAACTTTTTTCTATCCCCCACTGCCAAATGAGCCCGCTATAAAGTTCAAGCGACGAGCCAACTACTTCGAGTGCAAAACATGATTTTCTTTCTGCTCTAACAGCGCTCTGTACAGACCTTTTCAAAAACCAGTCGTAGTATCACAATTTCCGAGATTCGGGCTTTCGAATGACCACCACAAATCCGTGTATATTATTAAATATGTTGTTTATTGCTTTAGTGCCAAAACTTATGAGAAGATCTAATATTTTCTCTCCATATATCATAATCAAACATCCCGATACTTTTTCCGAGAATAAGTGGAAAAGCTTGTTATAACTGGCATTAAAATGATACAAATTTTTTTTCCACAAAACAGCACGAACTCGTTGTTTTCCAATTCTAAACACTCTTTTAGAAAACAAGTAGTACTACTTACGCATGAAGCATGCATTGCCTTTACAGGTTTTCGCGTGAGGTCCACACCCCTTGGTATCGCGCTGAGAAACAGAGCGCCATAACTGCACGCATTGAAGGCACTCCACCTTAGAATGTGCAATTGTAAAATTGAGTAGTATCAGGACAGAGTGAAAGAAATATTGTGACAACACTGAAGAGACTGAGGCCAATGTGTTTAACGTATATAACCTTTGACACACGCCTACACCTTGCACAAGTTTTCTTTCCATTTTCATAATATTATTTTTCTAAGTCATCAAGACGTAAGTAACACTAGATCTTTAAGTCGCTAGATAAGGACGAGAAGAGCATACGCAATTTTTTGTTGCTCCGTTTTTACAGTTCTTTCAATTCATCTTTTTTGAAGTTATAACACAATATCTCAAAGATATACGCATTCATGAGAAAATCTTATCATATCCTCGTTTTGCTGATGATATCCTCATAATCTGGAAAACACTAGTGAGTTAGAGGGATGCGCAAGGAACTCAACGAACCGGAAAAGAAGATCGGTAAAAGCAAGAATTGCATGAAAACTTTTTTCATGAAAAACCAATGTTGCAATGGTGAGCAAACTGAACTGGATGGCTCCCTGATTACAGAGCCCACCTCGTACATTTACTTTGGGTGCTCACATAATATGGAGAATAACATCAAGGAGGAAGTTGAGAGAAGAATGAAAGAAGTGCTGGCCGCATAAGGGCCTCTCAGAGAAGTCACCTTCCAAATGATGGACTCAAGCCAAGCGCAAAGCTCTTCGACTTGACAGTTCTTTTAGTGCTGTGCTATGCAGCAGAGATATGGCCTGATATCTCAAGGACGTCAAGAATACTGCGAGCAACTCATAGAGTGCTTTAACAATGTCTTTCGGAATTCAGTCAGCACTCATGACGACTAACCGGCTTGCGCAGCGCAAATCTCCGAAACCTATCTCATCTTCTGTTCAAAGAGAATATACGTCTGTAGCGAAGCACATATGGGTCGCCCACATGGTGAGAAGTCAAGACAACAGGTGAATGAAACGAACTGCAGAGTGAACTCCAAGTGAATACACCCTCCCTTCTTCCCCCCAAGGCCGACCACGTACACTTTGGCAGACGTGTTCAACAATAATTAATCAGCTGTAATCGGAACTGCCGATGTTTTACAGATCACGGAACCAAACTCGTTCCAGATGACATGCTTGAATCAAATCACCACCATGGACGACAGTCGCGATAAGAAGAACGAATGGAAAATGTGATGAGGTCCGAACACATTGCGAATACGCACCGCACAAGTATCCAAGTAGGTTGCCAACAAATAGCTGTTGTCGTACATACAGCCTGCTACAATTTTTTGCACTTTCCTTCAATTTATTACAATGTTTTCACTGTTTGTTATTTTTTGGGGAGAGAGACGGTGCCCGAGTGGTTATTGATTCTCACTTCAGGGTGGTCACTTCAAGACTTCCGAGCAAACAATCAACGAACGACGTGATAAACACCCCGCCTGGCTATCCCCAAGATTACAAGGAGATTTGTCGGGCTAACGATGTTCATTGAAAAGACAAAACAAGCTATGAAGGCGAGAAGACGAATATAATGCTAGAAGTAGCGGGGTCTTCACAGTAAAAATGAGATAGGGGCTTTGTAAACAAAAATTTGTCGCATTTCTAGCATTCATTTTTTATTTATACCTTTACCCTCTATACCTTATGGAGCTAAATTAGAACACTGAGTTTGCCTAGATAATTTAAGAGAGCTTATTCACTCATATAATAAATTCGAAAAACAGGCAAATTTTGTGAAATGGAAAAAGTTTGAACTTACCAACCCAGCACTTGCATCCAATTCTAGTTCAGCTTCAACCATCTTGAGTGCATTGAAAAACAAGGCGGCCAACAGGATCGAAACAGATGAATGGAACAAGTACCACGGATTCAATCGCAATAGCATTATTAGTGGGAGGGTGTTAACCCTCCCCTCTTGTGAATCCGTATTGAACAATCTGTACTCTGAAACTTGATACTTTCAGACCCATTGCTGGTGAGATTATGGTCAGCGAGATCAAAACGATAGCATATGATTAGTGTAAAAACTACCATGAAAATATAACAGGAGCACCAACTATTTGTGAGCTGTCATGATAGAGTGCATAATGTGAACAAGTGAAGTATATCTTTCGATGTAAATGATCACCTTCATTTACTATGTTTCCATAATTTATCCTTTCTTAGCAACGCGATGCTCGTGATTTAGATATGAGTTACAGGTTAGGGGACTTCTCTTCGCAGCCTTATATCAATCAGTAATAGACGCCGTGAGATTTAGATTCGTAATTGAAAAGAATAACAAGCCTATGTCGGATAATGTAGAAACATAACAAAAAATTTGGTTGAGATCATAAATGTGGCAGAATCTACGGGAATCGGTGAATTTTGTGTAATGATCTAGTGGCACGTCACAGCTGTCCCAACAAGACAAAAAGTCGTTCTTGATAAAATGAAATGCAGCTGACACTTGTAGGGAAAGGATCCTTATTTGTTCCAGAAGGGTGAGAGAATTTGGGAACATTCGGGACTTTGGCTATTTTCTGTTGGCGAGTAGTTCGCACGATGCGAAAACTAGGACTGATTCCAATGATAATTCGGTACTTTTACACTTTCCGCACAGACAGATTTGCTTGTTAGAGGGCGTGAGCCTTCTTTCTGCTGAAAACATTTTTGCAGAGGTCTTTTCAGTAATATCTCGTCTTTCGCGTAGTGATGAAGTGCCCCTAACATCGTGCATTACTGTGTAAATAGCAGATATTTATTGGGGAGCGTCCTAATACACGCAGCGCCCGAGGCGAGGAGGTGCGCATGTATGAAAAATCATACACGTCGTCGCGAATGGGATAAACAAAGTGGTAGATTAATCTAGTTATTTAGCAACATGAACTGAAGAAAGCTATTGAGTTTTTACCCTGTGAATGCCAGCAATCACTAATCAAACGGAGTGACCTGGTGAGCACAGTTAGCAAAAAAACACAAGAAAGGAAGAGGTAAATCATACAAAGTAAAGTCATATCTCATCATCTTTTTGGTCACTGTGGAGGGTTCGATGTAATCGGACAATGTATATCCTCAGTGGATGCTGTCACAAGTTCAGTCATAGACAAAGCCCGGACATTTTTCACTGAGATTTTCTGACTCTTTAGTATAGTCCTCTACGAAACATGAGACATTAAGAAAACCACATGCCGAATCGATACCAATCATTTTATTTGCGTCATTAGGTCTATTGATAGAATATTAGTATTACAAAAGCTTTGGAAGATCGATTAGCGAATTTAAGCTTAGCACAAAAATGAACATAAATATGGCAAAGAACTTTATCCAGGAATGAACATCTCCAGTGTTTAAAGCTCGATCAGAGAAGATTATTGTTTTGAAAAATGTGAGTCTCCCATGTGATACTACTGGTGGTTGATGGACTTACTAGTAAATAAGAAATTATCAAGGTTCGTTGAGTGCGTGCTGACTATATCAAAAAGTAGACAAAGTAAATAGTTCATAAGTAGTGGTCCCATACTCTGTTAGTACTCAAGTACAACTTAGAAAATTGCTTATGGTGTTGCTCAACGTCAGTCACCAAGTGTAAAACTTGCGTATATTTCTGATATAGGACTCAAACTCAAATGATGACTATAACCAAAACTCAGGGTGCCAAGTTTATGATTCATTCGTTCAAGAGCGCGATTACATGAAACTACATGTTTCTAAGAGGTCATACTGAAGAGGGTGCTTTGAAGTATCTGCATCCAACATATTCTTCCTTTGGCTTTCTTCAGTAATTTATACGTTACTTCAGCACTTAAATAAAAGTCTTCATATTATAGGAATGTTGAGATGCGAGCAAAATATGAAATCTTCGGTGTCTTCGAACTCACGAATATCCTTTCTGCCTACTCACGTGTTTCGAACTGCTTTATCGACACTCTCGTACTGCCTTTCCTCAGCCATTTTTAAACCATGGCAGTATTATAAGTATCACTTCTCCACGGAAATAATTAGAAAAGCACAAATAAGCTTGAGATTAATAAGCATTATGATTTTGACTGTAGACCCAATGCTAACTAGTGCACGTTGCTGAGAGAATTAGGAAACAAGGGCCTTGGTGATGCAATGAGCCACCAGCAAAGATAATCGAGGGTTCTAATCCACCTCGCGTCAGGATCCAAGTTTTGCTCATTTCTCAGTATTCTAGCGCTTCCATCCTACTTTACCATGGAAAACACACTTTAGACACTTTATTGATAGTCTTTAGAATGTTCCTTTTACTGTGCGGATCGCAGTACTTCCAGAATTCAATTCGTTTATTTGTCTTCTTCTTGAACGTCGCAGAATAGTGCTTGGTCGAGTCTCCTTGTGATATCTATGATGTTGTACCGTTCCATAAGGAGGTCGTTGTTGGCTGCCGGAGAGAACTTGTGGTTGGAGCCCGACTTCACGCGCGCGGCGACGAGTATCACAACCACTCGGCCACGGCGCCTCAACCATGGAAGAAAGACAGTCAATAAGTAAATGTCAGAAACACGCTCCATGTTGATCTCCTGGAAGAAGCTAGTTATTGGTACTGAAGCCTAAGTATTGCATGAAAGAACATTGCAACTTATCAGTAAGCATAAAGTTCAATTAATAATTATATGTGATATTGGTCTTTTACAGGTAAGAATAACTACGGTTATGAGAGTAGTCATTCATATCATCGATGTGAGATTGCTCTCTACGATTGAAGAGTCACATAAGTGTACATTTATCAGGATGTTAAGGAGGTAAATTATCCCATTGTCCTCTTAATTTGGTAAAGGATATCTTTCTTAGCAACCCAGATGGACCGTTCTGACATGCCAGGACGGCCCCTATTTTCATTCATTTCGTTGCGTCCTAAAGAATTTATTATACTAGGGTACGTGCGTGGATTCGTCTGCATCTTAAACACACGTGAAAACGATGGTACACTGATCAGTGAATGTAAATCAGAGGAAAACGGAAATTGATTAAATCGCTGAAATCAAGCACAAGTTAGTAATTCGACTGCTAACACTTAATAAATGCGAGAGCAATCATTGCAACACTGAAGATTCTGTTCAATATACTATATTGACTATCTTTTTCTGAGTACAGTCATAAGACAACATGACACTGAATTGTCTATAAGCCTAAAACACTTCCAAATTCCATAGTATTAAACATTCATCTAGGAAAACAACACATGCCTAAGAGTCGGTCACTAGTGAATAATTCACTGGCAGATCTATTCATATCAGTGTGTTGTGGCCAACATGCTCCTGCGCTGCCTTTCTTCATGAAAGAAAAGCGACAGCATATTTCATTGTCTCACAATGACAGGATATTCGTCAGCAGTTACAAAGAGGAAAAAGTTATTACAGTAATTGAACGGTGAAAATGTAAATTATAGCTTAATGTGAACTCCTATTGAAATTTTAATATTAAAATTTCTTCCACCAGTGATTTATTATATCGTTGTAGGTGGGATATTCGTAAGTAAAGAAGTGGCATGTACAGTGGGGCACTAGCATGACCGCCCGACTCGAAAAGGAGTTGGATATCTCCAGTCACCTCGGAAAAAATCCAGTAGGAAGATCGCTAAACCATAAACTGTGTGCCACAATTTGATGAGGTAGTTCATTGAAGTTTTAGTATGTATAGTATCATATTATTAGAGCCCAAGAATCCTCTTTCAAGAAATTCAGTTTTATCCTCCACAGAGGAGGTGCTCAACGATGATGCTATCAGTCTCTAACAGTGATTAAGCAAGGATAGCTTTGAACTTCCGTCAATCGGGTACCATTTTTCGGGTATATAGACGGCTCAAAAAGTCCTTAATAGATCCATCCAAAACGGTCTTCACGAGAACTGCGTGCCGCAAAGCCCTAGAATTTTACCGTAATCGTCTGGCTTAGATGAATTTTTGGAGAGTGCGTTGAAATACAGCGGTGATTACACGTAGTGAAAGTGTGTACTGAGTCTGAAGAAATGCACTATTCCGTGGGATTTCTGAAAATTTCATGGAAGCTATGATGCAGTGCACATGAGTAAAAAAAGTGATTGATCTGAAGTATAGTTATAAATGAGTTGATTGAGACTTCTTTTACACTAAACGCCATTGGTAGGAAGTTGAGTAATTTGGCTCCAAAGATGTTTCCTATATTGCCTATTGAAAGCGAATTTTGGCAGCTGTTTCACGATTCTAGACGATCTACATGAACAAATGAAGAACGAATATGGAATGATGGCCTATGAGAGTGTCGCTTGCGTGACATTCAATCTCGTTGCTTGAAATCCGATCCAAGTCTAAGCAAACAGCGCGTTTTCAGATTCTATCGCTATGAAAAAACAAGCACTAGAAGCAACTGAAAATTTAAAATGTAAAGGCACTTTTCTAAATTTGAAATCGAGTAATTGAGTCGGAACACTCGACTAACATTGATAAAGCTTCAAAGATAAGTTTAGTAATGATCAATCCTTGAGAAAAGATCTATGTAATCGACTTCTTGGCCGATGCATCAGATCAGGCTTCCATCCACTTAGGCAGGTTTGGTGAATTTAGGGCCGATCCGAACAGTCAATTAGGTTAGTAGATTTTCTAACTTGGAACACGAAAACCGGAGCGTGAATACTTTGTTGTTACTCAAAACTTTCCTCCTGTGCGTCATTAATAGCTCCGCATTCGTTAGAGAAAAAGTTGAAAATAAGTGGCTGCTGAAAAGCGACAACACGCAGAGAACATTTCGTCAAAAAAGAAGATTTGGATAAAATCACCTTATTCCTCCATTTCTCATAATTTTAAGAATTCAATTCGAAAATCAGAAAAAAACGATAATATGGTTCAGACTTTTCTAGCATATTCACTAATGAAAAAATGTCGATCAGTTGTACATTTAGTGGTTTGGCTGAATTCAGTAGTTTCCTACGCAGTTTTCAAACTATGCAAAGCCCATCATAATCCTCAAATCGTTTCTGAAGTTTAAAATTAAAACGTGAATGGTGGAAACTGAGTGAACACGATTTTGGTGATAAAGGAGACCTCTTCATTCGACTGCTCTTATACTCTGTATACTGTATAAGTGCCCCATCAAGCCTCACAAAAGGCTCAAAACTTGTTCATTATGATTTGAGTCAGGATGTCATGTGGTCTGGTAAGAGCTCTTGCACAGCTTGATAAACGCGCTTCGTCCTTACAGACTCGCCAGTCGGGCAGAACCCCGTCGTCTTTCGATCTTTTTATAATTAGTTCTCTCAGGAGCCCTACTCTTCCTTTAGAGAGTTATCGAAGACGAACGTTTTACACTCTACATCAAGGAAATTTTTATCTAACCCAGAGTGTTGTACACTCGATTGTTTTTTGGCTGGTATTTTAGCCTTCGATATCTCTCTGCAGGGAGAGCAGGCTTCCGATCAAACTGACTAATAAGAAGATCGAAAGACGACGGAATCTGCCCGACTGACGAGTCTGTAAAGACGAAACACGTGTATCGGGCTGTACCAGTGCCCTTACTAGACCACATATCAGATTATTTATGTTTTTGAGCGAGGTCTATAGAAGCTGTCGAATAGAGAGATATGATTCACTTTATCACCAGCGAGCTCGACTGTTCGTCGCTGCAGTCTCGGGTGATTATCACGCGATTTGCAGTGATTTGTTATTTGTAATTAGTATAATTAGGAGTGTATCGCCAAGGGATCGGCTGAGCGCTGATGAATGACGATGAGCAACACTATAGCGCATGCTAAAATTTCGAAAAAATCGTAGAAGGAATAGAATTATCTGTTCATGATAGTCATCCGCGTCGGACACTGAAAGGCTTCCAAAAAAATTAATAGAAAATAACAAGAAGACGCTGAAACGACGGACAAGTTTTCACGATTGTCTAGGCGGAAAACAGGATAATTCTAGTGTCTACTGAGCCCTTTAGAAAGCAGTGATACTCAACAAGGATATTTAAAGCGTTACGGTGACCCAAAGACTAAAGTGGTCATAGGCAAAAGTTGGAAGAAAGTGCAAGTCTTTCTTATTGTTACAATTGTTATTATTGTTACTACTGTTAATATGACTGATGATGTTGAGTGATGTGCAAAACTATGACGTCAGCCGGGACTCGAACCCGCATTTCACTCTTTCCGGGATGCGTGCTTAGCGAATTGCACTACTGACGCTTGCATTGTCACCACTCTGTCCATGCTAAAATGCATCTTTTCATTTTTCATTTTCCTTTCATTCAATTCATCTCCGCTCAGGAAAAAACTTAAGGCAGTACGCATGACTCAAAAATACTACGAGATTTCCTCTGCACATTCACATGTTTTTCGTGCTTCCCGCGAATTACACGCGTGCTAAAATGAAAGTGCAAGGAGGGTGTGAAATACAATTCTATTTCAAATGCCGCAGCGTTATAAAATGGTTTTTTCTCATAAAAAAGGCCATATAACGCATTAGCCAGAGATTTAAGCTTTCGCTTGATTACTATCAAGCTCATGAAAATTTCCTGCCCAGCAAAAGGGGTCGTTTCTTTATATATCGCCAGATAGTAGAAAAGAAGCGAAAATATTTATAGCGTTAGGGGATAGAACAAAGCTTGTTCTATATCCCCACTGGAGTCGAGACTCTTAAAGTATAGTGATAGAAGAAAATCTGGAGAGAGCTATGAATGAAGAAAAAAGAATGCAGTGTGCCAGCTCATTTTTCAACAAAATGATGATTTTTTGATACCACATAGGATGTTATCAATCAAAGACTAGAAGATCTAAAATGTTTTCTCCGCTTTGAAAGATACGTCAGATAGAACTATTGAATCAGTTGCTGCAAAATTTCCTCCACATATTCATATGTTTCTTGTGCTTCCAGCGAATTATACGAGTGAGAAAAAGAAAGCGCATGGTGGGTGCGAAACATAAATCAATTTGAATACTACAGCGCTATGAAACAGCTTTTTTTTGAAAACCAGCCATGTGCAGCTCTATCCAAAGATTTAAGCTTTCGAATAATTGCTAACAGTCCTATGAAGAATTCTTCTCTAGCAAATGAGGTCGAGCGCTCATTTATATAAGCCTAACATATAGGTAGCCAATCTTTTTGTAGAGCTTGCCTGCATCTACGCATTACCGCCGGGACGAATAGGATATTTCGTTAGATCAGATCGTTTTTCGCATGTAAAAAAGTGAGGAGAAAAATCTAGAATGTAGGATACTTAAAAACGGGCTGATAATTAGCTTTGTTATGCGCTACTTCGCAAGTTTGTCAATTTCTTTGGTCCACCTAGGTAGACAGGGTCATAATTTGCTGCAATACAGCCAGAGTCAGCTGCTAATGAGTGTTGTTCGGTGTTATGATATTCGTCGAAAAATGAAAAGTTGTTATGTTCTCCGATAAACACTCCGGCAGCACTTACCAGCGCCGAATCACTTGTTCAAGCTGGTGACTGAAATGCTTCGCTAGGACTAAAAATCTTGATAGTGGAAGAAAACTCCGTGAAGTAAGTAGGGCAATTACTCAAGATTATTTCAAAGTAACAAATCCTTTAGTGTGCTTCAAGAAAGGAAGCTCGCTTGATTGAGGCATCAATGGTCAGGAAAGAGTTATACTTATTTTCACTGGATGCTTCGTATTGGAACGCTCAAGTAGCAGATTTTTTATGTTGTCAGGTCTTCTCATAAGTTTTGGCACTATAGCAATGAACAACAAATTTAGTGATATACATGGACTACTGTTCGTCATTCGATGGCCCAAATCTCGCTAATTTTGATGAAAAACTAGTTTTTGAAGCGATCTGTATAGTGTACTGTTACAACAAAGAGAAAATCATGCTGTGCACTCGAAGTAGTTACCTCGTCGCCTAAATTTTATAGTGTGTTCATTTAGCAGTGTGAATAAAAAAAATTTGCATCTAATAAAACGATAGAGCAAAGTTTCCTCTACAGTGCTTATGCAAAAAAAACCTAGAATTTTTCCGAAAAGGGAGAAAAAGTATTATCAATTTTAGAAATTCGCGCATCTCTTAAATGACGCGCTTTTTCAAGACGGTAGTTTGAGTTCCTGCGCACAGCGTCACTTATTTATAGATTTTTTCCACTTTCGGAGAAATTTGTGGGTTTTTTGTATGAGAATGGTGCAGAAGACTTTATTACATTGTTCTATGAGTACAAAATTAGTTTTTTCAACAATGCCATCTTCGTGACCGGAACATGATTTTCTTTTTGCTCCAACAGCGATTTATATTGACCGTTTTGAAAACTAGTTTTGCTTTCAAATTTTTCAACATTAGGGCTATCGAATCACTATCAATAAACCATATTTATTTTATATTTGGTGTTTGTTGCCTTAGTGCCAGAACCAATGAGAAAACCTACTACCGTACACAAAATATTCAATGCCATTCGCTGCTACAGAAGCCTTTGATGCATTCTCACTGAGAAATTGACGTAGTAGATGTATACAGAAAGCACCATTAATACGAGAGAAGAAAATATTGAAAAAAGAGGAAGCCTACCTTCGGAGATGCTAGATATATTATCGCTAAAAACTGATAAACAAAACAACACGAATTTTAGAAATTGGTGGCAATGTAAAATTGGTTCTACCTTTTCAAGAGGTGTTAACAAAAACAGCTATGAAGTTTGTGATATCAGCATTCACTTCAGCTCACCAATGAATGTTAAGTGCTTGGCAGAAGTTGAGACGAAGTCGTTGACACTGTAAAATCGCTCATATTTTGTTTTTTATTTCGTATACCTTAATGCCAGAAAAAGCTCATGAAAACAAAAGTGCTACACGTTTAGGCCTCCATTGTTCTGATTTTGGCAAGGAATTCGAGGGATGAATTTCAATTATGTGGTCAACGGATATGTAGAACTGTGTTGGTGAGATGAGGCTAGAAAGAAAGAAGGCAGAAGCCTGGAAAAACATCGTTTTGAGGAGTTTTCGATCAAATACAAAGCATCGATAATTAATTTAGGTATAATTTCTTCGAATATTATAAAATTTAGCTACTTGATTGGTAAAATTTTCTAGTCTAAAACTGAAATACTTTTGAATCCCAGGGCCGACTATCTAGAATCTCGGCATAGTTTGAAAAAATGAGTATTTTCTCCTGTTCAGCCGCACTGAGGTGTTATTGATATTATTTATTGAATTCAGCGAAGCATCTTTTACTTTCTACTTTTACTTTTATATTTACTTATACTAATAATTTATATTTATTTACGAGATACTTTTCACTTCTTGTGAACTGAGTGGGAAATGTCTCATTTTCTGAACGACAGAAAAACGATAGGTATCATCCAATCTTTGATCAGGTCCTTCATCTTTCTTCGTATTAAACTGACTCTTTTAGGCCCCGAAGTATGTACAATAAAGGAATCAAAATTCATTGAAACGCTGACAGATGAGAAAATAAATCTTAGGTTGGCAACTTTCTGTCATTTCAACTGAACACAGCAGCTTTCGTCAACATTGTGTCATCTTAGATCACCAAAGATTTTTCATTGATTGAATATTATGGGATATGGTAGAGAATGTAAAGGCACACCTACTGAAGAAACCCATATTATTATCAGAAATCCTTGAGGAGCTGATCGCTTTTAGAATTTTTTGATACATCAAAACCGTACTTAAGCAACAAAATCCTCAGGTAATTTGAATAAACAATGAAACATATATATAGTACTGTGAGTTGTTGTAGATGAAGATCGATAAAGCATGGGATTTAAAGTATTTTGCCTGCGATAGCAGTAATAGTGAACGAAGTGGTGTATAGGAAGCAATAACAAACTTGTGAATAACGTATGTTGGAAGAATTATGCTTTGTGACGTTCGCTAAATATATCGAGAAATGTTAAAAAACGATGTTGACAGCAAGACTAGATGCCGTCGAACATATGTTGGCAGATTTAGCTAGAAACAACAATTTTTAGTAAGCACTGAATTGGTGGCCTCTTGCTATGAACTTCTTACGAAGCATAAAGGAACTCTGTAAAGAAAATTGAAAATGGAATAGCGGATCAAAGGCTGGCAGCATGCATATTCTGTATTCAAAAGAATAGGACGAAATAATAGATAGTAGAATGGAGAAAAAACTAAAATGTTCTATTAAGAAACAGGGCACAAAGGTTCGAAGGTTCACGAAACTCGAAAAGTCATTCGTGACAGCTGAAGACCATTCAGCTAATGGCAGTCAAAATCTCCTGACTGCGAACACTAATGGTGCTTGCCATTGTAATTTATACATTTCTTGTGACAGGCCTATTTCGTCAGGGCTCCGTAACCATGGTTGCCAGGTGTTTGGGAATTCTCGCATGTACTTCATCCCTTCTATCACGATTTTACAGACTTCCCAGAAAAGATGTATCATTTAATAGATTGTCTAAGGTGAGAAGGCGTCCGATATTTTTGTCTGCTCTCCTCTAAGCACCTATGTGACCGAAAGGTTCAATAGAAAAAATTTTGACGTAAAAGTAGCTGTTCTTGTACAAAAATATGAAATATTAGTGAGTGCAGTCATGAGGCATTTTGGATAAATTCGGTGATTCTGAATATGAACCACAAGGAGGAGTTCCCTATAGTCACTCGTAATTTCTCACCATACCCCATGTTGACTGTACCACCTTAGAGGGGCACATTTCTCACTTGACTAAAACTCCGTGCGGTGGGATTCCAACACTGCCTGAAAGGCATATAAGAAACAGATGTGCTTTAAAATAGCGATGCCGCCAAAGTATCAGCTAGTAGCGAATAAATCTTGTTACTGTAAACTGTCTCACTGTGCTGTTTCTGCTTTGCAATGATTTGATCCGTAACATTCCTGAGGATGAACGCCCTGATATAAATGAAGTTCTTGAGTTAATTACATACTTAATTGAAATTCATGCATACTGGAAACGGTATCGCCAGCTTCGGATATTGGCAAGCGGTAGTTGGTGAGCTCATTTCGCTAAAAAATTACAAAGCACTAGATAGCAAAGTATTGAAGCTGAACTTAATAAATACGAATAAATTTTATATGAAAGAGTGGGTGACAAAGTCAACATTACCATCAATAACTAGGAAATCCTCATCTATTACAACAAAGGTTCTTTCACTCATTTGTGAGGTGTGGCTCTACTTGTTGTTCAGATATGCTGTCGTAATTAATGCTGTCATGTTCAGTGCGGTGCCATTCAGACGAACACTAAGGTCATAGTCAGAAAAGTCTTATCTGACGTTGCTCAAACCAATGTCAATGGTATGTCGTGGGTGCAGCGATGATTTTCAGATCCAAAACTGTCTTATTTTTATTATATTAAATGCTGATGAACCTTGGTTTTGTAAAACTCTGACATAGCCATTGGGGTGCACAAATTCAGGAAAAGCAGTCGACAGCCTTTTAGAATCAAAAAGCAGTTTCGAGCCTCGCAACTGGAATTCACTCAGGGCTATAGCTATTTTTGATAAGAAGGCAAATCCGGCCTTTATTCAAGAAACTGCTCAACCACTACGATGTATCATTATGAACTGCATAATCATAAGCGATCTAAACGGAAGTTCTACGAGCACGTTAATTATATTGATTTGGTCGCCGAAATTTCTAGAAGATCGCTTCTTCTGATAATTCACCGCCTAAATGGTTAGAAAGCATTTTTGGTGTCAAGCAGAGTGGAACGTTCGATCCACAAAAGGTCACTCAAGTGTGGTCGACATCATCACTGTGTGATGTAGCTAAGTGTGAACCAATACGATGAGAATCATTGCGTTGGCACTACTTAGTCGCAAGGTAGCAATAGTGTCCTGCACGTGGATCTGAAAGGCCTGTGAGATTTTGAAATGGTATTCGTTGAGCGGAGTAGGAAAGAAGAAAGAAAACTTGCATAAAGAGTAATATGGAAGACTGTTTGAAGTTCTCTTCTTGATTTACATAACTCTTTGTAAGGAAGAGCATTTAAAGTATCAAACAGGTAAAAAAAAGCTATCGTGAAGAAAACGAATACTGTTAAGCAGTAAGTTACTTCACTGAAAATTAGTTAAACAGTTTTCATGAAAATGAAGTAATCATTAGCATCTGTGAAGTAGGACAGTTGATTGTATCGCCGACTCATCAATAACCTAAACAAGCAGCAAAAATCGTAAGTGGCATCAGATCCTAGTAAGAAAAAAAGTTTGTTGAGACCAGTCAAAGCCTAAGAAGAATATGGACGAAAAAAGGGGAGGGAGAGGGAGGTCATCAGATTGCTTATGAGCGTCATTCTCGACTTTTCACGAAATCAAAATCGCGCTCTAGACCCTTGACAAATCATTCAGCTGCTAGGAAAAAACATTGATAGGTATGGAATTAGGGCAGCAGCTACAAGTTCGACGTCGACATACCGTCATATTTGGCTAGCAGTGGACGATGGCGAGCATTAGAGCGGCGGTTTGCCATCAATCAGTCTAAGCGCAACAGCAACCGACGTCTGGAAGCGGCAAAATGCTTTACGCCATGGCGACACATACGTCAGCTTAGATTTATGTCATCTGCAGCTCAGTATAATTGGTGTTACTCAATGCTTCAATAACTCTCGAGAGTTTAGTCAAGGTGGCGCTGCAGATCATGTCATATTGAAGTTAATTTCGGAATAGCTCACTTGGACAACTGAATCGCAATGACCAATGAATCTTCTTTCACGCAGATTATCTACGTTTAGAAATAATAGGATTGGGAAAACGATAATAACGCCTGTGCACACGTAATAATGATAGATAATAATAATAACAGACGCTAAATGTTTCGCTTAACTCTAGGAATGAGTAGAAAATATGAAGGGTTCTGCAGTGGATCGAATGACAGATTTCGATTTTGCATGAAAAACGAAAACTGTCTCGCAGACTATCCTTTTTTTAAGGCTTGCGAGATATTGGCATATCTCCTTCAGATTTAATGGTTGACGTTTCGTATCTAGGCCTTCCTCAGAAGCTAGACGTGTAAGCCACAATATCTTTCGTCTATCGTCGGTACATCCGAATTCTTCACGAAAAGCACAAAATAAAGATATGATTTTCAACGAATCTCCAAAAGGAGTAGGACCCACTGGGCTACTCTTGCACAGGTTAGGGAAAAATGGAAGAGTTGCTGGTACCCGCTCGAGTCACTCGACGATCAACGGGACGACAGGTGACAGGTGACAGGTGATACTGCTCGAGTCGATTCCTCTTGCAATCATGGAGGTAGCTGAACTTAAGCGATCCTAGGAGTTCTCTGACCTGATTGCAAGAGAATATCAGAGGGGAAAGGACCGGATTAGTGCCATGCCTATCGCCATGCTTTCTGATACACTGCACCACTGGTCGGCGCGCTGCACCGTCTCCACCGTGGTCATTCAAGATGGCTATTCGCTTCCCAAGTGTAATGACTTCATATCTCTCGTTTCGAGTGTTTTCTTAAGACCACAGCTCAAATTTTAATATGCCAATTAATCATTTTTGAGCCACGCATGCCGTGGGGTCTGTTGAGATGGGTTGACTTATAGAGCCGATAAACGTGTTACCTTGTGGTCTCATTAGTCGGGCAGTTACCCTTTCTCGCCTTTTGCCAATCCTGCATGTGTGCTCCAGTCCCCACACTAAGAATTAGCGTCGACGAACGTTTTACACTCTATGTCCAGTTGAATTGTCACCGAATACAGAGTGTTATACACTCGATTGCTCTTGGCAAGTGTACTTGTGGTCTTAAGAAAACACTCCGAACGAAAGATATGATATATTAAATGTATATAACACTCTGTATTCAGTGATAATTTCACTGGACATGAAGTGTAAACCGTTCGTCGACGCTAACTCTTAGTGTGGCGACTGGAGCACACACGGAGGATTGGCAAAAGACGAGAAAGGGTAACTGCCAGACTAACGAGACCACAAGGTCGAAACACGTGTATCGGGCTCTATTAGTCAGCCCATCATAACAGACCACACGGCATGCGTGACTCAAAAATGATTATTTGGCATATTGTGATGACTTCTTTCTCTCCTCTCCTTCCGTGCATACACTTGCAGATGTATAATTATTGTTATATTTGCATAGCTTTTTTGGGCAGTGATATGACGTTATGAATATGAATCTAGGAGCTGTGAGTGCTATGCAAAAACAGTGGACCACCGGGACCGCGTGCAACCACCACACCACCGAGGCACCGCTTTTTCTCACATATGAACTACTGTAGCTGTCAGCGACCAACGCCTCGATAGAGACCGCAGGAGCGTCAGCGATTGTGAGTGAATACGTACTGCATCAACAACTCTCGCCCTTATTCAAAACGGTAACAGTGAAAGTAGAACTGATTATGTGTGGAATTATGCAACCGCGAATTGGCAGCACAACCATGAAAACGAAGAGAAAACACGAGAAGAACAAGTGACGATTCTGCGCAGATGGCACTGTAATTGAAGAATTAGGATCTCAAAAGTGTTGATTTTAACGTTTACAGTATAAAAATTGTGGAAGGCTGACAGCACATGAATAAAGAACTTATTGAGTGGCGTTTTTCTAAAGAGCACATATATGAAGTTACAAGCCAAAGATCAGAAATTGCTGGAATCTCCTCATAATTGGATTCACATACGCTGACGTTGAAATTTCGTTTGAGCCGCTGAAAGAATAGTTTTATCGCAGTGAACTGAGAAGCGAAAATTACTGGATTAGGTCAATACGATGATAATCTGATTACATCCACGATCCTTCTTTTTATTCTAAAAATCAGAGTTTCTGTAGCTGATGAAACTACCGATTGGGAGTAAGCTATCCAATAATATGAGCATCTACCAAAATTGTTATGCACTAAAATTAAGACGCTCGAATATCCAATAATGCAGAGTGATATGCTAAACTTGGAACTCAGACGGGAACCGAACTCGCATTTCACTCTTTCTAGGACGAGTGCTAACCGGTTGGTTGCTGACAGATCAATTCTTTGCATCGCAGAAAAGTGTTAGCAGATCAGGAGCTTTGGTAGTGCAACTGGTTAGCACGCGCCCCCGGAAAGGGTGAAATTCGGGTTTGACCCTGGTCTCAAGTTCAAGATTTTGCATATCTTTTTAGATTATTGGATATATGATTTTTACATTATACTACCTCTGAAAAGAGCTTTGGATGAAGCTTTCTTGCTGAAAAGAAGATTTCTAAGGAGAGATGAAAAATAACAGTATGAGAAAGCTGTCGTTGCACTACAACTTAAGTGGGGAACTTCAGAGTTGAAACCTAAAAACATAAGTTAGTGTATTTTAGAGTTTTAACGTTTCTAAACATCTTGTAATTATTTCGCTCTCTTATACTCTATGTACATTCGTAAGATTTCGGTGACCTGAAAAGGTCCACACATTTAACACTGTCCTGTTGGGACTCTAGGCAGAGAGTGAAAACGACGACACTTCTTCCTTTTGAAGGCTCATCAATCCCTTGCTGCAGGCGTATGGTATTATGCCGCAATACTACTCAGTTTCGTGATGAATCCTCTTCTTATTTCTGATTTCTCATTGTTTGGAATTGATGTCAAGTGTAAATTGTAAGTGCTACCAGCGAACATGGGATTGCATGGATGTAGTTGACGTTTTGTGGAAGTTCTGAACGGCGACGGGAATCAAAGTGAAAATCTCAAACAATGTTCCCACCGATGAACACCAAACAATGTGTCAACTTGACACGTTCTCCGAGTCGCAAATCGAAGTGTGCTGATGAACGACAAGATGCACTGCGACAAAGCGGTAGAAAACTAATCAAACTAATACCGCTGGGAGGTTGCTTTTGCCATTTTAACATAGCGACTCGATTCGATGCTAGCGGAGATTGCGTCGAGAATGTCAGGCACCGGCAATGAGTGGATATCATAGAATTTTACAACTTTCTGGGGGGGGGAGGCATGGAGAGGACTTCATAGTTTCTTTTCAATAGGATCCCTACTTACATGTGCATTCTCGAAAGATTGATGAGCCTTGGTTATTCACAAATTCTGAGAGAGATCTCACGCTCGCTTTACACCAATTTCAAATTGTTTCGAAGTTCTACTGAGACAACTGCATTGAGAGAACTTGTCTGCACAGTTATACATACTGAAGGAGAGCGTTTTCAACATAGCAGTCAATCTTACGTTGGTGCAGTTTGAAACGAGTCTTAACTGATGTTGTTTACAAACCATAAAAATTTGGCCAAGTTTGAAAAACTGAATGCAACGAACTGCGCGGTTCTTTTTTGGCAGAGAGCGAGGATTTTTCGATACCAAGAGATGTTATCAAAGTGTCGAAAACACTGTTGCGGCGAAGGCTTTGCTCTATCGTTTGAGGGTTATGCATAGTATAACATATGCGCGCCACTAATTACAGTGTGACGCTATGGCTAACACGAATCACAGTGATGTCGGCAATTAGTGGTATTTTGAATCTACGCTATGTTTGATTTTCTGTTAGGCACACATAATCCACATGACAACCATCTACAAAGAATAAAAGGTAAAGCGTATGGCGTTAATCAGTCAATGAAGAATGTTACAAGCATTCGCCACCGTCAATTATTGTAGAAGTTTGAGAATGCAAGTCTCATGCATACATTGATAAAAGATGATCTATCAGGCCATAGCTCGGTGTTTTTATGCAGTTTTTGCATTTCGTTCTTGTCATAATTATGAGTTTTATTATCTAAACAACCCCGGTAATTGAGGATTTAGTTGATTAGTGAAAGAGGCTTCGCACTATTCCTCTAAAGGAAATTATGAGTTCTCACCTATGTTATCTTATTAGTTTCCATAGGTCTTGGCACTAAAGCAATAAACACCAAGTTTGCTAACTAGAATTAACCGAAATCGCACTATTTTAATGTCGTTAAAATGCGCATTTTGTTGCAAACATTTTGCTATACATCTTGCCTATACTTACTTCGAGATGAAACTTTCTGGGAGCAAATTCGCTGCTATTCATGCACAATGACGTGTAGGAAAAATGTTAGTGAAGTGACACAGAAGATTAAGAGTTTCCTGTGATCGGCCGGGGCGCAACTGATCCTCAAAACTGTTCTCTCCATCTTTGAACCTCGTGAACAACTTCCTAGCCATCATTTCTACAACCGTATCATCGCCCGAGCTACATTAATTTTTCGCGCCGCTTCACTAACACTTTTCTACGCACGCCATTCGTGCATGAGCTCCAAACGAATTTGTTCCCAAGACGGCTCCATTTCAAAGCAAGTATAGGCCAGTTGCATATAAGTTGGCAAAAAGTTGCGCAATTAAGCAATACTAAAATTGTGAAGCTTTAACTACTTCCAGCTAATAATTTTGGTGTTTATAGCTTTGATGCTGGTTCAATCTTGTTTTCGTGTGGTCTTATTACACAGCCTTTAATATGATAGGAGACAAATTAGAAAGAATGTTGTGAACAACCATTGCCAACGAAGACATCCATGACCGACAAAGTAGTTTGCGCACGATACTACAATTATACAAACTCTTCAATAAGAACTGCAAAGAAATATCTCAAAGATTGAAATATTTGCATGTCGAAAGATTCTCCGTCAATAGTGAGGACAGTCTTCCTCCAGTTTATCTTATCCAAGGGATCTCTCAGAAGCTAGAATTGTTCAATTACTGTTCAAAATTTCGTTATACCTACAGAATTTCGAAGAAGATCTAAAGTGAATGCGTACAGAAGACCTGAATGAATTCACGATGGGCGTCCACTCAAGTTGATTAGGAAAAGGGAGTGCTTCTAGGCCATTACTCTGGCGGAAGTGGTAACTTGAAGTCAAAACACGAACACGCGTGATTATTTCTGTGCAGTTTTGCAAGACAATGTAAGGAATTACATTTTCATGAGTGTCGGACTTCTGCGGCAAAGTGAGGTTGCCCAAAAAAAATTTCCTGCCAACTATCGAAATAGAGCATAATTTGACAACGGTCAAGACTGACATAACATATGAGCTGGACAATGCAAGTAGTACAATAAAAAAAGCCCTATATAGCTGAATTATTGAAAACGAAGTGATCGGGATGCAACACGCTTTACTACTTTGCCTCCCATCTATTGGCTTTTCATTCGATCTACGACGTTATTTGCTGAGTATTTTGATGAAGGGTAACTGGTTCGCTTCACTTCACAACTGAATAATGAAAGCACGATATGTTGGAACACTAATTTTTTTCATTCCTAGTAGTATGGTCAAGTAATACAGATACAGTGGATAGGCGCTTTTTTTCGCTTGACAAAAAAAGTTTTTAGTGATCACTCCATTTTAGAGCGGTTTTTCTTCGAAATCACAGTAATTTAAAGGTGATAGGAATATGTATCAAGCACCTGTTTTACGGAAACTGTTACAGCAGTGCAAAAATTGGCCACGTTAACTGTCTTGAAAACGGATAATTACTTCTTAAGTGGCATTCAACCTTGAAAAAGTGAAAGGATGCTATTTCAATGCCTCTAGCCTCTAACCATTGAGACAAATAAACATTTGTGATAGTGAAAAACACAATTGGGGACGGAATGCAACTTTGAGGATAAAGAGGTTTCTAAGGAACACGTTCATTTGGGCATTCTCCTTCGAGTTACAACCGGTCTTTACAGCCCCTGGGGAGTTGATAAAACTTGGCCTCCTCCATTAGTTAAAGACTTGACTTGCTGTTTTCTAAACTTTTTTGTATAGTGACATTTGCTGAGTAGATGATGGATATTGCAATGAAAGGAAATGTAATGTACTGGTCAAAATAGTTTTGCAAATTTGAATTATTCAACAAAAAAATGATGATTATTTGTTGTTGGTATGTGACACATGGAACATTGTGTTACATCAGAACGACTCATCTGGTGCCTCCCTCCGTTGTGTTATAACCACATTACGTCTGCACTCCGAAGAACATCCACCAAGGAAATATCGCCGCGAAACGATTTCAAATGGTTGTTAAAAAGGAATTGTAGAATATTCAATGGTTCTGTGAGTAAGAATGACGTGTGTGTTATTATTGAATATGTATTAAGATGGCCTACAATACAAAGATTTCGCTGTCAGCATTTGGAATAGTTTTGAAACTTACACTGAATCTATTTGGCATTTTCCACATTCTCACAGTCTATGGAATAACTAGGATTCATCATAGAAATTCAAATAAAATGATAGTCATACAATTGAAATGTTAGGCGCTAATCAAATTATTGGACAATGATTTTTTCTGAAAAGAACTTATTGCAAATATTGAGTGCAGAGAACGACTTTTTTGTTTTAAATCTCCCTATTTGAATCGTTCCCCGATTATTTATCAAATGTATATACTTAATGCAATGAAATAAAAAGCTCTGAATCCCATTAAACTCGAACGTTTTACACAACTCGTTATCACTCTTTAACTTGCGGAAATACTGACCGAGTTTTCATGTAATCTTGAAAATTACCAAGATGAGGAGGTCGTAGGTATTACGAAAGAGTGAGGCGAGAAAATAGAACCAGCACCTTGATTCGTTACCCCGCATCACTAACCAGTCGGTCACGTCATTTGTAGAGAAGAAACGCGACATCAAAACTTTATTGAACACCACAAGTTCAAAGAGAGATCTTGCTTACGTGAGAAGCATTCTATGAAGAGATTCTTTCCGCATGATTTTGGATCCATTGCAGAGCGCATAGGTCACCGATATTGTCGTCAAGAGAGATTTATAAATATCAACAAAACCAAATGGCTATGTTAAGAAATCTCCTAAATTATATAATACATCCTGACAGCATACTCTAAGCCTTTTATGAGGTCTGTTATGGCACATACACAGTGCTGGACACGTGTTTCGTCCTTTCGACCACATCAGTAGCACGGTGCCTTTTGGCTACTTTCTCCCTACTATATAGAAAATCGAAGTCATACAAATTACGCTCTGCGTAAGGTGAAGGAATCATCGTGGTGTTTCTTCAGAGTGATTTGTACAGCTTTGATCCCTTATAATAGGGGGCGAGCAGCCGAAAGTCACAGTGCTACTGATAAGGCCAAAAAGCCGAAGCACGCATTGTATAAATGCTGTAACAGACCTCATAAAAAGCTCAGGATTTACAAATAGTTTGTGCGCAAATTTCAAGAAGAGTAATGTTGTACCTACCCTCTCATTTTGTTCCTCAACTTTCGACATTTAAGTTTTTTTGCTCGAAAGGATCTTATAAAACTCTATTCTTGGTTGTTTATGGTTCTAAATTTGACGCACAGACTACATAGATAACGTTAAGGACTAAAATGACTTGGAAATGGCATAGAGTTATTTTCAAATGTTCTTACAATGTCTTACCGAAGAAAACAATTTGGGACTGTTTTGGTCGTGTCGTACAACATTTACATCGTTTAGACGCTTTCTAGCATCACGAACTATATACAATATAGACGCAGATCAGCCCCTTAGTCAGTTTTCGTCCATTTATGTTTCACACCCTTCTCTTTCATGGGGAAATGGAGCGGCATTTAATGAAATTACACAAACGCTCTCATTACCAAACCAAGCGATTCTTATTTCCGTAGAGTAGTCTAAGAGTAAGAATCGATTAAAAGTTTTTTCTAATATTGATGAAGCACTGGCCACTCAAAATGGTCAGAAGCCACAGCATTTGATAAAGATACCATCGCGGAACGTCACCTAAATCATAAGTCATTTATCTTCGGCAAATGGATGCTCAGTTGCAAACAACCAGAAAACATGACGTCTCAAGTTTGGAAATGTTGCTACGACATCTACTAGCACATTACGCTGTCGGCAATGCCAACGATATAGTGAGACTGATTCGTGGACCCATCTAAGCTTCATGTGAGTCCATTTGATCTGCACTTGAAGGACTCATTGCTTTAATGAGTATCTCTTGAGAAGTAGCCAATATTTGTGTTACAAGGAAAAATTGAGCAGAAGTATATGCCAGTTCAGTGTGAAATTCTTCGTACGTTACACATATAACATAAAAATGGGCTAGAAAATATGAACCAAAGCATTGTATGATGCATGCTCATATCAATCCAGTGTATCTTTAAGCACAGCATGCGATCAAGAGCCTTGAACAAAAATCACTGAAAGCCAAATTTGAAGATACTATGACTATTCCTTAGCAACAAGGTTTGGAAAAGGAGTGATCTCCACAGTTAATTCTAAAGTAAGGATCAGAAATAGGAATTTTCAGTGATTATGAATGCTATCCATAAATGCAAAGGGAGAGGGAAGAAGCAAAAAATGATCTAGTACAGTATCCACAGATAACAACATTGGTGACAAAAGTGAAGATTTGAAAGGACTTCGTGTTTTTAACTTTTATATTGTCTTTTCCGTCCCTTTGAACGTCAACAAAGCCTTTTTGTACCTCTGGCTCTTCAGAAAACCAACGTTGTTTCGCTCACTCTAGAGATAAGAATGAACAATTGCACTTTTGTGAGATTTCTTAGTTGAACGAGGAGCGTACAGTTTTTCAATCCACCTAACTTCTACCTGGGGAAGTTTATGGGGAAATATCGCCTTCTTTCGCAGGTAGTGTGAGACGCTGCCGGGGAATTAACGCCTCCTGTACATTATAAGTCTGCAAGGTAGAATTTCATAATCAGGATAAGTAGAAAGTCATCAAATGAAGTCTAACTGACGGTGAAAACCAACTTTTGAGCCTAAGTTTTCCTTCCAACAAATTTTCGCGTTGGCAAAATCTTAAGACGCAGAAGCTGCTCTTCTACAAACTATAATAAAAAAGGCTTTATAGTTGTATAACACATTTCATGCCTCTCATGAGTTCTATTATGACACTTATAAAGTGCTAGACACGTGTTTAGGCCCCCAATCCTCATCAGTAGCACGGTGCCTTTCGGTTGAGCCAATCCCTTCTAGGGAGACGTACACTCTACATATAAAGAATCGACGACAAAGATGTTACACTGCACGCGGAAGGTAAAAAATCACTTCACACTGCAGAGATAATAAATCACTAGATGTCTAGTGATAAGATCACCTGACATTCTAGTACTTATGCTATCAGGTTATATAATGTTTTAGGAGAGGTTTCAAAAAATCGATTATGAATAACAAAAGCTTTTTTTCAAGTTCAGCTTTTCACTTATTATTCTTTGTGAACTGCGTCATAAGCGAACAATAATTTCAACCGATTTTACACGGTATTCCTCTTTTCTTGAAACTATCAAAAGTTACTATGAAGTCATAAGTTGTGTCTAGTTATTTATTCGTAATCGTAAAGATGAGTGCCTTCTAATCACGCATGATTTCGCGCCATATCTTGGATCGATCTTTACGGATCTGAGTCAGGCACACACCTGGTCCATGTAAGACTCAGTGCGGCTGGTCTACATATTTAGTGAAACACCATAACAACAAACGGTGAGTCAAATTTAGCTGATTACTTTGAGATTCAAAATATGTTTAAGTGCTTGTTTGTCTCTTTTTTCCTTCTGCTTTGGTTATAGAAGTGTTTGGCTTCATTGATGCAGGTCACTTAAACTCTTCCAGGCTCTAAGGAAGGCAGGACTGCCAAAATAAGCTTGCATTAACAACCTCGTGTTTGCTGAAACAAAAAAAATCATAGAATGTGTCTAGTAGCTCTTCTCGAATACTTAAAATTGCATGAATTCCTAAGTACGTCAAGGCATGAGGAAAACAAATGAGAAGAGACGTATTATCACCACCATATAACAGACTACCAATAAAGCACAAAACTTAATTGGCATAGCAATGAAATTGATGGCACTTCTATGTTGCGGATCTTACAAAGTCGTCATAACTCAGCTGTTGTTGTCTCAACCGACGTCGACCAGCCGAACGCAATCAACGAGACGAACAACTTCATAAACGTAATGTTGACGAGTGACGAAACTCCATCGGACTAACAATTGTAGCGGGAGAGGAGAATTTCATTGACCTAGATGACCGCATGCGACTTCTTACATGTTGGTCGCTGTCTCTGCAGTCAAAACAATTGTAACTGCCTCTTCAAATTTAGATTTTTTTATCTCTTATGTGAGATTATTTCGATAAACAAATCGCGGTTGACAGGGCCTATAAAGAAAAATGAAGTCTGGATAAAGGTTAAGACATATAAATGCAAAAAGTCTAGCGAAGATTTTTTTTTGAAGAAAAGCCCATTCCATTAACTGAACGACAACTGGCTCGTACTTAAAGTCCTCATAAATCGTTTCAACAGGCAATCGTAATATTTTTCAATTATATTTGAATTGAAAAAAATTCTTGCTTTCAGTCAGCACCATTTTCGCTTAGGCTTTTCTTTATAGTTTCCTCACTTTTTCTAGAAAGATATCCGGAGTGGGAAATATTCTTGCATACCCTTTTGAACTTTTTAGACATTTTCAATTCAATACTTTACTATAACACCTTTGATTCTGAGAGCAGTCAAATGCTAGGAAAACATACTCTTTGCAGTTTATGACAACTAAAAATTAAAAACTATGCAAAAGTGAGAAGCCGAATTACACGTTATCGTTCAAATGTCTTATTGTCATTTTCACAAATACGAATAATATCATTGAGAGGTGGATGAAAAATCAGAGGGAGTGAAATTTTGGAGAAGAAACAAGAGCATGATGATTTAATATTGATTAGGATTATGAAGCTATTACAGCTACTTTGTATGTAGATGAATTTGTGAATAGTCAGATCCGTGGACAACGATGAATGAATGTGAACGAGGTACTCAGACGTCATCCCCGTCTGGCGAATTACTCGCTCGTGCCCGGGTGCATTGGCCAGCCAGTTTGATTAGGTTCATTTGATGAGCGTCGACTCCAACACCGGCTCTAGTCACAGGACGAGATTGGAGAAGCTTGAAGTTGTTTTGAAAAACACGGTGAGCATTCACTGCTCTAAGCGAAGGCTTACGAGGATACTATCAACCACAAAGTGTTAAGGCCTAGCTAAGCGATTCGTATGAAGAAAACTTGATGGCGGTACGAAAAAGGCACAGCATGAGTGCTAGGCGAGAAGATTCAAAGTTAAGAAATTGAACAGATGAGATGATCATATTCGTTTCATGTGTAAAAAAGCAAGACCCTTCTTCGCTAGCCAAATACAGCTCCTTTGAAAGCTTGATTACTAGAGTTATAGAACCAATTTGCGAGAGCCACGATTACAATTTCAAAATGAGAAAAACTTTCAAAATTCTCGTTGGTTGTTATTTAGAAAGGAACCATTTTCTTAATAAGTAATCAGGAATACTGGAGGAGAAATAGATTTTTTCATTTTTTGCCGAGTCAGTGTCGATAGGTCGTAGAAAAAAATTCTGTCGTATTCTTGAAATGCATAGAAGGAATTTATTTGCACACGAATTAAGCTTGAACAGCAGATGAATTGACAGTAGAAGTAGTCTCTTTTCACATCAAGAGCATCCAGCCACATTTACAGCACCGTAAAAATTTCGCGGCAATGAAATTTGCGAAATTTGCGATTTGAAGGAAATTCGAACATTTGCTCAATTTCGTGGCCTATTGGAACACAGGCAGGCATTTAATCTTTTTTCCTGTAATCCATTAAGAATTCGTCTGTTTGGACTTTAAGTAGTGTTTATCGATCTTCTGGAGAATGTGCCAAACGTCACTGGATCACAATCAAACTTGTCACGCAACATCCGACAACTCAACGATGGTTTGTCATCAATTCGATTGATGACTGCTTGGTGCTCGTTGCTCGTGGACGCCCCCTTAATGGTTTGTCGGTCAATCGGTCTCTTTCTTCACGGAATTGCGTGAACCAGCACTGAGCTGTACGAAGATCGCAAATTCCGTTAAAATACGTCTTGCAGATTTGTCATTGAGCCTCAGAAGCGTTGGCATCCAATCTGTACTAGAAACGGAGCAGCAAACAAGTTTCTTGGACAGTTCCATTTGAAGGTTGCGCAAACAAATGATATATCGTTCCGTGTACAAGAAAACGGGTTTTGTGATAAGTTTAAATTCGCACAAAATGTGCAAAAATCACTTTCTTAGGCAATACAAAAAATATTCTGACAACTCATTATATAACTACTCTTGCACCGTAAATATAAATTAGTACACGGTCCTTTCCAATTCGAAATGTTTGAAACAAATCAGAGTGAGGCATCTTCAGAGGTAAACGTTACATTGGGAGCCACCATCGTGTCATAATGGATAAATTTCCATCTACTCATTGGCTTCTCGTATTCGAAATACAAGCTCCAATGCAAATATGTGAACGAAATACACTCACTGGCTTCAGGTTACCAAAATTCGTCGTACTACGTCAAGAAAATTTTTGTCTTATGGATAAAAAGTTGTATATTTTCAAAGTACTAAAAAAGCGCATGTGACGAAGTGGTTAGAGGTGCTCTGCGCCTCACATGTCGTCTACAATGATTCGAGCTCACGACTCACCGGACTTTCTTTCCGGGGTCGGTAGTTTCTATCAGACCTGGAAGGTTAGCAGCACCTATTTAATCCATCGGTAAGCCATCAGAGGCATTGTAATATGCATCAAATCACCTCAAACGAGCTAGAAATCTAAAACGAATGCTCGGTACATTCCTTGAAGTTTGACCAGCGTCAAGAACTCTATGCTTTACCCTTTATTATTATAGTTTCACTCAAATTAGTAAAAATCACTACAAATTAAGATAGATCGTTCCAAATTGGAAGCAGTTCTAAGCATGTCACACGTATCATCAATAAAATATTTTCTCGTGAGGATAACGACAGACTATCATCTCTGCTTTGGACGGTCACACATTGCGCTTTAGTAGGATGAATTTCCGCCCACGGACGTCCATGACTACTACATAATAGGTTAGTCCATATTACACTTTGCACTGTGCAAATGTCTCCTCGATTGAGGAGGTCGCTTCGTTTACCCTTTCGAGACCCTAGACACACGGTCTCTGCATCTCTAATTGACAACTTTGGTCAGTGTGATCCACCTCCCTTTGCATCGCTAACCTGCAGCGTGCTGCGTCTAGCAATGTTATGCTGCTACTTCTAACAGTGGCGAGCTGGAGGTTAGAGATGAGGAGGAGGTGAAACAGACCGTCCAGAGTTGTCAGCCAGAGATGCGGAGGCCGTGGGTCTACGGTCCCGAAAGCGTCAACTGACAGCGTAATCTTTTCCCAGATGAAAGATCGATAGATATGCGCTCAACTTTCCACTAACACTGAGACTCAGGCAGAGTTACACCACGAACTCCTTGTCTTTCTTAGACCATACTGCCAGACACCACTAGAATATAAATACTATTTTGGCTCGCTACATTATTTACGGTCTGACGCCTAACTACAAATTACGAGATTTATTAAGGCACAAGAATCGGTTGTGATGTTTGAAGAATATAATTTACAAGGCATGAAACCTCATATGAATCCAATTAGGCTGTTGGTTGCCTGCAGTGAAGACATAGGACGCTTCATTGACCTATTCAGCGTGTCAGTGAGAGAAATAGATAATAAGTCCTCAAATGACAGCATCAACAATACTGAAGTCTCCTGTGGATGACAGCTCGCCATGGGACCACTGCTGCTACAGCCACAATCTATGGTGACAGGTTTTTCAAGGATTTGAAAACATGATTGCCCGTTTACGATTGTATCGTAAACACCAATCTGCCAAAGAGCGTGTAATCAAATGCACTCAAAGCAAATGAGAAATAGTTCGTACTCGCTTCCATCATGTGAGCTCAGTGTTTGCATGGAAAAACGTGGCAATTCATTAGTGAGTAAACACAGCCCTCAACGGTAAAGCACAGCTATTCAATTAAATCTATGACTTCCTATTACTTTCTAACTTGGTTGGCTTTATATAGTAATCACCAGAGGCTTTATGATTTTTGTGCTTATGTCTCCAATTTTATCATTGCTGTTAGAAATATTCTTACAGAAAAGTTGGAAAAGTCAAATATGCTCTGTTCATACATTATTAGTACTGCGTACATTTCTTGTAATCTAGTAATAATACAGCAATCGATAAAGATAATGTGGCTGATATTACTATCAATATTGTTATTAATATTAATAATACCATTATATCAAATAATGATTTATATGAAGTCATTCATACTGAACGAAATTCGTTTCCTCACAGTCAGTCCTTCGCAGAGATCTGTTGAACACTCCAAGGTCGTTGCCGGCGCGTGTTTGAAAGATTTTGTTCTTCTTTACAAACCCTCGAAGGCAATGCTGATCGACCACGGCCTCTTCTTAGGATCTCGGAGTTTAGGGTAGGCAAGCCAAGGGGGCTTCTTAAAGGCGCTTACTGATTGATATCAAGAGTGTGTTGGGGCAGGGGATCAAACCAGCGCCTTGCTTTTCATCTTGCTTCTGATAATTTGCATCAGTAACCATTGCGCTACCCCGCCCTCAATGTAATAATTTACTGCAACAAAATTAGCATTATCTGTAACAAGATTATTGCTGCACTAATAATATTATGTCAATTATATCAATTATTATATAACCTAATCAATAATATGGAATCTTATATAGTTTGATTACACCTCATAATTTGAAAATTGTCGCAATTAAGGTACCTTCGGATTAGTCTGGAGTGTCCGATAGTTTACAAGAGCTCATATGTCTAGTAGGTGGTTGGATAATAGGACAGTTCAGCAGTCTCTTGAGAAAATTTCGAGATTTCATTTGATTTCTATTAGTTCCTACTTTCCGAGGGCCGATTCCTACAGTATTGAGAAAACATAGCTAGCACGATCATATATTTTCGCCACAGACCGCCGTCAACCATAGCGAATCTACAGTTTTTTCTTTTTGACACGAAAAACCCTCTCATGAACGGAACGATTTCTGCGATCAGCATAAAGACTGCTGAGGAACGATGTGACAAATAAGCTCAGATCAAGCTATTGAAATTGAAATGATATTCAGAATATTACGTCTACAATCGGAGAATAAGGCAGGTAAAGCTCATTCACAAGTTTGTTGAGTAGTAAGGTCATCAAGTGTTTTAATTGCCAGAAAATTGCTAAAAGGTATCACAGAAGCAGATTAGTTGTCAATTTGCTAAGGAGGCTTTTCATTAGGTATTGGGGTATGGAGAATTACGACATAGTGATCCATTATTAACTTATATGTCAGAATTGAGTAGCTAAAACAACTTAGCGATTTCTCCTTAATCCGGAATAAATGGGATGTGTCATAAACTGCAATATGAAGCTATAAAACTATAAAGAGTGTATTAAATGTTTTGCGCTCCGAAGATGGACGAATTGCGTAAATATTAATAGAGATGAAGTCTTGCCTGGAGCGTTGAGCATAGTTTATGAGCACGAAAGTACTAAATTATGCATCACCAGTGAAGAAAATGTCCGTCACACGCACACTATAAATGTTTACGATTTCACTTTCGCCAAAATTCTCTCACTATAGCGGTGTTGACCATGTTACTCTTCTATGGACAATAGAAGTTGGCATCTGAATGTTTTATGTATCTAAGTAATGAGCGAGTTAAACAACAGATAGGATTCGGATGCACATAAACCGGCAAACACGACCCACAAATCTGCAGTGCATCTCTGAAAAGTAGCGTGAGATCAGGCAAGATTTCCTCTATACTCAGTGATTTTCAAGAAATCGCCTCTCGATTGAAGTCAAACGGATTAATGGGCATGCACTGAGCAATACGGTCATAACGCAACGCTTGGACAGATCGCCTGAATATAAGAAATTAGACCAATGAAAAGCAATCTATGCATGCTGATTAGTTAGAGATGTATAGTTGATTTCGTAAGAATTTCGAGAGTGTCTACAGGTAGCGCTGGCTATCAATAAAGAGCTCCTTCAGCGACACAATTCAACGTGCATGCCTAAAACCAGTTCCTAATTCTTATTCTCATAATTTAGCGCTGATATTCCAAAAGTGGTGCTAGAGGCTTATTTTATGATTGGAACGTTCACAGTTCACGAGCTCACCATTTATTAGAGATCAAGAACTTGTTTGGGCTACACGGTTTTCAATCAGGGACCTTGAGTACAATTCCACATTCGAATACTGTTCAATTCCGAATGCCGGCTCATCGACCCGAATATTGCAATAAAAACAAAACGTTCCTAACAAATCACTTCTAGAGCTCATTTGTAAGTGAATTTGGATTCCGACAATACATGTCACATAAGAGGGGCAAGAGTGCAGACATAGAGTTAAGGTGTCCAAGTTCTGAAAGCTGATTTTATATACAGGAATATTGTTTGTGCCACTGAGACATTAGTGAAATGAAGTGTGGCTTAATCATCAAATATAATCCATTGATAATATACTAAATCAAGGCAGACAGCCATATAACAAGTAATTACGAGTATAAGTCTAGGACCGACTATCTATTGATCTCGGCATAGTTTGAATGAATGGTGTATTTCTTCCGTCTAGCCGTTCCGAGGTGCTTTGATATTATTCATTGAATATCAGCAAAACATATGATTACGAGTATCTTCTTGGCAGAAAAACTGTGCCTCGGGCGAATCCACTTTTTATATACCCAGAGCGTGTAAAAGAGAGGGTCTTTAGGTTCTAAAAAAACATGTAAACAATCGCTATTGAACTCATAGGCGACGTAAGACTGGCCACTTCCAATGGAAAGATGAATAAATTGATTCAAAGAAGTTTTATTGAAAGTTAAGTATAGAAAATAATGAGGTTTTTGAAGGGACTTGAGAAGAGACGGAGGATTTTGAAGCGATATCGGATGCCTCATTAGTAATGGGAAGGCTTGAAAAGTATAGAATAATGAAAGCAAACATGCGTTAGTAACGGGAACACATGTACATCTGAAGCATTCGAGTAATATCTAAACATAACGTTTGCACCACATAACAAAATTATATCAGGTCTTCTCATAAGTTGTAGCATTAGACTATTAAACCCCAAATTTCTTAATCAGAAGTAAATGAAATAATTTGCTTAACAACGCTTTTTAAAGCATATGTCATCAGCTTGAACACATTCCTGTCATATTCCAGACAACAAGTCAATACCGCTTCCTGTAGAATTTTCTGAGCTTTGTTTCGTTCCAGATTTGTCCATACTTGCCACATTATGGCCGCTCAACGAAGCCTTTATCGCAATTTTCTGCTTTACAAGTTTTAATTGGGACGCGGTTCGCAGACCTCTCAAAGAACATCAAACGTGCAAAAGCTCAAGAATTTGTATTCAGGCGAACAACGTTACAGTTCTTTGCTGAGTTTCCCGCCGTCAACATCAACTTGAAGGATCCTGTCACGTCGATGTCGACGCAATCTCATCCTGCTCCAAGGTAACACAAAGCTGCATGTTGCCAAATTGACAAAGTAGAAGTTAACTGAACTGAGCTGGAAGCTGTTGAATCATCCGCCGTACAGTTCTGGCTAGTCGTTCTTTGACTATCACCTCTTACGGTCACAGGGCACTTCTGTGCAAGAAGAATTTCGAAAACACCACTATTTGTGTCGATAACTGAGAACTTTCTAAATCCAAATATGGCGATTCTATGAGCGCGGTATTGTTTTGTTGCCTGGAAGATGGGGAGAAATCTGGTCTGGCTGATAGCACATACTTTGAATAGTGTTGTTAAGCAATTTCAATTACTTCTGGTCAATAAAATTGGTATTTACTGCTCCACTACCAGAACTTATGAGAAGATCTAATAGTAACTATAAGCCAGGTCGCTATGACAATGAGGAAGTATCGCAACAAAAAAATCACTTTATAGAGGTGCGCTAAGTCCTCAACTCCTTGAATTTTTTAGTCACCGAATAAGTTTTAAAAATTGTAGAAAAAACAGTATCATCTTTGCGTGACGCACAAAAAGCTCATTTTCCATTGAACAAGAGATTGCACAAGACTTCATTTGCTACTGAATTTGTATTTAAGCATATCATCTGAAATGTTGGCAGTAGTGCTATTGCCATATTATACACCCTCAATCAACAGGTCAAACGCTTCCGAACAAGATTCTTAGATGTGAACTTCCTAAGATATCATGATCAACAATAAAGCATTATTGAGAAGCCAGTTAAATGGCTAGATGGAAGAAAGTGATTTCGATAGAGGACGAATACCTGAGCAAAAAACCGAAAAATTCGCGCTCTCCAAAGCAAGGAGCCCCATTAAAAAGTATAACATTTGATTTTAGAAACTTTTTTGAAATGAAAACTGGATTAGTCATATATGGTTATATCTGTTGATGAAGAACACAGTGGAAACCAAACAGCGTATTTAGAATTCCAATCGTAAGAGAAATTGCGGAAGCTGAAAGATGAATGCAACATGAATTGAATACGACAAAAGCGACTAGTCGATCAAGTTGTTAAACTCTATTACATGAACTGGAAATCATATTGGATTAAATTAATTTATATTGAATTTCAGGTTGCATTACGCAATTGTGAAATAAAAAGGCAACTGAACCTGATAATCATTATCAGTGACAAACTAAGTTGAATCCCATTGACGTGTTTATCGAACACAGAGCCATTTTGAATAAGTGCCCTGGAAAATCACTCGGCGTTTTCACGGAAAAAGAGAAAAGCTGCTCCTAAGTGTTCATATGGAGACATTTCTGGGCCTCTTCACCAACCACAGTCTCCTTGCCGCATAATCTCTTCCATGGTCGATAACTCTCAGAACGAACTCGTTCAAATTCTTGGTAAATTATTAGGTTACAAAAAACAGCTCTTCGCAAGCGAGGCTTGGCACCAATTTTCCATCGTGTATAACAAATAGAAGGGGTACAAAAAAGGGCAGTAAAATCGTTACATGACGCACACTGCTAAAAATATGTGATAGAGACATGTAACCGATGGCACGCATGCTTTCTTGTAAAATGCTTTGAATAAGCTCAGACAGAACTTGATCTCATTCAGTGATTCAAATGCAACAACTGTTTTTCAATCAATACATTGGCAATCGATTTTTCTAGGAACGCGTGATATTCGTTCTCCTATTGCCGCGTGACGTCATTGATGTGCGATGTATTCTGATGCATGAACGGCGATGTATTAGGTTTCCAACTATGTTTCCGAATTTGATCCAGGAAATAATAATTTTCTCACAAAACAATTTTTCCTTTTACCTGATATGTGTACATTTTTCTTGCACATCTTTGGTATATTTTTTCACAAACTTGTTTAACATTGGACCCGCCACGGGAAGTCGTTTGGAAGTTAGTTGTTGTCACTAGGCCAGCAAGGAACATCAACACCGAGATCAGATCGATTTGCTCCAAAAGCAATGCTGATCATTATCTGGGACCGAAAAGGGGCCGATTCATTGGAACTTGTTGCAAGCCGGTCAGACCATCAACACTGAGCCATATTGTCAGCAACTGGACCGTTGCAATCAAGCAATTCAACATCTACGCCGTCGCCATGTCATTTTGCTTAAAGACAATGCAAAGCCACGTTTGCCTAGAAGATAAGGGAGAAGTTGAGCGATTTTGGCTGGGAGCATTTGAATTATCCGCCGTATTCGCCAGACGTCAGTCTTCGTCCGGTTTCCATCACTTCAGATCATTGGAGCACTGGTTGGGCAAGAAGAAGTTTCGAGACATCAGTCATTTGGGCCGCGGATTGACTGATTGGTTTGCATCGAAGAACAATGAGTTTTATGAGCACAGAATTAATTTGTTGCCGGAGCGTTGGCAGAATTGCATCCAGGCAGACGGCGAATACTTCAGTTAAAGTTTTTGATATCTCTGACTACTTGAAAAAAAAATTTTTTTCAAACTTCTAGATCAGGCGCGGAACTTTAGTTGAATACATATTATCCCTTTGAGGATCAGCGTTGATAGGCAGGAGGCGTTGCGCCATCGCACGCGCGGTAGTCGCAGGAGGCGGCATCTGCTGTTTGTGCATGCGTGTCTGGCTTACTGCGCCTGCTTTCCCATTAGATGCACCAGCCAGAAAGAAAGCAAGAAAAAAAATGTGAAGGCCGAAAGGGAACTGCTGTATCGTTGAAATAATTCGTTCAGAAAGCAGGACGTTATCTCGTTATTGCCGTATTACGAGGATTATTTAAGGAACCAATTCGATTACTGAGATCTCCCGTTTCCAAAATATCACACAAATACTAATAGTCTAGTGGAAAAGCTTTGTTCGGTAAAAAGGCAAGAAACACTATAGCATTTCACACAATGTAACTGTATTCCGTATTTTTCCTATTGCAAATAAAGGATAAAAGATAAAGGATGAAGGATAAGCCTTCATCAATCCCTGAAGGAAGCGCTAATATTTGGCATTCACAATGGCTTGTGTGGCCTACCGATTTATGTAAGTTACTGCTCCTATTTCTCATGAAAATCTAGCACCATTTTACTGACCTCGGATGGATGGCTTGGTGAGCCAAAAGCGCAAGATTGAACCATCGACCTTGTATGCAACGCAAAGCACCTCTGATTACTGCGCCACATACGCACCACTCGTTGAAAAGTGATTAAATGAGCGTTATCTTCACTCAAAGTATGATTGTGGAAGCTTATTCACTAACATTCAATCTTTTCGAAGCAATAAAATTTCATAATCAGAATTAAACGACGTAAATTACTGAAAGATTCGTTGTAAAGTTGAATTAACGCACTTTGAAGGTAAAACTTTATCTTTTTTTCCATTAGTAAGACTTGGTATGAAGGTGGTGGAGAACGTAACCAAAAAAATCAGGCTCAGTATAAGAATCGACATTTTTCAAGTTATAGAATGATTACAAGAATATCGACGAAAAAAAAATTGTTGTGTACCAGCTGATAATATCTTCCTTTCATAGCGATGTGTTTTTCTTTGAAATATAAGAAATATAAACGGATTTTGGAATACATCTCATAATTATTATTTGAGCCAACATGTCATGTGGTTTGCTAATGGGCTCATAGAGGCTCAAATAATCATTATGAGATGCACTGAAATTTGAGCGTGCCCTCAAGAAAGCACTCGAAACGATAGGTATAACATTTTGGAACACCAGTTAAGAACAATCGAGTGTACAGCACTGCCGATATAGTGATTATTCACTTAACGACAATAGTGTAAATCGTTCGTAGTCGCCTACTCTAAGTAAGGGGACTGGAGCATCCCGAGAAGATAGGTTGAGGGCGAACGGCCTGCCCGACTGAAGAGGCCGCTCAAGGCCGAAACACGTGTATCGGAAGTACAAGAGCCCATTAATAGAGCACAAGACATGTCGGATCATATAATAATTCATGAGATGAATTAAAATGTGAGCGTGGTCTTCAAGAAAGCACTCGAAACGAAAGGAATATGGAATATATAGAAGTTTTTTTTACTAAAATTGTCTTTGTGCATGCAATCAAATGAAATCCATCATTTCATGATGATGCTTCCTCCAACCTGGGCTTGTCTCCTAGCATCCATCGTCCCAAAGGTCTTCGGCTGCGCAGGCACACAGCATCTGGATATCCATGTATGCATGTCTAGTGTCTGCGCCTGCTTTCCCACAAGGCACGATTCCGCGATTACAGCAAGTGAGGTGAGATATGACGTCGCGCTCATTAAGCTCGTGGACGGAAAGTGCCGTTTTGTCCTTGAATGGAAGTAAAGTTAACTAGTGCATACCGATTTACGTGATAAATACCGGGTTGACAGGTCAAATCGACTGCGCAGCTGAACAAAACTATTACCTTTTACTTATTGCTCAAACAAATCCAGAACAAAATTTACACGTGTGCAATCTCTAAGTCTTTATTATTTTGAATCTGGCAGAACACTTAATGGTAACAATGAATCGTATCATTTCTATAATACGTAGTGATTTTTCCCTCTAAAATTTTGTTGATCATCTCAGGAGCTTCTTCCTTATCCAAGGGATCGACAGCAGAATGCAGCCTGATAAGTGAATGAAGGCGAAGCACATAACAAAGGCGAGAACAAGCTCTGTCGTTTGGAATATGTACTCTGAAGCATAGAAAATCGTCGGCAGCGTCTACACAGCTAGCGGTTCTCGTCTAATCATATTGAGAAGACGTTCAAAAAATTTTTTCCTCAGATACAGTATCTTGTGAGTTCTTGATTTTCCTTATTCAGCGAATACGATGGTTGTTAACAGGCTATTCATTCAGTATATATGAACAGTAGAATATACAGCTACACTGGCTGACGTGATAGCGGTTTGGTTTTCTTCAGAGCCTACAAGAGTCTAGTCGACAAGCAAACATTTTATCTATCTACCTATCTGTCTATCGATCTATCTATCTGTCCATCTATCTATCAATATGTGCTAATGCCTATAAAAAGGATAAAGGATAAAGCTTTCGGCGTTGATCAATCCCTGAAGGATGCGCCATGCATTCGACTTCAATTTTTAACTTCGTTTGAGGTGACTGAATGCACATCTGGCCTTTACAATGACTCGCGGTGGCCTCCCGCTGAACCGAGTCAGTGCTGCTTATCCTCCCAGACAAGTCTGAGACCTGTCCGGTACCAATTTACCGACCCCGGAGGGATGGATATGACTTGGTGAGCCATGAGCGCGAGATCGAACCATTGACCTCGTGTGCGACGCAGGGCACCTCTAACCACTGCGCCACCTGCGCTCAATGCCTATATATATATATATATATATATAGTATATATATAAGAATGTAAACGACGAGTATTTATATATATACTCGTTCGTTTGATTCTTTTGTTGTTTTGTGGCGCACCAGATATAATGGCGAAACCTACGCGTTACGACGAGGCAGTCATCTTTGCCAATGACTTTTGCTTTATGTCATGACCCTAAAACACCTCAAGAGTTTTTCTGGTGAGATATTTTGTTTCTTTGCAACGATATATTACTAGTAAGAAATCTTCTTCGAGTATGAAAAACTTCGTCCATTGCGCTGGCGCGATGTTGGTAGTTGTTGCTATTGTTGACGACATTGTTGTTCTAGTACAAGATCTTCAATCCGAAATCATTTTATTTGACCGCCTTGCGATGTTATGATGTTACTATAGACTCAATGATGATGTAGAGTGGTGTGCAAAAACGCTTGCGTCAGCCGGGATTTGAACCCAGATCTTACTCTTTCCGGGAGTATGTGCTAAACCGTTGCACCACCTACGTTCGCTTCGCACTCCACTCTTTCTACGTTTTTGCATACCACTATACATCGTCATTGGGTCTATAGTAACATCATAACACCGCAAGGCGGTCAAATAAAATGATTTCGGATTGATTATTGAGACCCAGTATCTGTCAACATAACGGGGTTCAATGTCGATAATGACTACCCCGCCACACCGTAGACGGTTGGCTGTTGACAGATAACGCGTTGTAGCGTAGAAAGAGTGGAGTGCGAAACGAGCGTCGGTGGTGCAACGGTTTAGCACATACTCCCGGAAAGAGTAGGATCTGGGTTCAAATCCCGGCTGACACAAGCGTTTTTGCACACCACTCTACATCATCATTGGGTCTATAGTAACAAAATCTTCAATCTGATACAAAACACCCTGGCGTCGCCAAAACGTCAGCCAACAATTCGTGCTGCAAGCTATTCCAACTCAACATCAACCGCCAGCAACAGCAACAACTGCCAACGATGCGTCAGAACACAAGGTTCCAAAAAGCCGATCTCTCCTGCTGGACAAAAACTTTTCACTTTTAAATAAGAGTGTAGTAATCATTCGAAAGTTCGAATCTCTGACAAGCTCCATATGGCGTTTTTTTGAAAGTCTTCTTATAACGTTTTAAGCGAAAGGATTACATTTGGTATCACTATTTTTCGCAGGACGGAGCTTCTTCCTCAGACTACTAGTAGTCATTCGATAGCATAAGATTTGACGATTCCAACGCTGCGCATATTTTCTGGAAAGACCGGTTCTCTGCATTGCAACAGGATTTAGGTTGAAGAAGGAGAAGGGGAGAAGGGAAGGAGCTGCCCGAGGTGCCAACACGGCAATCCGCCTACGGCGCTGGTGCGTTACGCGAGTAAAGCGCGATTTTGTCTATCAATCAAGAATTTTTCTCCGCTTTGAAAGAAATCCTAGACAAACGCATGGTGCTAATACGAAAAGATTTCGTCTACACATTTATATGCATTTCGTGGTTTCATCCAAGTAATAGTAAGAGTAAGCGGCTGATGAATAACATACCTCAATTTCAAATGTTCTAGCGTTATAGAAGAGTCCTTTCAAAAAACGTACCACGTAGCACAGTAACCAGAGATTGAGCTTTAGAATGAGTAGTAACACTGTTATAAAAAGTTCTCGCCCAGCGAAAGGTATCGTTTATCCCTTTGTCCCCAGAAACCAGAGCAGAACCCGGAGTTTTGCGATCAGTATGCAAAATGTGATCTGTAACCAACTGCGCAGTGTTTTAACACTTTGGGGACGACTGGAATACGGCGTCAGTTCCGCTCCACGGGGCATCGGAGAGCAGTACATTGTGCTGAGTGGTTAATGACGTCAGCCATTGGGAAGAAGGTTACTGGTTGGATTCGCTCACACAACGCTTCACTGCATTTTGGTTTGGTGTCGATTGGTCTTGAGAGTTCTTTTATAAGCAATTATTACAGCAGAAAAAAAACCCTTAGTTATCTGAAACTTCACTTTTTTTGATACGAAACGTAGATTAGATGCTTGGCTAACAACACATATTCAACTTTTTTTTGCATTTCTTTCGACAATGCTGTAAAAGTCATATTTGGGAACATATCCCCTACATTTTATGGCTTTTTAGAGGAAACTTGTATGCAATCAGCCTTATGGAACATGGGTGTGTCACGTTGTTACTCCACTGATCGATCTACGTTTCGTATCAGAAAAGCGATGAAATGTCAGACATCTGAGCGTTTTTTTTTTGCTATATCAATTACGTATAGAAGAATCTTCAATACTAATCAACACTACAAAATAGCACCAAAAAAAGTTCAATGAAGTGTCGTGGGAAAAGATAGCACTATCAACCTTCTTTGTTGACATCGCCAACCACGTGGCCCAGTAGGACCTGCTACCGTCCCTCGCGGCGGCGAAGCGGCGCTAGTGCCGTGTCGAAGTCGTACCCAAAGTAAACTTCATGAGCTTATCAAGCGACAACAAGTGGTAAGTAAAAGCGATTCTTTTCCGCTAAACGGCGCGGGATAAAGCAACGATCCTTCTCGCTGGTCAAGAGCTTCTTATAAGGGCATTTGCAATTGTTTGAAAGCCTAAATTTCTGTCTAATGCGTTACATAACTGTTTTTGAATTCTTTTTATGACGCTCTAAACAAAGGATAATTGTTGTTTTTCGCAGGCGCATATTTCTCGCAGGACGGAGCTATTCCTTCAGACTACCGGTAATCATTCGATAGCGTAAGATTCAGCGATTCCATCGCTGTCTTTACTTCCTGGAACCGTTTCTCTGAAGTGTGCAGAAATCAGAAGATCGATTCCCATACGCAGGCATTGGATTTTCGTCCAACTTACGGGTCAGGGATCTACAGCCTGTATTGTACTAAACAAATAGTCTGTTAACAATCTGGTGTTTGTTGAATAGGATAATCACGGAATTATCCGATCAATGCGGAAGTCAATCGATAGTCAATCCTGTATTTCTTGCGCACTTGTCTTAGTATGCTGTGAGTCTTTTTCCTCTTTAGCTAGCGTTGCCGCCTTTGTTGAAACGCAAAACTAGCAATTTTCAACACTATTCTGGCCGCTAAAGGTCCCTTTAGTTAATTAGTCGGGTCAGTAAAAGAGTAAGCAAGCACTGCTTTCCTTTTAATTTGTGTGAGAAAGAAAGTAGAGTTGCATGTTGGTGATCGCAAAGCAGTTCGTTTGTAAAAAGGCACGAAATTACACTGTGTGGTACCGTTATTTTACTAAGTATGACTAACGAGAACGTGCTCCTTCAACAGGTTTGATGGCCGGTAGAATACTGTCGTCAACGGCTTCGAGCACGAGTTGTGCAGAATAATTTTGATTGAATTTAAGCACACAATCCTGAATGAAAACAGAGTTGGTTCTTTCCGGTTATCCGGAGACAAATGGAAAAACCATCCTTTTGCTGAGCAAAAATCTTCCACTGCACTTTCAGTGATCACTCTGAAGCTTGAATCTCTGGCTACTGAGCTACATGGCCGTTTTTTGAGAAAGCCTTTTTATAATTCTGTAACAGAAATTACACATTTGTGTTTCTCACACGCCTTTTTCGCAGAGCAGCATTCATAAAAGGGTATTTTCAATGAGCAGCCACATAGCGCAGTGGCTAGAGATTTAAGTTTTTGAATGATTACTAACTCTCTAATGAAATTTCTTGTTCAGCAAAAGGAGTCCTTCCTTTATCCCGTGCCGTCGTACGGAAAAGAACCCGGAAAACAATCAATGAATCTTCATTGCGCATCAATAATGAGTTGAAGGTCACTAAGAAATTAGTTCAAACTTTTCATCATTTGACTAACCATGAAGCCGACGAGGTTATTACATTTGTTGGTATGATTGCATGTGTACCTAGCAGTCACTAGTCCCATTCGGTCATCTTTTACAACGCTACAGTTGGGCTGTACCTAGAAAACCAATGCAAAATTCGGAAAACTCTTATTATCTGGAGATTATATGCAAGTGATCTGATGGAGACGTAGATTTGAAATCCGTAACATTTTGAAAGAGGAAAGACAAATGAGCAACTAAGGAAAAAATCTCAACAACTAACCAACTTGGACTGTAGCTCACTAAGAAGTGACATATTTAGTGGATACTCCATTCCGTATAATTCAAAACTAACTAAACGACCAACTCTGATGTGGACGCTCACTTTTACTGCGCAAGACGTTGCTTCCCGTCATCTTTAATGAGCTTGAAATCATATGTGTAGTAATAATGAAAAGACTAGGAGATTTTTGATTAGATCGCTCTTTACGGTTTCATTCTGCCAATGAACCTACACTTCGCTTATTATCGATTCTGTCTAGGAGAGTTTCTTCTTATATGGTTTTCAAATAGATATCACCTCATCAATTTCATTGAATTTTTGTGGAATTTCATAGTATCGTCCTGTATAGCAGTTTAAGCAGTATGTTGCTGTGAAACTGAAAACTAACTGATAGAAAGCTGAAAAATTAATGTAGTCAATATCAAACATATTTTTGAAGATCTTAAAACGATTTGATATGTTGCACTTATGACGAGCTTAATGTATAGTATTGTCTCAAATTATGCTGGTCTTTAATGCTCATTTATACGATGTGGCTCTTCATAACTTAATATACTACAAGTAAGGACACGAGTCCTGCCAGCGCAAAATATTCAATAAATGATTATGATTGAAAACCCTTTCTATACAAGATAATCATTTGTGCTATCAGATTTAAGATAATCATGCGACTATGTCGAATTTTAGAAATGCTCAGTGCAACTAACCACATTCATAAGTAAGAAAGACGAAGTGAAATTATACGTGATTGAAGTAGAGGCAGGCAATATAGTGCAGTGTTTCTGCGGTAAAATTTCCGACGATGTAGTTTAAAGGCAGTATTTGAATAGAGGAGCAAAACTAGACTGGATAAGGTCTAACACTCGTAGTTTATTCGTGACTCTGATAATGGCAATACCGCCGGAACGATATATGAACCAACGACGAACTGTAGGTTAACAACCTCGAAGAGGGACAAAAGCATTCTCGTAAACACAAATCATTGTGATGCTATTTATGCACATCATAAACGAAGCTCATGTTACGCAAAGTATGCTTAGAAGTCTTCAAGGAACTGAGTACGAACACGAAACAATGGAGAGCAGGATCCGTTTATACTCCATTAGATGCGCACTTCTGCACTTGTGCCTCCCGTTACTGTGTATCAAAGCAACATAGATGACGGAGATTGTAAGGTACATATTCCGTAGGTGTTAAGATAACCACTGAAATTTCACAAACCACAAAATAATATAGAAGAACCACAGTGAAATGCCATCTCTAAGTAAAGTGAGTCATACCAATGGACTTCCATTATGCTGAGAATAAACAGCAGATTTTGTTAAGGTAGTTATCATTCCCACAACGTCTGTTTAGCAGCGTTCAGTGGTGTTTCAATCTAAATACCTTCATTTACGTTTAGTGACGGAACGTCGATACTCTATCACTCTTAAGCCAGACTCTACACATTTTTCAGTTATGATACAGATCCAAAGCCAAATTAGATGGGTGCGCGAATGTAAAACATCTTCTGATATCCCTAACAGATTACAAACGGATGGTGATCGCGTCGACCTTTCTGAGATGCACCCAGAAAATAGCCGAAGGATTGACAGTAGATCACCTTTTACAATAACTAACAGAGGTAACTTAGCGGAAATATGAGGCACTTTTGGAAAGTTGTTAGTATTACTTAATTACAGGTGGATAGACTGGTTGTTCAGCTATCTTATGGTTTCGTTCGAACTGTGAAAATCGCCCTCAAGTGCATTAGTCTTTCATAAGCGCATAATCACCTCACAAATGATAAGATAAGATAAGATATGATGGATATGATGAATGATAAGATACACAATTATCCGATGTCTGATAATTTTTTGCTATTCCTTCCGTATGAAACGGTGGCATTGTCTTCTTGTTTTGTTTTGGAAACGTGTAAAAACTGTTTTGCTTTTTCTTACCAGCAAAGTCAGTCACAACCGGCTCGTGATCCGTCTGCTCGACTATGGAAGACTGTCTTATCACCTATTCTAGCAAAGTTGAGCGAACAAGAGAATGATCAGGGTAGGATATCTGTGATACAACGGGACTTTTCTTTGCAATCCCGATCATCCATTCTTCAATATCCTCAATCGACAGCAGGCAGTCACCGTTATTTGTGAATTGGCGGCAAGCCTGCCACCTTGCAACCATATTTCTTCTGAGAAAACTACACTTTCTGACGTAGGTTAGGTCCTGGACACGTATCACCTGTATCACCTGTCGTCTCGTTTGATCGTCGAGTGACTCGAGCGGGTACCAGCAACTCTTCCATTTTTCCCTATCGCGTGCAAGAGTAGCCCAGTGGGTCCTCCTCGCTCTAGGAATTCGCTGAGCATCATATCTTTCTTCCATCGCTTTCGTGAAGAAATCGGAACAACGGGTCAGTGGTCTTCCTTTAGAGCGCTTGACGTCCCGAGGAATCCAGTCGGTAACGGCTCTCGTCCATCGGTTGTCGTTGAAGCGCATCACGTGTCCAGCCTACCTTATTTTCGATATCCTGGCGTGTAGAACGGCGTCTCTGATTTTCGATCGTTGACGTAGGTCGGAAGTTCGGATCCTTTGTCTCATTTGCGAAATACGAGATACTCCTAGCATCGACCTTTCGACTGCGCGTTCGATAACGGCAAGTGTTTTCATCCTGCTTACGTAGCGACCAGGTTTCTGCTGCATACGTTAGGGCAGGATAATTGTCGAGTCGAAAAGGTGGGCACGGAGTCGGATGTTCTTTGTCCTCTTCACTACATCTTCGATGCTCTTAAACGTTCCCCAAGCCGCTCGTTTCCTCCTGCTCAACTCTGGGGCTAGGTCGTTTATCATGTTGATTTCACGACCTAGATAGATGTAACTGGAGCATTCGGAAATTGTCGTTCCGTTGAGCGTGAATGGGGCATTAGAAACCCATCCGTTCCTCATGAACATTGTTTTCGTTAGATTCAGTTGAAGACCGATCTTTCCACAGGCGTTATCGAAATCAGTCAACATTCGTTCCGCTTGGTTGATGTTCGGTGTTATGAGAACACGTAAGTGCTGCAATTATGGCCCTTTAAAGCCATGTTAGGTCTTTTAAACTCCTCCTATTATTATTTTTGAGCCGAACACTAGAGCCGTCATATTGATAAACCAGATCATAGTGTCGAAGCTGACTGTTTATCACTAAATCAATTCCGAATTCAAAGCGATAATGAGATTGGACCACATGCAGAATATGGGTTAATTTGAATGATGTCATTGCAAAACGTCCTTCTGTTTCTCACATCATCATTTTGATTTTTTATCCAGACTAACGATGTAAGTAGAAGAAATTTTGAAATAGAAATATCTCTGCTCTTCATAAATTTGCTCTTTTGCTAAGTTAACAGCCAATGTTCAGTGTTGTTTCACTGTTTGTGCGAAAAAAGCTGCCAGGACTTTGTTGAAGAAGTCTGGAAGGGTATCAGGCAATGTCTTCTTCAGCGGAGTGTGAGCCTACAAATGTCAAAAGTGATCAGCTCTAATAGAGACATAGATTCCGATGTGGGTGAATAACAAAATTTCTTTAGACTATGCTTGGGATAAATTGAGACCGCTTCTGTGCTGGTTGTTTTATCCAACGTCTTTGTCGATAATCTCCATGAATTGCGATAGCGTTGCCTTTTGTTGTAAACAAAGTTATCATTCACTTACTGTATTTATAGAAGATTGATGGCTGAGTAAGCATTATTCATACTATGTGTTTCTAATTGGCGGTAAGTTTTGCGGTAGTCTACTTCATTACTCATATTCAACTGAAGTACTACCTGTTTTCAGAACAAAATCATTCATGGACATATGTGCTACAGCAGTGGGATCGGTCGCTTTGAATGCGAACAATCGTGTATCCACGAGATCAACTCAGAAATCAGAAAGCAAAGTTCCAACGCCAAAGAAATTTATAGATAGCGTAAGTGACACAATAGCTTTCTTTGAACCAAGCATAAAATATCTCGCCAGGTGTAGCCTGCTACCAAGTAATGCGAAGAAAAGGCGATAATGGCATTATTTGACGATCTATCGATTGATGGCGCTAGTTGATCAATACGCATATTATGAACAACACTACATTATGTTTGGAAAAGGCGTGAATTGAAGCTAGTCCGTCTTTCTGAGACTGACGGCTAAATAGGAGTAATTTAATTACATAACCTCTTCTCAGTGCAGCTCCGATTAAAAAACACTTTGTTACTTCGACGTCTTGTCCTCAAAAAGAAAATTGTGCAAGATAAAATAAAATCCTCTTTAACTTGTTCATTATTGATAATTCAATTTTTTTTCTGAAGTCTCGAGAGACACCTGCGCTGACATCTTCATTTATCACACACTGCAAGCAGCTTTGCCAACCAAATCACTCTATATCCAACGATACTGAGTTATGTGCAAAACTTTTACGTCAGGCGGAAATTGAACCCGCATTTCACGTTCTCCAGTTGCGGAATCAATTTCGATGCCAGTGTTTTGAGCATCACTCAATATTATTGGATATATTTATAACATCATACCACCCCTAGAAAACGACTAAATAAAAAAATTCTTTTTGATTACAAATCAGAGTATATTAATGCCTGAAAGCTCAACTATGCATTGCTCTATAACAAACTTCTTTGCAACTCACACTTTTGTTAATCTAGCCTTGAATTTTGGAATTCTTCACATAATCACATCGGGAATAATTCGATCCGTGTACATATGTTTCATCTAGACTGCATCAACTGTCTACATTAGAATTTTGACAAAACACTTGAATCGCAATGATTAGAGAAATGAAGAGCCAATTTTTCTCTTGCTTCTATCAAAATATGACATTTAGATAACTTCACTCAGTGTGTTAAAGCCACGATATTCTTGTAGGAAATGCGTTAACACTTTGAAATACATAAAAGTAGTGGAAAACCTATTCTTATCTGAAGTGAGACTGGGCGATAAGGCTATAAACGACTGAATAGGAAATCCTTTTTGTAATGATTCAGCTTACATCACGAGTTTCATCAAAGAATTTCGGAGCGGGAGTTATCGCTGCGCACAAAGAATATATCAAGGAGTCACCAACATTTTTCGCCTTTTGCGAAGAAGAGAACATTAGCAAGAATTCAAAACCTAACGTTACGTTTTTCTAACCATAATTCGAGTTGTTCCGTAGTCTCCCATCAAGCATCAGGAATCTAATTCAGACGTCTTTCTGTACGACTGGAATCGTGTGGTGTCGCACGAGGATCCGGGCTACTATCACGCCTCCTACGTTGACGCATGCAGTAGACCGCGTTTGCTTGCTCTATTTATGATTTTCAATCTTCTGATTATTCACGTTGTAAGAATTTATTTTATACAATTCGATGGTCTTTCATCTAACACTCACAGAACTGTTGAGTTGTATCAAAATATTCACAGTAATTCCAAAAAAGAATGTTTTAAGCTCAAAAACGAGGTTGTTACGCCAGGGTCATACACCGGTGTTTCGGAGGTTCGTTCTCCTCGTCAGTGACCCCCGCCCCACATTCAGCCCTGCATTGAAGCAAGGAGGGAGGCGTATGTGGTGATGGAACAGTGTACAATAACACTGGTCCATCACCACCCCTCAGTCGATGGATTTTTGCTGTTAGATCAAAACTAAATCAAAAGATCGACTGTTTTTAGAACCCCCAAAAAAACATTCACAATAATTCCAAAAAAGAATTGTAGACTCGTGTCATTGTACACTGTTCCATCACCACATACGCCTCCCTCGCTTCAATGCAGGGCTGAATGTGGGGCGGGGGTCACTGACGAGGAGGACGAAACTCCGAAACACCGGTGTATGACCCTGGCGTAACAACCTCGTTTTTAAGCTTAAAGCATTCTTTTTTAGAATTATTGTGAATGCTTTTTTTTTCGGGTTCTAAAAACAGTCGATCTTTTGATTTATCAAAATATTGTTTCTATGAAGTTATCGATTTTTCTGAACACATGAACTTCACAGTTTTTGTGGGACGACATCACTTCCTGCTGTGACACTTGTAGAAAAACGAGAGATATAGGTTTTTCACTTGTTCAGTGTCTGTAGCGGCTACCCACGCTAGACCGTTGACGGTTGCCTGTTGACAGATAACGCGTTGTAGCGTAGATAGAGTGGTGTCAGATCGGGCTTCCGTAGTGCAACGGTTCAGCAGGTGCTTTCGGTTGATCGAATTGTGTGTTCGAATCCCAGCTCACGCATGCGTTTTTGCACACCACTCTACATCATTGGTATATTATAATATCTTATCACCGCAAGAGGCGGTCAAATAAAAGTAAATTCTGATAGAAGTTTTTTTAACCAAAAAGTTTGAGTATAAGTTATTCTTGTTTTTGCTACTTCATCATACCTATGTTCAGAGCAATATATTTTGGCTCAAGCACATTCGACGGCGTCACCCAAACGGGCTTCTATCGCATGCTAAATTAGGTTCTTCCAGACACCGTTGTAATAATGAATTCACAGGGTAGTCAAGACAGAAGTAAGCTTTTTCTTTTCGCCTTAAAAAATCAAACATCATGGATGTGTTTCCTGGAAATTTTGTAGAGTTCTCTCTTGGTGCTGATAATTTACGCTATCTCTTCGAAAACCCAGTAAATAAGGGAAACACTTTTTGTCCTCATTTTTCGATTGTCCTTATGAATAGACCATATTGAAGCTTTTTTGCAAGTGCTAATTATCCGCCGATTAGGCTCGTCTTAGCGGATAAGTATGTAGGCCAAGGGATTACTGTAACTAATCGTGAAGAACAAAAACGAAAGAGATGTTCCATACCTTGTACTTAGTATAGAAGAATCGAGAACTGCACTAATAAAAATTCAGGAGTTTTTGTTTCAAATGCCGTGGGAAGGAATTGTAAGTGAAGAGCACGGCTGAGACCTCACAGTAAATAAAAATAAGGTGAAACTGTATTTCGTTGATGGATGGAATGAGGTCAGAGTTTCGCCGGAGGATTTTTTGGCGTTCACGACAAGGTCTATTACAGTCACTGTTTTTTTTGAATACAAAGAACAGAAATCAAAGACGAACGCTTATGCGCATCAACAGATCTAGTGGGGTGACTATCATTATTCCATAACGTCCGGTTCAATAACAAAGAAGCATTGGATTCAGTATTAATTTAGTAGTCAGAAATCAACTTTGACACACTCACCTGGTTTCTCAACGGTATCGCTCTAGTGCTCCACCCGCAATATGGAAAAGAGGCTTAAAAGGTTGAAAAATGGTTCCGAAATTTAAAATCACCTTGCCCCGTGCATTAGGATTTAATATTTTTGAATTTAGATTTGAAAAGCAGTAGCATTTAATAATAAAACTGTAATAATTCTGGTGTGTATAGACGAATGTAGCCGATGTGGCTTTTTTTGTTCACTTAATATTGAAACGGAAAAATTTCATTCTAAAGGACGCATGAAGTTTGTTAAAAGACGGACACTGGTAAACATGTACGGTACAGTCGCTTTTCCATCTTTTTGTTGGTGATTTGACTCAAATCGTTTTTTCTCAGCAATAAGGATTTTCAACACCGTTAATGAGCAAAAAATAAGGCGATTTGAGGCTCAAAGATGTGAAGAAATCCGTCCGATTTCAGTCAATGCTGGTAATAAATGGAAGATGCTTTGCTGTTTCCCACATGATACATCGACAGAAATGCTTCGTTGTTTCACTATTTGTTTCACTAATAGATATGATACAACTGCCACCGATATTTCCGGTCGCATGAAAACACTCCCAAACACTCCTGAATCCACGATCTTGCCACTTAACCGAGGTTACCATCTCACCATTAACACACGCAAAAAAGATAGCTAATTGTAGGTCGTTCAAACCTTGAAATATGTTTTAAATCCGACTTGAAACAAGCATTTCACGGTGGCATATAAGTAGGTTAACCGAGTAAACGCATTCTGCTGGTGCTCGTTTGAGGCGAGATAGTCTCAGAAGTAGGGCATATCAATGAAACATCTTAGTTCATTTCTACCCACTACAACTTGGCGATTGCAACGATTTTTGCTCTGTTCAGTGATGTAATAGATGTAAACTAAGCTCAGTGCCGATTAGTGTTTCCCACATTACTCTCGTTACGGCTAATTATTGATAGCATTTTTTGAGCTGAATTATTGTTGAGAACAAGATTGCGGTAGTACTCCAACTCTGTCCTTCCCATGTTCTACTCTTCTATTCTAGAGAGCCAAAACAACCACAATCTATAGGAAAAAAAAGAATTTCTTCAGAAAACAAATGTGATGTGTTGTTGCATAACATTAATATTGAAACTTTATTAATGCAAATACATTGACCAATAAAGATGAGCAATAAAATTATTTTGTGACACAAATTTTCAAATCGTTGGTGAAAGATCTGCTTTACTATTGATATTTAATAAGGCCCATAAATGGCTGGAATTTGATTTTGGCTGTAAGTCATATACTCGCTCTTTATCTCATTTCATTAACGACTGATGAAATGCTACTGAACAAGATTACTATTGATACTGTACAAGGTCGACGATTAGTCTAAATAACTTCATTTAATTTCATTCATGATAAATGAAATATAACGAAACAAGTGGACGAACATCACAGTGAGCATAAAACCAAGCACTGCGAAGGAGTATACAAAAATCGAAGCTGAAAAACATCAATTAAAAACTCTAATGACCACTGGATCCCTACTCAGAGCTAAGAGAACTGTTACAGGTCCATGCAGGGGTGGATCAGTGTTTAGTCTTATTGCATTTTTACCTTTTATAACAAGCGAAAAAATCAATCAGGTGAATTTACCTGATAGGTGTACGCCCATGGAATGTTGAAAATCTAGAGATTATGGAGTTCTGGACTAATCTACATTTGTGGCGTCGCAAACAGAAGGATTTACGGTGAGTCATAGGTGGTAAATTATTGAGGGATGGTGTTGTTTAATAGGAGACCGCAGTGGCTGTCACACTTAACTTGCTGCGTTAGAGAATTGAAGTTAATTACATATCACATCAGTAAAGTGTAATGATGTTGGTTTGTTTCATGGGAGGAAGGTTGGACATGGATTTGATAAAATGATAATTACAAACTTTCTACTCTGATAAAACCCAGTGATATTTGAAGGGAAAGAATCCTGAGGTTGACGCCGTCATGCTTCATCACAATACTTACACTCAATCGTGATTGGTCTCAAAAACCTAACAATTTAAACAATAGTATATGCCCTTCACTAGCTTTGTGTCATTTTTCAGGACTAAACTACTGCTTCGGTCTCTTTGCAAAGCTAAAAGGTGGTAGATATAAAAGCGTTCGTCAAGACGACATATCAGCACATCTTATTCTTGTTCCATAGCCACGCGAATAATAATATCAAAATCACCCTCATGTACTTCACACTACTATACTACATGTACTATGTGCTTCACACCCTTATAAATTTTGTAGGCAGTCCCCTGATATATTGGAGTTACGGAGCGCTTGACGATCTTGATGAATACCAAAGCGAATGTGATCATCAGCGTCTGGCAATTCACAATAACTTCATCCTCACCCGTACAGTCGGTAATCAACCATATTATGGAAGCTGTTCATCAACTACACCGTGATTACACGGACATACTCAGTCACGTAATAAGCTGCGTTTGTGAAGTCATTTTACACTCACTGTCTTGCTGGTCGTAAACAAAATCGTGTCCTTTGAAGTCGGGTTGTCTGAGAGCTCGAATAATCAGTGATACGACAACCCGATTATCCTTATCGACGGATTTCTCAAGCATTTCCTGAAATATGAACAATAATTCGCCGGAACAGAAAGCTTTACATTACAGTTTGTTCGTTAAGAAGTCAGTTTTCTTCCCGCCTAAAGTGACACCTTCCTTCCTATTCCACCTATAGCCGCTTGTAAGCGTTAACTTTTTCAGGACTGGTGTTGAGTTGCGGCGTGCGGCGCCCAATTTTCGCTCTATATTGGGCTCCTTTCAAGGTTTAAAAAACATTTGGCATTTTCTTGTCCTACTTGAGTTTCATGTGATTTTACACGCTTTCCTTTATTCATATCTAAAAAAGGTTCATTTACTTAATAATCATATGTCTCTAGTATTTATTGAATTGCAGTGAGTTATACGAAGGTAATCGCAATGAAAACCTTTAACTTTTGATGTTCTCACATTTCATACAACGGTTAAAAGTCATTGTAGCGGCTGAAAATTTGAAAACAATCAAAAGTTTATCAAAATCGTACTGTACACTGCATACGATGTCAGTTCCATCGACATCTCTCAACAGATTTGCGACTACGGATGCATTTTAGGAGTTTTGATTGCCTTTGAATATAGAACAGATTTCGTTCTATCTCTATTATTATTGATTTTTCTATAAATTAGGTGTTCTGTCTATATTTTAGTTGAACTCCTTAGGGCTGCTTACTGTATTGCTTCTACTCTCACCTCTCCTTTCGTCCATTTTATATGCAAGAACGGTTAATCCTACACAGGCTACTGTAAGGCCGCTAATTGTAGATGTCATAGGAAGAAGTATACTAACCAGATGTTATGAGCAGCTTTAACTGGATACCATATTATGAAATATCATGAATAGTTTTGCTCTCGTCATGAATGTGGCTCCAGCGATAGGACACGGATGATGAAGAAAAATATAATTCCAAAGTTGAGGGATTTTCGGTTAGTGACTAAGAGAATTACTGTCACTCAGCGCTCTACCCTTCGAAAAGCGACGTGCAGATATAGGCGAGTGATATTTAGAATTTCAGATGCAAGAAACTAATCTACTCTTGAAAAAAAAATGCATTCTGAGACGGCGAGAGAAAAAAATCTGTTTCATAAGGCTGTCAAGATCTCAATTTTGCAGCTGTCTCCTTCACTTTACACGAACCGATTTCACAGTGTACTGTGTGGAATTTAGCACTTTCTGCACTCGATTCACTTCCTCGCATTCATTCTTCACAGAGATTTTTGGACATTTTACAAGTGGTTTTTCGTTTTCTTTGTGAATGTTGTAGAATGCTGGTCGAGACGATTCTTCTTAGAATCTTGGAAGTGGTCGAACTAAGGAGTTTGTTGGTTAATTGCAAAGGAGTACTGGAAAAGAGATCGAACCAATATTTCGCTTACATCATTTATTTCGATATACCTCCACTAAACACTACGCCCCGCCCCTCTCTAGTACTTTACGTGTTGACAAATTCGGAGCAAATTATTGTCAATAAAAATTAGCCAAGCGAGAGCTTTTTTGATAACTGCCTTTCAAATGTTTGACTAAAGACAAAAGATGAGGAGCCTAAACAAAAGAAGAAGCTTTAGTCTTATTCCGTCCCTATTTGATAGAAAAAATAGAAAGTAGAATAAACATGATAAATAACTTACCACCACGTTTATAACACTGTTGCAGTAATCTTTATCAGCGCAGTAACATGAAGCAACTACGAGCCCAAAGTTCACTTCGTTTTGAGTATGACAACCAAGTTTACCCTAAAATGATACTTCCATAACATATTGGTAAAGCTGCTCGCTTTTCTAGTAACACTCAGCAAGCAAAGCTCATTGAGCAGCCTTATTACCGACAAGAACGAGGAAAAATTTCTGGCCTCATTCGAGCTATTTGATGAGTGAAAAAATCACAAATGAATAATTTATCTACATTCTCAGTGGACCCAACTAGTGCAATGAATCATCACTCTCGATCGCAGTTTGGCTCGCTCAAGAAAAGGTGAATTGTCCGCGAACAGTGGGTCCTGTGAATTTCTACAAAGCCTTAGTACAAGAAATGGAGGCAAGTAGCACCTCAATATAAATCTCTCTCATTACAGGCATACCCCGTCCTACAGAGACCAACTTTTGACCAGACTCGGTATTCTAAGCGTCTCATTCATTTTCTGTTGAGAAATCAGTACCACAATTTTTATAAGAGATGCTCACTTCTTAAAATTCACGTGGATGGTTCTATCGTGATTATCCCAAAATTTCAAAAAGAGTCGATCAGACCACCATTCAGCATTAGTTGTAAAAAAGAGAAAGATAGAACGCTCGAAGTCACACGAAATTTCGCAAAACCTTCGTGAACGACAAATACAAGGACACGATATAATTACAGAGTGCTGGGATAATGGGATACATGTGATGCTGAGTCATATAATAAATGTGTAATAACATTGATATTATTAATAACAATAATAGTCATGATAGTGAAACACTAATAATAATAATGGTGATAATAACAGTTACAATATTAAAGTGATATTAATATAGGGGCAGGACGCAATTGATCTCTACGATTGGTTAGAGTGCTCATGGAATTGTCAACTCAGAAACGACTTTACCTGAAAGTTACCGCTTTCGGTATCATTTTCTAATGATTCTTCTATACCATATGCTTCCAAAAAGCCAATTTTGAGAGAGATCCGGTCAAAATATATTTTCATTACACAGCGCTTCGACGGTACCGACTGAAGAAGTGAAGGTTGGTGAATAAGGCTTAAGATGGGAGCTATCGAGAAGCAATTTAAAAATCCAGCCTATCTAATGTAAGCCGCATTTGGCATTGTAAGGACACGAAACCTACGGAGTATTTGGTTCTGGTGAGAAAATGAGTCAAGTTCCCACCGTAGTCTTCATTACATTTCAAGGACAGAAGTCCATCACACCTAAATTGGATCATAATCGAAATGCATGAAAAATATTGACTAAATAGGGGTATGGATGCAATTGGTCGATGTGTTTACCCAATAAGTAAATAGAAAAGTCCTCTTCAATCTGTACTGATCGTTACTAATAAAACATACTAACAATGTTTTGTATATTGATATACGTGGATGCAAACTTTGACATGGCGAATTATACAATTTTACTTTACAAACTGAAAAGTGGTGATATGTCTGTGCCAGACTGATTTGATACACTAAGTTCTTGGGAATTATAGTATTTCAATGCATTTCGCATTGTTATGATGTTTTCTATATACTTAATAGAGTTGAGTGGTGAGCAAAAACTTCAAGTTCAGAAAGCAAAAAGTATATAGTTCTTAGGATTTTTGTGAAGGATATGGGCTGACGACGTTTCCTTGATGAACAGCAAAGGCGAAAGTGAGGCCCAGAAATCATGAATCAAAGTATTGCTTTTACTTACCACAGCACATATAGAATAAGGACACGCATAGAATAGAATGAGAACTGCTTGTGATCTTCATTTTCACTTAGTGGTCGCTTCTTATTCGTGATTTGATAAGATAGTAGAGTATAGTGAGGCGAAATTGCCGCAGTGGGTGGAAATGCATTGCTAAACGCTCCAGAATTACCGATTTGATCAGCGCTGCAGGATAACCAGCTGCTAAACCTATCCGTCCAGAGTCTAATAATCGCTAGAATGCTTCTTCAGGATCGTAAGCACCAAAAATGGTAGATTGGTAGGCTAAAGCAGGCTAATTTAGAGATAATATGCATTCTACCATTTATACAATTCTTTATAGAGTAAAATACATGATACATCCTTCAGGAACTGATCAAGGTTGAGCACTTTTTCATTCATCATCCAAACAACATTTTACATAATACTCTCAAAAAATCATACTTATTTAATCTCTTTAGTGTTTATAAGCCAGTATTTTGATCAAATAAACATGACATTTTCACTTCATCTCGTTAGAACATCCCAGTTTTTCGTGTAAATTACTGAACTAGCAACTCTTGAGTATCATATATGCACAATAGCTGTCAGCTTAACTGGGTTTAGGAAGCGATATACACCCACCCGATCATACTTGTTAACGGTTGGTGGCTGATAGCTATGAAAGTGAGATGTTGAACAATGAGTGGTGGGTGAGCGGTGGTCTCGGTTGTGTCGTGTTAACACGCACCCGTGGAATGGGTGAAACGCTGGTTCAATTTCCATCTGGGATCCGATTTTTGCTCACCACTCAGTTCTCTTAGGTGTATCGAAATAGTATTTGTTAAGTATACATTGTTATATGTTTGTAAAATCAGTATGTTTGAACCAGTATATGTAGACCGGTATTTAATTCTGATAAACGAGTATTTTTATTTCTGCAGCGATCAAATGGGCTTCTCCTATGACACGTTATGTTCGATCGCTTTGGAATTCGCAATGATGCTGACAGTTTGCATGCTAGAACATGCTTACAGAAGCTGATTAGGTCATATTTATATAATGAGCTCAAATTTGTTCGCGTCTGTGAAGTCTAAATTTAATTAATGCTTATTTTCAATTAGCTGGAGCCCTTCACGTGAGCCTTTTCAAATACCTGGTACCCATGTGTGTGCACCATTTGAATATGTACGATTCGCCGTGTGAGGATGATATGTATACCTTGGTAACATAATAAAATGTAGTGATCGATCGATGTATCAAATAATTACAGTGTTCCACTAACAGTTTATTGGCTAGGCATGAGGACAATTTGAATGGATGTCTTTCACACCGTACGCCACGATGGATAAAATGAGATCATGCAGAAAATTAAATGTCGTGATTTCTTGCAGATTTGGCTCAGATGAGTTCAATCGTGGATTCCTTGTTCCTCAAGCGAATAGCACGAAGTTCATAAGAATAAACAACGAGAAATAACGATTGTGGATATCAACTCAAATCATCACCTCTGAAGAAGACGAAGACGCTGGAACGCTGGAGAATAAGTTTCTTTTTATCAGCTTCATATTGCTCGCTATATCAACAGAAAATATGGTTGATTGAGGTTTCCTAGGTAAGAAAAATACGTTTCCAAGTCAACAATTGGGCCGATAAGGATTGAAAGTACTATTCTGTTGAACAAGAATTTTTCATAGAAGTTTTAGTAATCATTACAAAGCTTAGCTCTCTGGTTAACGCTTTGCATAGTCTTTTTTTGAAAAAGTCTTCACATGGCGTTGCAAAGAGAATCGAGAATAGAATTATGTTTTGCATGTACCATATGTTTTTTATCTCTATATCGCTTATATTTAGCGCGACAAAAGCCATTCTTCAGGGTGCTAGTGCTCTTTCAATGTCACACGTCTCGAAGAACTCAAAAATGTGTTTCCTCTTTGAGAAAGCTCCTTTGATAGCGCTCTAGGAGATAAAGAAAACTGTCGTGTTCTACATCTCTCCGGATCGAGTTATTTGTTTAGACTATTTAAAATCATTCAATAGCTTAAGTTCCAGTGATTCCAACGTTGCGCTTATTTTCTGGAAAGGCTGTTCTGAATGCAGTGTAGCAGAGAAAGAAAGAGATCGAGTTTCACATGATCGCTGACTTGTTTACCGCGTATTCCACGGGGTAAGAGGACCGGACGCTCAATCATTGGTCTGACGCGTTAGAGATGAGGCGTTGCAATTTGTATTCAGTTGAGAATTTTTGCTATGATTTGAGAGAACCTTCAGATAAAACGAATAACATACTACGAAATTTTCCCTACATGTTCATATGCTTCTCGTGCTTCCAGCGAATTACACGCGTGATAAAAATGAAGGCGAGCGGCACATATACATAACTTTATTTTGCAAGCTAATAGTGTTGCAAAAGAATCTTTCGAAAACGCGGCTAAGTAGCGTTGTAGTCAAAGATTTAAGCTTATGATTACAACACTCTTATGGAAGCTTCAAAGAAGACTATCTATTAACCTTGGCATGCTTCAGTAAGTCCTAATTTTCTTCTTGACCAATACGAGGTGTTACATTAATTGTTATTCAAACACCTAATGTTTCGGCAGTTCGCCTTCATTAGAGTCTGTAAAGGTCAATTGTCCACAGTCCAGTCAGTCAGACACCTTCATTACTGTTTTAGAGAAATCACCAGACTTGGGTTTCAATTGCATAATGCTTAGGAACAGCTGTTATAGGTAATTCTTATCCAGGGATTGGCGTCGAATATTCATTTGTCGCCGTCTAACAGGGAAGAACCGGATGAAACATAGTTGGATGAAAATAGCAGTATGGCCTCTGGTTGGGGTGGTGGATAACATATGAGCTCTCGGAAAAAGAATTCGCTATTCCATTCCATTTTTCGAATTCTATTTTTCGCTCATATCTCAGAAATTCTTGAGGTAATTTCACATATCGTCTCCATATTTTGCCACTGGAAATGGATAGGCAGTGTATTAGACGATGCTCTAGATCATAAGTGCGCTTGTGTCGCAAATAAAATCTGCGAAGTAGAGTGAGAGAGATGCTCATGGTTGGAACGAGTATTTTAATCGACGACCGCTGTGCGAGTCACCGAAGCCTTTGAAGTGCTCTATGTCTGCACTGGGTTTACCAATTTGGCTTCAAAACTGAGAATTGTCTAAAAAAGTAAAGATGATTCTTTGAACTGAACAAAATACTCAACGAAATATATTCAGATTCTTGCTCCGCAGAAATTCTTTTCGTCAATTTTTTTTGAACTAAAGAAGGTGTAAGGTAAGTTTGAGACGTTTCCGAATCACCACCCGCTAAATGAACATTATCTTTTTACTTATTTACACCGTATCACATTTTTACTGGGCAAATTTCGGTACTTCTTGCATTCAATTCGTCTCCTCGCAATCATTACTTGCTTGAGATTCTTGTCTTCTTCATTAACGTCGTAAAGTACTAGTTACAGGATTTTTACAATCTCAAGTATAGCTAGGTAGGGAGGTTTGGTTGGCTGATTACCGGAGAGTGTTGAGGGAATCATCCAGAATAAATATTAGGCTTGCAGAAAACTCTAAGGAAAGGTCAAGCTTGTCCTAAAATCTAAAAATGACCAGTATATGGCACATTCATACACCTAGTTAGGAGTAATATTGTTAAGTGAAATACCAGTGGCACTGAAGGATGATTATGAAAAATTATGAAGTAGGAACATTTTCAAAAGCTCTCGTTAATCACAGGAATAGTGTCATTTTCTATGAGATGAAAAAGCATTGCGTTCCAAATCAACTCACACGATAAACAACTCATCAACCTCTTATTTCTGGCAAGACAGCGCAGGTTACTTTGAATCAGTGTAAAGACCGCATTGCATGTGCACTTATTCACCTCAAAAGATACGTGAAATCGCATACACGGCACACTCCTCAGAAATTGATTATCGTCAAAAACATCGTCCTTGTTTCCCCTGAAGCCCGAGAGGATTGACTAAAAATGTTTCTGGCCTTGCTTCCTCTGGAATTACCGCTTCAGGGCGCGCTAATTCCTATAGGCCTATCTCGAAGAGCTACATTTTTGCAAGGATTGAAAATGTTTATTTGCCGAGTAAATTTTAGAGCTCTTACCTTCTTCTCTCTCTCTGTACACATACTGACGGTGTTCGAAACATATCTTTCAAAAGCGCCCTTTTTATGCATGGGGTGAGAAGAGAGACAATAAACCAGTATAGTTCTTTACTTGGCGTTGGTAGTACTTGTTGATGTAGCCGTTTTCGTACAGTTTGCTTGCACGTTCAAAAATGGAAGGCAGTTTCTTGTTAGTAGTCCGAACATGAGCTTCAGGAAAGAATGTCCTGCCATAACACTTGATATAACATCCAATAATAAGTGCTATTTTGATAAGGGAAGTGTATTTGCAGTCGATGTGATCTCTGGATGGTTGGGCTCCACTTGGACACTTACTGAACGGGTACATAAAAAGCGGTGAGTGTGTCAAATAGTTACTTTGCGTTTGATGCCGCTGTAATGTAGTTTCAGTGATACTAATGGAATAGTGGAGATGTTTGTGACTGGATTGTGAGCTGCTTGGACTTTCCAGATTCTGAAGAAGGCGAAATCACTGGAGCGGCAGTCATATAAATGGTATCATAACAACCTTCTGTTCGGTTTGAAAAAAAGAATCTGCGACTTTTTGTTTTATTGTGATATTCAAAAAAGGAGAAATCGTGGCTACGAAAGCAGTTGAATGATAGATGTTTCTCTCATTTCAAGACAGCAACGTGTTGAGTAACTCACTTAACCATACTCATATAACTATAATAACTATTCTTTCCCAACCCACCGCTCTTCAGTCTGACTGTTGATCTTATCCATTTCAATTATTTACCGCTTCAGATACCTACTATTCAAAAGTGTTGCTGAGTTTGTATGAAAAATTAGCGCAAAAACTGGGAACGAACGTTGACCTTTCTCATATTATCCCATGCAGCTCCATTTACTTCTGTTTTATCTCAGAGATGTCACAAAGAATGATAATACCAGGTTTGCAAAGTCTTATATATGCGAACATCAAAAAGGTCTATCCAACTACGACGAATATCCCGCCTCAGGTTAGAGAAGAGTATAACGCCTGCATATAAAGTAAATCTAAAGTAATGTACTTGTGCTGTATGTTAAAGACGATAAGAAAGAACAATGATGAGATGGATCATGGAAGATGCAAAGAACTTTGAGAGGTTGTTACCAAAAAGATAAGTAGATCTGCTGCTAGTTTATGTCAGCCAGCAAAATAGTGACTTTATGTAAGTTGAGGGCAATGGCTTCACGTAAACATGTGGTAGAGAAAGCAAGAACAGTGCAAATCAGTCTCGAACATAAGAGCAACATGGCAACAACTATATTCTAAGTAAGCTGGTGATGGCGAAAATTCTGGATACAATTAATTCAGAATTCCCTTTATGTCCCTCAAGTAAGTACGTGAATCGGAATGCTCGCGACACCTGCACTCGTGACCGTTGTTTCGATCTCGAACACAGAGAATCGCCAAACCTTCATTCGTCTAGTATCAGAAAATTGGTACGAGGCTTGCGTTGGGAACTAAATTGACTCGGGACATCAGCAAGCGGCGAGAAGAGATTGAGCAGGCAAAATTTGTCAACCCTCTGTACCATGAGTCATGACATCCCGTAGGTATTAAACAGTGTCGCAAGCTTTACTACATATTTTTTGCTTCAGAAAGGCGTCTACGGTTAAAATCTAGGCAAAACAGTTTTTCTTGAGGAAATATTACTGTAACCCTCTTCACAATAAATTACTATCACCATGTCGCCTTGTTCATGGAGTGTTTGTGTATAACACGTGTAGGATGCACTTCAAACTCACTTCTTACGTCGAGTAAATCGGTGACTTAGCGCACCTCGTCCCTCAGCATTACAATTTCCCTGACCCCAATTCACATAGAAAAAGAAAAACAAGTAATCATTAAGTTGACGGCCTTCGCGTCACTACAATTGTAAAGAATTGCGCACAAGGAGAACAACTGCATTCGCTTGATGAATGAGATGATGGGCAGCCCGTAAGTGTATTCCCAACGCGTCTACATCCTCCAAAAGCACTACAGAACTATTAAGAATAAGAGCAACTTAAATAAGAAAAGTAATTGGTGTTATGAGAGGTAGAAGGAAGCAGCAAAAAACTAGAAGAGAAGTCGATACTGTTTTTGTTATAATCTTTGATGACGATGCTGCTTGACAGATGTTACGTGGAGAGGACGTCCAAAAAAACTATACAAAAGTCCGGAAAACGGTGTCGCTTTTTTAGAAAAGATGCTTACCTGTTTCACAAGGTTTTGGTGAAAAGTGACATCAAACTAGTCTGGGAGGATAACATAGTGTTTTGGTACAGCGGTAGAGGCCAACGTTAGTCATTACAAAACAGATTTTCATGCATTCAAATCAAACCACGGTTGACCATGTGGAAAGCTAGGCCATACCTTTCAAGGATTGATTTAAGCCGAGAACTTTAGAGTTTCTAGACTTCATAAATTTTCAATAGGTGAACTTCCTTTCGTACAGAAAGAAAGGGCGAAAGAAAAAGCCTCTGACCCACACGGGCCGGCTGCTCTAATCTGATAATGAGCCTGAGGAATCCGCGGCGGTTACCTTGGGACTCCATGGAACAAAACAGCTAGACCACAGCAGTTTCCTGTCATTGGATGTAGACGGTTCGTGCAAGTATCCAACTAAGTTGGAAATACTTTTTAAAATAACTTTCTTTCAACAAAAACATTCTCGTTGGCCGTAGAATCTCTCTAGTAAACAAAGTAGTGCAAAATGAAGTGTCCCCGTCCACATATAAGAGTATTCCTACCAAAATTACTCAGCTTTCATTACCGAAAATTTAGAACAGGTTTTTTCAGGCTCTCAATGGTCGTACTACAAGATGATTGGTCATGCACTTACCAGCTCTATTGTACTATTTCTTGAATGGTCATCAATTATTGTCACATTCTACAACGTTCATTAAGATGATGAAATCCTTAACTAGCAGCCGAAGCAACATGCAGTATGTTCAGTGACCTTTTGGAAGATGAATGCAGGAAATTGAGTTGGATACAGGAAGTGCTGAGTTCCGCAAGGTAAACTAAGATGGTGAGCCGTTTGAAAAATTCGCCAATACTCTCCCCACTATTTCAGCTATATTCAAACTGCTCTAAATAATCGGCCATATGTAAAATATTCACTCGTAAAGTTCATCTAAAAACCATACGATTTTCATCTTGGGCTACTGTGAAGAAGGGTGCGGTTTTCTCAACTCAACCGTACGCGCCGGATGTTTCCGGCGCGATTCACATCCAGCGGACGACGAACGGCTATTCTGTGCGAGTCCGATAAAGGAAATCTGCCACTGGTTGGCTCAACAACCAAATCCTCATCTCCACTTCATCCTGACCTCAAATAGAATATGTTGAAGTTTGAAGACCTAATACGTCACCAAAGTCCTGAATTATTTATACCATGCCATAGTTTTGGAATTCTACTTCTAGTCTCTTGTTATAATTAGCATTGAAAGTGAAAAATTACGCCATGTAATCCAAGTTATTCTCCTTTCATTCGCTTCTTTGTCTTTCATCTGTTTATATTGTGCTAAACTAATCTTCAAAAATGAGTTCTCCACTAAGGATTGTGGTAATTCACTAACAATTTAATATATGTTTTTATAGCAACGATTCTCAATTATGAGGAGATCATCTCAGACGTATTTCAAAGTGTATCAGTTGCTGCTAAAAGTTTTTTCTTTTCTTTTCAAAAACTTTTTTTCTAAAGAAGAAGTTGCTTCCAAATATCTCAAAATGTGAAGAGTTACGAAAAACATAACGGTGGGGCTCTTGACGTTGTGGGGCTCGAAAATTTCCAAACGATTGGATTGAAAAAGCTTGTGATTCTTCCATTTTATGTGTGTTCAGAATAGCCCTTTCTAAAGCCTCATAATACTTTAATGTTGTACTCTTGACACTTTGTCTAAATGTCCTTTTCTTTAATCAAAACTTGCACGATGTTGGTAATTTCTTCTTTTCCTCAAAACTCGATGGCTAACGGTTCGGCGGCAACGCCTTCGTTAGAGCCTAGACGTATAAATCACACCATATCTGATTATTCCGTCATATTTCGTAAGCATCAAAAGTTTAGTAGAAAAGAGATCAATAGTTTAGTCATTCTGAGAATCTCCACCTTTCTTAGTTTCAAGACTGGTCAACGGTTTAGTGTGACACGATTTACAAAATAAACTACACTTAGACTTGAAGATGAATCTGAGATAAGGTGCCATATCACTTGTTATGTTTATGTTTAGTTTGTTTAGTTGTTTGTTATGTTTAGGCATTCTTCCTCCTAATCATTCCGGTTCGCTTGCGAATTATCCAAAAAGCCTCAAGGGTTTTTCGCTCCGATGTTTTTGATTCTTGCCCCAGGATTTTCTCTACCACATCAAAGTCCCTATTGTTATGTTTTTCCACTCTGTGAGTCCCTAAAGGCTTACTTATTTTGCTGTTGTCTTTCCCGTCTAAGTGTTCCTTGACGCCGATCCAAAGTAATCTTCCCGTCTCTCCAATATATTCCTCACCGCATGCTGTGCACGAGATCAGGTATATTGTACCCGAACTCATGCGATCTCCTTCCCCACCAATGTCTAACATTTCGAGCTGTGAAGCATCTTGACGTTGATGTGCAGAAGTTGCCTACTAATTCTTGTAATCATGTGAATTAACTTTACAGAAGTTCTTGATCACATGTGATTTTTGAAAGATTGTTGATTATTAGGGATTGTATAAGGGATTTTTTAATATTCAATATGTCATGTCTAATAATCTATTACCAAAAACCAGTGCTATACAGTTAATCCTCATATTAGAGATTAACATGAGCAACAGTTCTGAGTAGAACAGGTTCATAGATGTGACAGTACACGACACTGCTTTCCTTTGTGCTTTATGTGATTAATTTACTTATATTGTCAAAAAAGTGGAAGATTTTAAGCTCAGATTCGACTTCATTCAATACTATGCACTTTCATCTCTATGAGATTTCTTCACTATGTAATAAACAAATTAACTATAACAATGGGAAGTGACAAAGACTAGTTCGAAAGGTTACTAGGCACCTTCTTACTAATGAATTATCTTCAGTGAATTATCAAATTAACTTAAACAATGGGAAGTGAGTGACAAAGACTAGTTGGAAAGGTCACTGGGTACCTTCTTACTTTTTCGTTTTGTCTGAGTCTCGTGGTTAATCAGTGAGATCCGGTTGCTTAGAGTCTTAAAAATCCAGAATGTGCCTAGATCATGTTAGAAAATGTCAGCCTGAAGTATGGTGCGAGGCTGCACGTGCTGACAAGACATTTCTTCCTGTGCTAGGATTTTTGGAATTCACTCAAAATGACTTGGAACTTTTTCTTTGCTTCGGAACCTGACTTTAATTTTGAAATTTTCCGCGTTATGTCTCTGGATCCTATGCACGTGGAGTTTTGGTTTGACTATAAGTTTTTCAACAAGATGTTCTTTGCTACAGTGGCAAAGTGACCCAACCGTCTGACCAGTGTGCTTGTGTGTACGTATACTTTACAAGACATGAGGAGGGTGGTACCCGAACTCGCGCAATCGCCTTCTGTTAGAGTTAATTATGCATTTTTGCTTTTTACATAGGTGATGATACATTCAGTTACAATCTAGCTGGCACTTCAGATTACTCGCCGTATTTCAATTAGTGGTACTAGGTTCTCTACTACGGTCCTTCTTAGGAAACGTTTTATAGCTGAGCTTATTCCGATAGAATTGAAGAGCACGTCAAATGGGATTTTACTTTGGCCGAACTCACCGTTTGGTAACGTCATTTTTACTCTAAACCCGGCTACTACCACCTAAGCTAATTTTCCCGAAACGATGCTTCATTTAGTCAACCGCGTGGCACATCTCCAAAGGAGTGATCAAAGCCAAAAGAATTATTCTTTCTCCAAAATTTTTACATTTTTGCTCAGATAATATGCAAACATTAATTGTCATTGCGACTCACTCAGTTAGTCTACATTATTTATTTCAGTTTCCAAGCGACACCCATTTTGCATGCTTGCACACGATTGTTAAAAGTACTTTTCGTTTAATAAAAGTCTATTTCGTCCTATCGGTGGTACTTCCTTCATTCTCACTGTTCTTGGAGACAATGGGCTCTGCCTTGACGATGATCTTTTCTTTGTTTGGTTTCCGAGAGAAAAGTCGTATTTTTCTTATTTTCAATCCCTTGACTCTCGATGAACATCTGGATGCCATAGCTCGATCTTAGGTGTTTTTACAACACTCTCCAGTGTTATTAACCATTGACTACTGAACAATTGCACCTGTTCTAAAATCTTAACAGAACAGTCCATATCTGTTTCTGACTTATTTTCCTCGACTACTCTACTTTGTGGCCGATTTTTTGAACATTTACGATTGCCTAGAAATTATGAGGCTTTATAACTACCGCTTTTGGAAACAGTATCAATGGAAAGAGTGAAGAAATTGAAAAGAATATGAAGAGAATTTGAATCATTGCGAAACTTCGGTTCGGACTTCGGTCTTTTCTATAAACAGTCCAGTGTTCAACTGATAAATGGACTTCGATGTTTGAGCAGGCCTCGAACGGCGGCTGAACAACCTATAGCGCGTCATTCGTTCATTCAAGCTCGCATTACAATTCGTTACTTACGCTGTTCTTTGAACTGCCCATTTCATGATCATGCGCCAAAAGTTGTCTGATATCCCATTGTGTCTTCCCATATCTACCGTCTTTCCAACACCTTTTAATATAGTGTAATTTCAGAAAATAGTTTTCAGGGGAAATCTTTGTTAATAAAAGAAGGCTTTGCAAGTATTATTCCATACTGCTATTTAAATTTTTGTACTGCACAGTGAAAACCTTCGGTAGCAATTTTTTGCCGTAAGAAGAGAAACTGGTAACCGAGCGAGGTAAATCACTGATAGAATCCGACCTGTTTGCGTCGTTATGTCGCCGTTCACCGAAATCCTCGTTAATTGGGGTGACCGTGGTAGTGCAGATGGTTACGTCATGAATTGCTGCTCACCTTTATAATTTTGTTTCAAGAGGTTTTGAACTCGATAAAGACAAGTGAAAGTGAAAATTGACGATATACTTGATTTGGTATTGCCTCCATCTTTTATCTCTTGCATTCATAAGAACACTATTATATTCTTCGAATTTCAAGTCATGATTGTGCCGATCGTTCTCATCTTGAAATTGTTACCACTGTAGTGAACCAGTATCCACCATTTCGAGTTAACTTCGCTTCTTCGAAGCCGTTATAGTAGATATGCATAGACGAGATCTTCATGGTGAATGCGAAAAGATTCAATACGCCTTAGCGGAGTGTGTTCGAGCGAGCATGCATTTTACTTCTTTTATTGCTATACACTACTATGTTTTGACTAGTACGCAATGATCTTTGGTCTCATCACCCAAATCTTTTCTAGTACTTGAGCCAGAGACTTGTATTGCCCTGACTTTCATTCCAGTATAATGGATAGGAACTGCGGAAAGGGAAATAAAATTATCTGTTAATCCTTTTTAAATCTTTGGTGGAACCAGGTATTTCTCTCTAATCTTCTAATTATTCGTCGCAGTGGTTTCCTCATGAATATGGTTGATTTTGGGAGAAATTAGTCATGAATATTGTGATGTTTTTTCCTTTCTGATTACTTACACTGGAAGCGGCTTAACTTTCGTATGATAAAGGAATCCAGTTCTCGGCTTAGCTATGGATTTGCCTTTATTGACACTGGCTGTATTTGTCTGCGATTGGCTTTTTTCGGTTGAATCCCCTAATTTTCTTGATATTTGATAGTCTAGATAGAGCACCTTGAGAACTTAATCGTGACCGTATTCACCGCTCCTGTACTTTGGATTTTTTTCCAACTAATACCTGGTGTAAGGATGTGAAATAACAGAATGAGAGTGCGAGGAAAAAAATTTTGTCAATATGAACGAGAATGTCGATAAGGTGGTTTTTGCCAAATATCAGACATTCAGAATAGATTACCACGCTGGCTGACCTTGACAGAGATTAAACCACTAGACTGAATCGCAATTCGATATTTGGAAAAACTTGCGCTCAGTATGAATTGGTAAATACGTTACGGATGCTAGACGAACAACGAAAACTATAAAAATGATCAGAAGCCGTGGTATTGAGAACTCCAAAGGTTTAAGACAATTAAAATTGGCTGAAGCTTGTTGTGGCAGCAAGGGCAATATTTGGTCGTTCTATAAGTTTTGGCACTAGAGCAATAAACGCCAAATTTATCAACCAGAAGTAATCAAAATTCTATGATTCGTTCAATTGCGTATTTTCTTGCAAGCATTTTGGTATACAACATCCCCATACTTGCTCTAAGATGGAGCTGTAACGGGGGCAGATTTACTTGCTACTCATACACGAATGGAATGTAGGGGGAAATGCTGGTAAATCGGCGTAGACTAGATAACGTAGATCAATGATGCTTCCTGCAAACGATTCGTGCTCGACTAATCCTTCAGACTGTTCTCTCCAAGTTTGAACTTCGCGAACCACTTTCTAGCCATCCTTTCTGCAACCGTATCATCGCCGCAAGCTCCATCAATCTTGCGCTCCTCTTCATAAGCATCCTCACCTACGTGCCATACGTGCATGAGCAGCAAGCGAATTTCTTCCCTAAACAGATCCATATTAAAGTTATCATATTTAATTTGAACATAGAAAGTTCACATTGAAATGGGGGTTGAAAGTCGCCAAATCATGCTATATCAATTATTTCAGTTAATATATTTGGAGTTTGTTGCTCCAAAACCAAAACTTATGGGACAATCTAATAATAATATGAAAATAAAAAAAGTCATTCACTAGATTTTCCATACAGTCTCGTTTTTGCAAACACGATTCACGCAGCTCATGAAATATTGAAAGCCATATGGGTCCGTAATGTTATACACCTGGGTGGCATCATCACTGCAGAAGATGTGCCATCAATTTGGCTTTGTGGGATGTCAGGGCAGCAGAATCAAGTAAGCAACTCTGGCACACCACGACGGCGAATGGTGGTCTCACAGCCTCCTACTTATTTTGGCAAGCAATTATTTACACTATCATATTGTGAAGCAAAAAGTACAGACGAAACAGTGTTAGCCATAGGCCGCTTTTTGAAATCATTTGCATCGGCTGCGCATTAAGGCATCAGGTAGTGGATGATTAGTCAAACCAGTTATTGTAGTTGGATTTGAACCTCAGAGTTTGATGTGCGCATAGACTCAGCGATTTGGAACAACTCTGATTGTCCTCTTCAAGCCTAGACTTTCATTATAATGGTGCATTTTAGCGGAAGTCAGCTGACGAGGTTACTAGTAGTTTTCTGGTTTGCTTTCAACTGACATGAAGTTTGGGTACTTTTCCGTATTCTGTACCCTGTTCCGAATCCTCAAGAGTAGCGCAATTTCCAGGATTTCTTAAATCTTCAGTAATCGTTAGATAGTTTGAATCAGAAGAATTTGAGTGGTATGTTTTATTTTTAGAATGGCTCCATTATACGGCGGCAGCAAAAATAAATTTTTGTTTCTCATTCAAGCACTTTTCGCTGAAAAGCTAATTCTTCAGACTTTTGGTAGCTGATCGATAGATCTAATATCGAGAATTCCAACTGTGCATTTGTTTTCTGAAATGGACTCCTTAGTACGCTGTATCATCCAAAAAAAGATTGGTTTTCGCAACTTTAGATTCTTTTCGTCATCCGGACCTTTTTTCAATCCTTTGAGAAAAAAAGCCGCCTTTTGTTTTTCCCTCAAGATTTCAGCAAGTACCTATTAGCTCAGATCTCAAAGAGTTTGATGGTCTCTTTTGATTTCAACGTGGCCTCATTATATGTGTTGTATCAACAGAAATAGAATTATGGTCCTCATCCAAACATTTCTCGCTGAACTGAGCTTTCTCTATAAACTTTTAGCATTCATTCGGTAGCTTCAATCTCGTGGAATTCAATAATATCCTTGGCTTATGGAAAGATCTTTTTGTGAGCTGTAGGAGCCAAAAGAATGTTAAGTATCGCGCAGAGCAATGTCGACACCAAACCACCATGCTTTGTCGGTACGAGGATGGAGATTTCGCAACAAGGCCGCTAAGCCACTGTGGTTTCCCAAGTGCCAAATTTGCGAAATCCAATCTTCTTTTGATTGATACAGCGCACCAAAAAGTGCAGTACAAAAATCATATATATATATATATATATATATATATATATATATATATATAACTGAAATCAGCGAGATTTGATCTATCGACTACTTAGTAAAAGTCTAAAAAAGTAGCTTTGTTCAGCGAGAAATGTTTGTATGAGAAGCACAATTTTCTTTTTACTGTTATAGCGCAATACTAAAGCCATTTTGTGAAGAAATAAGCCATTCAAATTCTTTTTTACTTAGGCTATTGAATAACACTCAGGCTTCGAAAGCAACCTGAAAATACGTTTTTTCAAAGGATCGACAGGGTACGGATAACGGAAAGGTACTAAAGTTTGTAAAGGGATTGACTATACAAACGTTCCATTATCATTCCGGTCACTTTGCACCACTGAAAATATCTTCGACATCAAAGGTTTCTGTCAGTTTTGTGGGATTCTGAAGATTCTACTCTATGAATTGATAGAGAGCTTTCAACCTTTTCATTTTTAGGTAAAGTGGATGGAAATCATCTTGGTTCTGGTGGCTGCAACTTCGGCCGTCTATGCAAAATTGACATGCACAAAATGTCCATTCCACATCGCACCGACAGGACACACGAATTGCACAGAAACATGTGAAGGAGACGTCTGCATTATTGGTGAGCTTATAATCGATAGGTCTTCAGAAAATGAAAAAAAAGGAGGAAAAGAGAGAGGATACGACATGGCGGCGTTTACCGTGATTTGTCTATGTAGAAGTGCCCGAAATGTTGGGAAATCGAGAAGTGAGTGGAAGATTTCTTCTTTTGATGGTCAACCATTCCACAGTTTTGGTGTATTCCTGCTTGTAGATGTAAAAACTTAGAAGAAAGTGTGAACACCAAAACATCTGAGATAAGTCTCAAGGAAATGCTTCTTCCGCATCAGTAAGATTCATAAGATTAGATATGTACAGCTATATACCGGGAACGTGTCGTTAAATAGAACGAGGAAGAACGAATTTTTCAGATTCATCAAGAAGAGATAAACGTTTCTGAGTAGTTTTTCTCTTATGTTTTAGGTCTCACATTGTTTTCAGATGCAAAACAAGCTCAATTGCAACATAGAAAAAGGAATAAAAATTGAGCCTTCTATGAATTTAGGAAAACCGCAATCAATTCGACCAGTAATATGATGATCTGATTTCATAAATACCAACAATCGGGTTAGGTTTACCTCTTTTACGATGCAGGCGAAGATTGTATGATGCTGATCAGGCAGTAAAATGCATATTGCAATTCGAGAGAACTTCACAATCAAACCAAGCTAAGGAATGAACCTGAGAAAAGTCAATAAGCCTAAATCAACTCAGAGATGGTGGTGAGAATGGAAATTTAACTCGTTATGAATTTTTTTAGTTGTGAACAAACACTTCAACGGTACAATAATCGCAAACTGTATTCAGCTACACGATGGTGACGAATTTACTGAAGGACTTGCGATTTGCAACAGGTCTCGCCAATTGTTTTTCAGTTATTTGAGCTTGTATTGTTTCCCAACTGATAGATTGAAGGAAGTCTCAAATATGCTTGTTTAAAGTTGAATTTTAGTCATATATTCTGAAGCGAGTCGCATGTGATCAAGACATTAGGTTGATCAAAAATTCTGCGAAATTTCTGAAAGTTTCATTTTTTGACATTTTTCGTTGGAAGTTCTATATATAATTACTTAGTACATTAACTTGGGCTCCAAAATGTCTACTGAACAGCATGATTTGCGTGCTGATTTCCCTTTATTGGAGAAAAGGCTCAACGATTCTTGAAAACTGGCAATGGCGTTAATGAGGTGAAGGTGCTGATACGACGGCAAAATCGACTATGGGCAGATGGTTTAAGCGATTAGAAAAAGCGATTCTAATCCCAAGGACATGCCCCATTGCGGACGGTCACCTGTTTCGAATGCAAGTGACTTGTAAGCCGCCTTAGATGCTTCATCGAGCACTCGTGATCTGGCTGTAGAGCTTCGTCTTTCGCTGCCTACCGCCAACAAGTTGCACCAATCGGACTTCTTCAAGGAGCCTCGCCAAGATTCGGAATCTCACAGAACAATGGTAGAAAGTCGTGCACAATGATGATCTGGACTTTAAAGAATAGTTGTTGTTGTCTCTGTTGTTAATTTGCGCGTCAAAACTTTTGCTCAACCTTAGTATCGAAAATAATGGCTGCTTGCAAGTTCAGTAGAATTCACCGGCTAGAGTTGAATGCGGTTCCTTAACCGTGCACAAGCTTCCTCAAACCCTTTCAAAAACTTTTTGGTTTTCTAGATTTCGTACCATGCATTTTTCCTTCTTTTTTTTATTGGTTTCATGTTGCCCTCCTGAAAGCAGTCAAATTAGCGAGTGATCTTTATGGCACAATAATGCATCGCTGATTCGATAATGCTTGTGACTAGTGCATTCTCTCAAAAATTTGCAAAAAACTTGAATTTCGCTACTTATTTTGCTGGTTTTTCTTTGAGTAGAGGGTTGTGGCTGGGTGGTTTTGATCGCTGCTTGCGGCGCGCGGCGCTCGTCCACTTCATAAATAACGAGCATCCTACGGAACACCAGCGTGGCTATCCCCGAGATTTCAAGTATTGCTCATTTAGTGTATTCTACGGCGTTTAGGAAGAAATAAGCGAATCGAGTGGTAGAAGTAATGGGATCCGAACACAGGAAAAAAAGATTGTGAGAAGGATCCAATAAGTTATTTTGTCGAAAAATATTTCATAAACAAGCTCGAAATTTGAACAATATCTTGTCTTTTGTTCAAAAGGTTTAGAGGCTTTCAATTTCCCAACTACTTCAGAAACTGAGAATTTGTATTCGGATGCCGAAAATCTAGCATGTCCGTCAGTGTGTCAATCAAATTGAATTCATTATATAGAAAATTATCAATGAGAGTGGTCCTTTATCAGTGTTGTAAACGTAACCGCTTTTCTCCTAACGTTTGATCCCTACCTTTTTTGGCATGTTTGCATTTTGTAGGTCTCCGTTTTCCTTCACTTCTCATCAAAGCGTTTTACTGCTATTTATGTCCCTAAAACAAATGCTATGAAAAAATTCAGTCAAAGTGAAGAGTTCAAAGAAGATGGAAGAGCTTGATAACAAAAAATACCTTCAACCTTGTTTCTGAAATGCTGATACTCTTGTACCCAGCACTTCTTCCACTGGCTTCATTGCCTTACAATCGTCAGGATTGGTGGACGGTTGGGGATATCGCTCGAAGGAGTCTCTTGTCTTTGAGATGTTAAATGCCGGTTGAGGTGGTCTACTCTAAATTTCTAAAGTAAGGACATTTAGTTCAATCCCTGTGGGCCTTAATTCTTTGAGGGTTGGATCATTTCCTCGCTCACCTATTGTGATTTGTGTACCCAGACCAAATTCTTTAGTGCATTGTAATTCATTTTAGTATATATAACCGTGGAAAGTAATGATGGATACATTTTCAGAGAAGAATACAGAACTTCATGTGCTTGTGTCACAAAAGATCACTGCAATAGTCCAACTTCTCCAATCGCAGACTTCAGATTTGTCGAGGAACCCATTCTTGAGGGTTATCAGCTGACACCATTAGTCTCAGGTGGAGAATCGCCAGGAGGTTAGTGTCGATATGTCGATTGATTAGTAGATTACAATCTCTTTGGAATCAGTGGTTTTGTCAGCGCTCCTTATCAAAGTAACAACTCTTCATCACACTTTGACGAGCTTTTGCAGTTACACACTGTGACAAGAGAAAAGTACTCGACAAATGGCCTTTTCTGCGATAACTCTCATCATACTGTATGTAGAGACCGATAATAGCTACAGTGTGATTCCTTATCCAGCATTCTCCAGAAATTACAATTGAACTGTTATAAAATTGATGATCAGTCAGATTTATTTTTATTTGACCGCCTTTAGCAGTGGTAAGGTGTTATAATATATCCACTGATGAAGAGTGATGTGCAAAAATATTTCCGTCAGTTACCATTCGAACCCACATTTCACCCTATATTATAGCATCGTTTCTGAGCTTCTAACAACCATCGAATCTCTTATGAATAATGTAATCCATGCGAGAGCTCAATTCTCTCAACTTCCACTTATGTGAAATTTGACATGCACCTGCAGAGATTTGTTCCAAACAGCCGAGAAGCTTTATGATCAACGTCATAATTAGAGAATTTAGTATTGCACTGTTTCTATTGGTCATTATCGCTATTAGTGCTACTAACACTATATTGATAGGAAGTAAGAACTAAGAACTAGAAACTACCAACAGCGCAAGTTTTCTTCATAAGGAGGTCAGTTCGTCAGATATTTTTCAATATTTATGCCAAGTTCTAGTGAAATTCGGACTTTTGAACTATTATTCCTATACTTTATGTTGAGTGATGTGCAAAGCTCACGTCAGAAGGAGATAGAACTCGTACCCTTTCACCTTTCCCGGAGGCGCGTGGTAAGCAACTGCACGACCGACATCTGTTTTGCCACTACTTCTTCCACGCTACAACCATCATAGTAGCACCTGTAATTCAATTGGTTACCACGCACCCCGTATAAGGTGAAATGCGGGTGCGATTCCCATCTGATGTCGAAGTTTTGCACATCACTTATCACCGTTAGTATACACATTTGTAGTATCACACTACCACAAAAAAGCGCTTGAATAAAGAAAATTCTTGTTGATAACTAGTATTGATACTAATTCCTAAAGGACGACGTGTACCAGCTGAGATGCACGATTCTTTGAAGGCCTTTCTTCCTGGACAGAACTTTTCTCTTAGAAATTTGGTAATCATTTGAAAACTTCAATTTCTGCGATTTCAACAATGTATTTGATTTTGAGAAACCTCAAAGACCTTCTTATTACGTTGTAGAAGCGAAAATAAATTTACGTTTCACACTCAGTTTGTGTTATTTACTCGGCTGAGGCTTGTATGTAGCTCTTCGCCATACTCTTTCTAGCCATTCGATAGCTCAAATTCGAGAATTCCGATGCTGCAAATGTTTTCTTTCATAAGATTTTATAGAGTACTGTAAGAGCGAAAAGTCGATTACGTTTGGCACGAAAAGTTTTTATTGTACAGAAAAGACATATATGTACGAAAAACATATGACCATGTCGAGAAAATCATCAGCATCACAGCAACACAAAAACCTGAGGTTTTACTTCGAAAATGAAGGAGAAACCCTAGCTGAATAATGAAAATTGCGCGCCTCTCGCTAGTTGCGGTGTGCGATTGATCAGCTACCGTCTCTAAAGTTAAATTATTTTTGTTAACGCTGATTGTCGCAGTCATATCTATATTTCTACTGTTACCATTTTCAGGTAGACACACCACGATGCCTCACGAGGATCAGACTAGCCGAGATAACTTAGAGTGGGTTTAATTTATACGAATATTGAATCAAACAAATTTGAAAAGTATTTAGTGGCCAAGAAATCACTTCTTAATTCGTAAGCAGATACGAGGTTGTTAATACATTATTGTATTGCAACAGCTAATGTTTTAGGCGATTTCGCCTTTTCAGAACCTAAAACGGTCTATTTGACGCTCACTTCACTCAGTCAAACATTTTGAGAGAGATGAAGTTTAGTACATGGATTTCCCTCTCTCAATAAATGCTTTCTAAACTCTCACTCTTTTATCCCCTTTAAGTCTCCCTGCTAATGATGGACCACTCGCATAATATCTCGCATTTGCGAGGATGTGCCTATAACAGGTCAAAAGCAGAGCGCGAGTTCACTTATGATCAAAAGACATTTCTCCCACTTGTTCATTCTTGGATCCATAGAATTTACACATGCGCATGAAGAAATTTACACACTGATTTTTTGGAGTCCTGTTAGAGGAAGTAACTTTTTTTTCAAACTCTTCTTTACGTTCATGGGTTTCATGCGGTTTTAGAGGAGTGTTCCGCTTGAACCAGCTTTCCATCTTAGTGCTTCTTCATATGAAGGTAGAGTAGTCTTCCCCTTTCAATGTATTAGACCCCACATGTTTCAGAAGACATTGAGTACATAGAATTCGAGTTGATCTCATCGCTAAATACAAAGTTCGAAGAAATTCCTCATTTTTCTGTACAGAGAATCACACAAGCGGTTACAAACTAATCGATGTTTTGGAGTGTTTGATGGTCTTTCAGTCATTACTGCTAGGATCTCTAGACTGTCTTCTTTTAAGCATTTCTTTACATTATTTTATGACCTGTACTATTATTTAAGACTGCATTGGTAAATCAGTAGTGGAGTTTCGATTTTCGTGGGGAGCTCTGTATAGCGGTTTCGATGGACTTGCTTGATAGAAGCTTTAAGTTTGCTTCCTTTCATTTATGCAAAAAAGCCTGCGCAGAAAAGGCCTCAGGTTGGGTCAGCATGTTGAAGGTGTCCTATATAACTATTCAATGTAGGAAATATACCGAGTTTTTCTTGTGTGTAAGACTTGTTCCGTCACTAGTTGATGAATGCTCATAGAACTGCACCGATTTCAATGCTGCCAAATGTTTCGTGAGTTTATTGAAACCAGAGAGAGCTCCTGCTTGCAATGTATTCATTATTTTTATCGCACGACTAGTTTTCCCAATGATATCCATCTACACAACGAACGAGACCATTCCTTTTTGCCATTGAACCCTTTGAGTATATGCTGTGATAGGGTAGTGTTCAAAGTAGAGCTCCCGGAAAGGGTTGGACGCGAGTTCAACTCCCTCGAGGCTTAGGTTTGGCATATCACTCAACTACTGGACATATAGTTATTAGATCTTTTCATATATCTTAGCACTAAAGCAATAAACGCCAAATTTATTAGCCAAGTAACTAAATTTGTTTAACAACACTTTGCAAAAATTTGCCATCACCATGAGCACATTTCTGCCACCTCTCATGCAATAAACCAATTTCGCACTCATGGACTTCGTCATCCTCGGATTCAAAAAGAATTGCCAATCCTCGACGCAAAAGATTAATGTCCTGGAACTTCTTCTTGTTCAGGAAGTGCTCCAGCGACCGAAAGAGGTGACAGTCAGACGGCGCCAAATCAGGATTGTACGACGGATGACTCAGCAATTCCCAGCCCAGTTCATTAGCTTCCTCTTTGCATTCAGCATATGCGCCTGCGTTCTTGAAGCAGATGAGATTGGGCGACATGACGTGACAGAGCCCTATTAACGTGGTCTAGGTGTTCACAGCGGCGCTTGACGTTGAGCGACTCTCCAGCTGGCAGCAAGCCCCACTGAATGAGCCCTATTCGCTCGCAAAAAAAAGTGCGCATATCCTTCGGTGCGAATCAATTTGGACGTAGAGTTGGAGTTCCATTGGACTGGTAACAACCAGTGATGTGGACGACGTTGACTCTTAGAAAAAAACCAACTTTTAGTCGACGGTGATGACCCTGGCCAGAAAGAGAGCGTAAAGATGACAGCGAAGCAGTTTTAGAGCAATATTCTTCCATTTGTTAATTTGAACTATTTCTCGTTAGTAAATTTGGTGTTTGATGCTTAGTACCAGAGCTCATGAGAAGACCTATGTAACACTTGTCTCATCAAATCGCTTTCATAACAAAGATTGTCAACTAAAAACTAGTAAGGAATCGAGGTCTTAACGATCGGTACTTTTTGAATAACGGAGGTGGTAGGACAGTGGTTTGAGGGGACGTATCAGGATACAAGATGATAACCAAGGCGGCGGCTCCATCCATTCTCTCAAAGTTATTTAAAATTCAGTCAGTAAACGCCTTTGCTTCGCTATGTCCAAGATTACAAGGTGAATTGTCTCGACCAGCATGCTAGAACAGCATAAAGAAAGCAGAATTCTCCGGCAGCAGCCAAACAACACTTTGAAATTTTTACACTTTTGTGGGCGTATGAATGCGATTTCGGATGCAAGAAGTGTCGGATGTGCTCAGTAAATATTGTGACTATTTCTCCAATACAAAACGAACAAAATAGCAAAAGTCTTACCTCAAAGTCACCTTGGTAAATACACAGACAAAGAAAGAAACTTTTTCGACCAAAAGTGGAGGAGCTATCATAGCGCTACATGTGCGCTAACCCTCGCGACGCATTGTATTTATTCAGGTATACGATTTCTGTTAGCCGTTCTCGCTGGAAAAGAACTCTTTCCCTTAAATGTTTAGTAGTCATTCGAGAACTCAAATCTCAATGACTTCCTTAATTTGTTTTTTTTTCTCATGAAAAAGATTATTGTTGCGTTGCAGCACCGAAAATAACATTATGTTCACACCCTCTTCGCTTCGTTTGCACCGCTGAGGTCTGTGGATGGTTTTATTCTAATTTACTGGTAGTTTTTAGACAGCCCAAACATCTACGACTTTGATGTTGAAATTTATTTATTGAAACTCTCATTGAGTGCAGTAATACTGAAAGAAGATTACGTTTTACACTTAAAGTAGCTAGTTCGTTGCTTGAACTTCATAGCGGGTAGATTCATATGATACGAAAAAAAGTTTTTACCTATGGAACGATAGAACAAAGTACCTTCTACAATTGAAATTCCATTTATTTAACCGCTCTAGCAGTGGTATGATGTTACACAAATGTAAACCCATTGATGTAGAGTGATGTGCAAAACTTTCGCGTCAGGCAGGACTAGAACCCGCGCCTCACTCTTTCCGGGAATGCGTGCTCTATCCGTTACACTGCTGACGCCCATTTTGCACATCGCTCTTTCTACGTTACATCGCATTTATCTGTATCCGCCAGCCGTCAACGGCCTATCTTCTGCAATTTCAATGCAAAAAATCCAAAAGTTTTTGCCAAATGGAGGGAAGGCGTTCCTCTCGAATGACGTTCCCTTTCGAGGAGGTAAGTGAAATCGCTGCGCGCGTCATTTGGGAGGCGCGCGATTTTAGTTATTTATTCAAAGATATCTCTTCTGTTTCGAAAAATTTTTTAGGTTTTTATATTAAAACTGAAGAAGATACTTTGTCCTATCGTTCTATAGCTACAGACTTTTTTGTGTTTCAGATTGCAAATAAACCAACTATGAAATTCAAGGCAACAGATACCTAGTCGGGTGTGAAACATAAGCTTCTTTTTTGCTCTTGCAACGCTCTACTTTATTTTTTAGAAATAGTTTTTATCAAAATCAGTGAGATTAGAGTTATCGCATAAGTACCAATGCTTTAACGCAAAATCAGCCACAGTCTCCAGAGGAGCAAACAATTAGACTGAGCGTGAACATAGTTTCATTTTCGCTGCTGCCACTCAAGAATTGACGTGACTTAAGCCTTCGAATGATTACTAAAATTTTGAGAAAAAAATTTCTAACGAGGACAGCATCCGCAAATTGATGTAATCAATTGGATACTTCCATCCCGAAAGGATTAATAACGAGAACTGACCGTTATCATTCAATAACACCTTCAGACAACTCAAATCCACGATGGGAATCTTATAATGCTTTTCCTTTGATTTGTATAAAAACAGAAATCCATCCTGTTGTATTTTTAGAGCATTCTTCATGATATCATAATATCTTCTCTTCTTATCATTCCAGCAAAATCAGCTCACACTAACACGATCCATTTCGCCTTTCAATTTTCAGTGCTTCTTATTTTTCATTAAACGGATTCAAACCTAAGATCGAAGTAATCCTCTCTATGAGCAAAAAACGTTCCCAAATTGCAAAACTTTTCCGAAGAACTGCGCCTGCAATCTTGATGTATAGTGAGGTTCATCTAATAGATTCATGTTATTCACTGCCAAAACATTCCGCCATGGTGGTACGTCGACTTCAAAAAACCAACTTACATTCGCGAAAGAAAAATGTCACTAGTGCAGTTTCTGAAGAAAGAAATGCTTCGTGTTACATAGAATTCTTTTGAGATCCGTCTAATCGCCTAAGTTTCTCCACTATGGAGCTTCGTTTATCCTCTAGCCATTCTTGGAACACATTTCATCTACGATTCTAAGAAAACTTGTAATTTTAATGGTCCAAGAAATGCGCTTTCTCAGATTCCTTAATTTGTGGAGATATTCTTGACTATTAGTACATATTTAGTTGTTATTCTTGCAAACACCCCTATTTGAGGATACTATCTCACCCTGTCTAGGATCGCATACAAGCACTGATTCCAATCATAGCAGTTTGAATCGGATTCGACGATGTATTAAACTCATCTTATATTATAAGAGCACATTAGTATCACTAGACCACTTCATGTGCTGCTAATTCATTCACAGAATGTTTAATGTTAATTAACTATTCCGTAAAAGTCTGCAAAGTTTCTCAAGCGCAGTCTCTTTTATAAGGTTTTGAGCAAAGAGCTTTTACAAGGTTGAAAGCTGAAATCTAAATGAGAAAATTTCAAAATTTTTTTGCTCAAGTCGATCACAACACTGTTCGAATACCTCGTCCTAGCTACAAATCATTGGTTTTCTCGACCGGTGTTTGTGAATAGCTGATGAAGATTACATTCCTTTCCTGTTTTATCAGCACCATATCCCTTGTTTTCGCTATAATACGCGTACTTTTACCCTACACCTGACCCCTTGGCGACCACAGAGTGGCTAGTCATCGGACTGATATCAGTGTTTATTTTGTGGTCAGCAGAGTTTTGAGGCAGTGAACAACTTTTCTGAGATACTTGTTCTGACTATCGGCTCATGAACTAAAAAAAAGGTTGAAGGGGCTCAAGAAGATGATTTCAAAGGACCATAATCACCCTGCTATTTTATATCATCTGAATAATATGAAACATCCAATTACTTGGCCATCAGCATCAAAACGTGTACCTACGGTCGTCAGAGGGTTAACTAATTCACCCTTGGTCACTTTGTTCTTGATCAATGTTCTCTTTCTAAAGTATTGTTCTTCAGCGAAATTCTGTCACGCCACACTATCCCGTCTCCCAGTCCAACACAGGAGCCGGCGTCGATTTCCACTACATACCCCATTGCTCTGTTCTTCAACTGTTTGATAATCCTTCTTAGTGTGATGTTTTTTTGATCGGTGGATTGTAATGCCCAGTTTGCATAAATCAATCGTACATAATTTAAAGACTAGGTAATGAGATACGAATTCTCATATGTGCTTTAGATTTCCAAGTTGATTCATTCATGAGAGGGATATAAAAAGCGGAAACATCTGCAAAAATATGTCGAATAAAAATACTTACATATCAGCATTTATTGTATTTAAATATTCAGATGTATCAAATAAACGTCTAAATTCAACGGAATTATCAAACTTCTCACACAAAATTAAGTCGAAAATACACTCACAATACCCAAGATTGTTACTCAATAATTCCAACAATGCACTGGTTCATTGCTGAAGGATACGGTAAACGTATATTGGTAGACTAATGAAAAGAAGTCTCCTAGGCACAACATGAAGAGTGTTAGAAAATTTGACCTGGCAAATGTCGAGTTTTCGAACTCGACATGACGTAATAGCAATGATCATAATATAACAACAATCGAAACTAAAGGCACACCGAAAACGCAGTGGCAAAAGTGCCCAAAGATACAAAGATAGTTGCCTGTTCGATTTCTCACGCTATCCAAGTGCCTTATCCTTACAGGATCGCAAAAGTGATATCAGATCTCCTTGGAAAAGGCTCCTTCCAATCCGCAAAGGCTAGTGATTGTACATTTTGATGGATTGGAATTATTCACGCATAAATATGTTGGGATTTCAAAGAGAGCCCTGCTCAACCATCATTAATATTATTTATGAAGAAGATGAAATACTTATGCGTATTGACTTACAAGGGCAAACTCGAACAGCTAAGTGTATGACAGCGGTGATGAATGTAAGGAAGAACAGTGATAAACCTTAAGTGCATTGAGCTACAAAGGCAAACTCGAATGACGGCGGTGATGGATGTATGGAAGAAAAGTGATTGAGGGTTGTTGGAATTCGAGTTATATAGAACAAAAAAAGTTTGAGTATATACAGATGCTGGTTATTCTTTTTGGAACCCTGGAACAATCATGATAAGGAGTTCTTAATCATGATCATCGTCAAACACTATACTTTGTGATTTGGAGAGAGCCAGTTAAGCCCAAGCAACTTCAATATCAATATTCAAGTCCATTGGATGCCGGACTACTTTGCTAAAGGACGGGAGAAACTACGATCTTGCGCGTAGTGAACAGTATCATTTCTACCACGCTACCCGTTTTTCGATTTGTTATCAGCTTACTTTGAGGATGACATAGATTGCACCTCGAAGGTTTCGTAGTAGAATCGAAAAGGCGCAGATTACAGCACTCTGGAAATTTCTCAGTGCTCAAAAGTTCTAAGTTCATACAAAATTGGGAAACCGCGTAGCAGTCTGATTAGCCGTTTTCTTTTCAAAGAGTAGAAACATCCTAGTATATAAATTCCTCGAGACTTGATGAGGATGGTGAATAGTATTCACAGTAGTTGATCTTCTTCGTTGCGTGTTATTTTACGGTCCACGGGACAGGCGGTCCCGTTGTGGGCGATGTATAGTGGTTCTTCCCGTTTTGCAGTTTTTGATGGATGAACAAAGTTGTAGCAAACAGGCCTGAAAGAGATAACGTTCATTACTCAAAAAAGACAACGAAAAAGTTCGCAAAATTGCAAATTCCAAACGAACAACTACATGTTTATCCTCAAGTATAATCCGTTTATTTGAGACTACTTGCTTTTAGCTGTTAGCTTTTCTGAAAGATGCCACCATGTAGAACCAATGGACTCCATTTGTCTGCCGATGTCGTGCATAAGAGATGCTCAGTGACTGCCGGTTACTCAAAAGAGACCATGATTCCCACGCTTCAGATATGATATTGTTCTATTGATGTTCTTGATAGTGATTGCTCGCAAGTATCCTACATTGTAAATTTATATTCTCAGATGGGGATTTAAGGGGCGGATATGTGGAATTCTTTGGGAGAGGGGAAGGGGTGGGCGATGCCGATAAGTGAGCTCCCCTGGTGTGCAACACTGTTCAATAACGAAGAAACTCAGCAGTGCAAACGGATCATTGCCATTATATTGCAATATTTTTGGTAGAGAAATTGAATTCAGTGTGGATGTCAATATCAATGTATATCAAAAGATTTTCTCAATTGAAAAAGCCGAGGTTTTCCCAATGGTTATTTCATTATCTAGCAAATAACACTAATGAAAGCAATTCAGATCGTAACAACAATCACATGAGACTTTGAAAAGCAATATTGAACAAGAGACGCTCATTTCAATTCTATTCTTGAATACCTTCATATTCGACACTTTTGAAGACCTCGCTCAAATTTAATACAGCCTGTCTGCATATTTTGAGCTATTCATAAAGTCTGTCATAACACATTTAGTGCTAGACGTACATTTCGGCCTTCTGGCCTCATAAGTAGCACGATGTCTTTCGGTTCATCCACATTTGTTTCATTTCGGTTATAAGGGGACAAATGAATATTCGACTCATTCGTTATGAAAGAGTTCTTCAGAGGAGTGTTAGTAATCATTCGAAAGATTAAATCTCTGGTTAGAGCCGTAAGTCACCGATTTCTTGAACAGAAGACCCTTTATAACGCTCTAAAATGCAAATTAAAATCATGTTTCACATCGCCCTCACAATTTAACTAGAGCTTCGCTGGAAGCATGTAAAGCACATGAACGTGTAGAGAAAATCTTTTAGTTTTAGAGTTATACGTTTAATCTGGAATTTCCAGAAACAGATCCTATTTGAATAACGAAAATCCTACTTTTTTATAGCCTGCAGAAAAGCCAATCGATCGACCGGCATGTTGAAACGGCCACATCCGCCCCGGCTCCCGTACTCCCACCACCCCTTAGATTAGCCAAAATTCCCTTACCTGCGTATGTAAATTTAGTCTTATTTTCCCTTCTGCACTACAGAAAAACGGTTTTTTCAAAAAGCATGCACAGCGTTGGAATCACTGAAACTTAGGCTAATTAATGATTATTGATAATCTGAAAAAGGGCTCTGCCTGAGGAGAGATATACGTGTCTGAGACATAATTTTATTTCGAACTACACAGCGTTATGAAAGGATCTTTCCGAAAACGGACCACGTACTACGTCAGCCAAAGATTTAAGCTTTCGAATGATTACCAACACTCCTATGAAAAATTTTTCACTTAGCAATAAGGTAGAATATGCATTTGTTCCCTTGTAACCGAAAAGTACTCCAATTCTCTGCAAGGTAATACACCCCTGCAAATAAGGGAGTTGACGGTGAATTAGCTACGCTGCATGCACAGTGAAAATATCACTCTACACTGCAGTAATAACAGATTACTGCATGTCAAGTGATAAGATCACTTGACATTGCAATGATTAAGAGTAGAATGATCATGGCTGGTAACCTTTATACTCAACTCTCTACGGGACCTCGCTCAAAATTCTGTCTACCCTGACAGCATGATATAAAGGTATTATTGAATTTGCCAGCCATATGTTGGTTCTGGCCTTTTACTCGCCCTTAAACGCCACGCGGGTCTCAAGAAGGTTGTTCCCCGTTCTTCTAAAAATTACATAACAGACTTCACATAAAAGGCTCAAAATATGCTCTCAGGGCGTATATTCGTGAATGCTTTGCAGAAATTACAAGTCCACAGGCGGAAAGCATTGGTTTAGTGCTGAAAACTTTATGGATGAAGGCTAGCACAGTGGTTCTGAATTCATGCAACATTAGACATTATCCCTCTTATGAATAGTTGGCTGATTTGAATATTGGCTCATCAACTCTCGGTTTCAATGACAGCTTTCTAAATTTAACAGTACTTATATAGTGACCAGCATAGAAACTGCCAGTGGGAACTTCATAAAACAGCTCTATCCCAAGCACGTCGCACAATCATAATCGACAGACTGTAATGAATCCTAGAAGGTCAGAACTAGACGCGAAGAAGGCAACACAACAGTCACGGCATTATAGCAAGCAAAACCTCGTTGGTTCTCAAGCCTCGTGAATCGCCGTACATCCAGAGGGGCTCACAAAATTGCGACAACACTAGGTAATATTTTACAATATGTGGCCAGACCACATCAACGATTTAGGTGTGGTTGCTCTCTTTATGTCGAAAATGACACCTATACAGACGGCCCGTCACTAATATACATGAAATCGACGGATTGTTCGCAAGACACTATTGATAGATGTATCAATAGACAGTGTAAAACAAGATCTCCTAATGATATGGGAATGTGTCACCAAGAGGTTCATAACAGCCCGCCAACAAGAAGGATGGTAATTCTACCGCATTAGAGGACATTGCGCATTAATAACGCTTCTTGTTTCACATTGTGGATTTTAGACCATAGAGTCGAAAGTATAACCTTATTGAGGCATTTAGTTATAGTAAGTCAAGTCAAGTTATATAAATTTAAACAGAAAAAATAAAAGGTATAACGCTAAAATAAAAAGGAGTGAGAAAATTTTAAGCTTGATATATTTTGTGTCTTCAGTTTGGACATAAAATTGAGGGAAGGTAGAAAAATAATCAGTAGTTGTGGATTGACTTAATTGTTTACGATATTCTACATCGCTTTTACCTACATTAGCTTATACCAATCAGTGACTTTCAATGTTAATCGCTAGAAATTTGATTTAACTAACGGCAATATGGAGAGGAGAGTTTGTCGATAACGTGAGCAAGTGCAAATGTAGACGAGGAATGCCACGTAGCAGTTGATGAGCGATAGAAGATCAAGAACGTCAGCCAACGATAGGTAGACGTAAGAGTGGAACTGGGACGTATAAAGTGCTGAAATCCGTCTACATAGAAAGAAATAGAAAATTTAAGATCTCCGAGCCCATTACACAGGCCTTCGGAGTTTTGAAAATTCCTGAGTATATATAGACGTAAGCAAAAAAAGTTGGCTCAGGCCATTCATAAAACTGTGGATGATTTTAAAGGACTGGAAATAGCTATACTAATTGAAACATACAAGATTTTATCAAATTTGCAAGCAAGCTAAAGTCATCATACCGTTCAATATGGCCATCACACCTTGCGGTAATTCTGTAACAAGAAATACCGTGACCATGAGCACTAACCTGAAATAAGACTCTCAATTTTTGCGATAAAACCGATTTTTTGATAACTGAAATCAAATTTTTATGACATAAAGCACTTAAGCGGATATTGTGGACCTATGCAGCATCTCTAGCGCCATAAGGATATAGTCTTTGAGGATACCTGACAGTTTACCTACAGTCAGTGCCTTGCGGTTATAAGTAAACTGTCAGTTACGTTTTTCTGGACGACAGTTTAGCATTCTTCAGCGCTGAATCCATATGATAGTGGACGCGTAGCCGGGAAAAACGCACTGATGATGGCGAAATCGCCCAAATGCGCGTCTGTCAATGTTACATATACAATGTAACAAACATAATAAAGATGGTTAAAAACATTCTTAGAGAATGTATATGAATGCTTTCATCGAAATTTCAATAAGCAGTCGATTAAAGAAGGTGCTATAACGATATCCACAACTTTCACAAAAGGTCCTTTCAAATGTAAACGTATTAGTATTGGGAGTAGAAACCTCAAAAAATAACTAAAAGTAAAATTCTCACGTTCAAATTTCCACACACTCTGACATAGCAGTCGTCAAAACGCAAGATATTTGGAAAGTTAATCGTGTCATGTTAGACAAAAATTTGCTTGGTAAATTGCGTTTCTGTTTTCGAGAAAAAGTGAAATAAAAATTTTTCGTGAGCTTCAGAAAATGCGGATTTCCCTTGCTAGAATAAGACACCCTGTATCGTCTAGGCAGAGAATAGAGATGCAAAATTTAATGATTTTTACTGCAATTATGTTCAAAATGAGTTGAGATGTTTTGTATAAGATCGGAAAGCAGCCATTTTTATGTATCGAATGTTTTGTGGTGAAGGCATCTTAAAATTTATGTGTTAATGAACAACCGAACATCATTGGTGATCAAGCCAAGCAACTGACATATAAGTAGTGACGTCACGTTTTCCTTTTTCGTCTTTGACTTTGAGCAATTTTTTGCGCATCTCCATATTCTCCTTCATTCGCCCGATGAGAGCGATGGTGAAGACAAACAGTAGCACGCAAGGAATCGCCTGGAAACTCGAAGTGGTTTGAACATTTCAATACTGCTAATTAAAAACTCCTTAAGTTGAACAATTCTAAAAAAACACCCACTACCTTCAAAAATATTCCAGTAAGCCACAAATTTCCCTTCATCAATAGGCAACCGTTTTCTAACATCATTTCCGAGAAACCAACACTGAAACAGAGTTAAAATTGACTCCTGCTAATCTCCATTCGAAGTCAGAGTTTTATCGTTTTAAAAGTATTAACCTGCGATTTATCAAGTAATTATGGATTTAAGAAAAGATTTTTTTGTTTTTAGTTACACTACACTTAACATGTCTAGCTGTGTCACTCGTTCGTCGCAACGAGCGTAAAAAACCAAATGATATGACGAAAAGATAGTTATCAGAAGTACGCAACGAATAGGAGAGATGGTAGCACAGTTGGTCAGAAGGTGTTGCAACTATTAGGTAAGGATCGCCTGTTCAAGCTATATATCGATCCATTCATTTCTTTAGGATGTCTGGTGAACAAAATGTATGGCGCATCTCTCGAGGAAGATTAATTATTGCGAAAAGCTTCAACTTTCAAGGTTTCATACTGGAACATCTTATTTCATAAACTAAACTGACCTCATATCTAATTTTGGGCATATCTTCTATTGATTAGAGCCTACTTATTTACTCGTTTATCTACGCTAAATAACTACTAAAAACCATGATATATATTCAATAATGTTGGGTGATATGCAAAACTTTGGACCCGGGCGGTAGTCGAACACACGGTTAGGATGGACCGCCGATTCAACTTCTGCCTGAGGTTCGTAGTTTTTTATATCACTCATCATTACTGAATATGAAGTTATAACAGCATGTCACTACTAAAAAGGGATTACATAAAGAATGGTTGTCGAATCCGTGATAAAATTTGAAATTGTGAGTTGCGCAATGTTTTCCTTCGTTATGCTTGGAAGGAAGGTGTTCTTAGAATAGTTATCTTAGTGTCGAATAGCCTTTAAGTGAAACAATTTACTCATTCACAGGGTAAATCATACTGATGAGGCTGTTGATATTTCCATCACAATTCCCGCATAGGAAGTTTTTTCATGCAAACGAACGGCTCATAGAGCATTGCGTAAGGCTAATTCATGTTAAACACGTTAAGAATGAGCTAGCTCAATTTAAATAATGATATACTTTGGCGTCGTCGGGTAGGTGGGCACATTATGAAGATTAGTGAATATCCGCCCGAGTTAGGTGATTTTAGAGATGATACAGATGAGAAATAAGGTGTTTCCGAGCTCGATTATCTTTTGTGAGCAACCACTATACAATTTCTTTTGTGACGGGAGGCAAAAATCAGAAAGAAAATTGCATAGTATTTGAAGGAAAAGTTTAGCGCAATTTTTGAGCGATTTGATGAAATTCATCCAGATCTATAAGAGACCTGTAACGAATTGAGATGGTTCCTTGCGTAGTAACGGGATTTCCGTTGATGATCTCATGGGCGAGAAGTGTCGGCACACACAGCACAAATACTGAGATCGCAATGCCGATTGCAGCAATTCTAAAACAGTCTCTGATCAGAAAAATTCTAGAAAAAAGTCTCCAGTGAGAACGCCTCGTACGTTATCTGATTATACAAAGCAGCTACTTTATTCTGATCAAGGAACATTAGTAGTTTCTATAATAACTTGGGAAATTTCAGGCATGCTGAGAGCTCTCGAGATGAGCCGACGTTTCTCTGTTAAATTTCCAGACATTTATGTTCAATCACATCAGTAATAAGCCACTGTCATAATCTAATAATGATTCACATTTAGCAGAATACTATCCTACCGTTATCCTAATCTTTCTTTCAAAATATTCCGAGCATTCTAATGTAGACAGAACCCAAAACCAATTCTCATAATTTCTACTTATATATGAATAAGATTTGGTTTTTATGCAACAGTTGCATAGCAATGACTAATATATGCTTCAATTACCTTTGTTAAGATTCTAACTGCGCCCTGAAGATCTTTATTGTGTCTTCCCAGTAAGCATTTATAAGTGTGTCTACCTCGTTGATTTCTTCAGCAAAGTCTAAATCTTCTGATCTACTTGTTCCTTTATGCAAAAATGAGCAGATCTTCCCATTATGACACCTTAGCTACATTTCAAATAAGAAAGTAGATAAACGGACTCGTAGTAGACACTTCAACCCATGCAATCGGTTCCTTCCTGGTTGTGAGATACAAAGAGATTGTGCAGAGCAATTTTTGATAAGTATGGACAGAAGTTCAAATATTTTTGATAGCTTTATAGAGAAAGTACACAGTACGCTAACAGTACTCAATATGATTAGTCCACTGATAGTACGTTCTTAATTTTGTTGAAGTCAAATCGTTAAATCGTCAAATTGCCGGTGATATGTCCGTCAGATTCGCGAATGAAGATAGAAACAGAGATAAACTGAAGTTTTAGAGTTTCATAAATTTTGGAACAACTATTCATCATCTTCCATTAAAACGCTCCCTGCATGCAGGTCTGATAACTGCATCTCAGTCTGTGTCTGTGAATAATTATTAACTTCGTCAAAGTGGTGGTTCTCGCAGAAAAAAGCCTGAGATTGAACGGCTACAACTCGCTGCCACAATCGACTTCACCACTTTTCTTTTTCTTTCTCTACACTTTTTTGGGACAAAATTCTTTGAACAATCCTTACATTGCTCTTTTAGATTGCAGCCATTCCGAAGATGAAACACGCATCGCACTGAACCGAATAAACGCCATCAAAACGACCAGGTAGAGCGTGATAGCGTGAAGTGCAATGGATATCATCACATGCATCTGAACAGAACATTGTTGAAAGCTCTTCAATTGACAAGCGAGGGAGCTTTGCGTTCAAATCGCAAAACTTGGGTACAATATGAGAAACACTCATTCTGACTTTCGGTATGTAAATCATCTATGAAATTTTTTGCTTGAAACGTCTATACATAGCTGTACAAGAATGGAACTTACATTTGTTTACAATGAATATATACAGCTCTGCAGAATAGATTTATATTCTTCAAACGCATGTCCCTATGAGAGTTTTTATCACAAAACTTTTTAGTTCTATCATTGCTTAGTTTGATATCTAGATAACCTATCTTATCAAGTCCAAGGAATCTTAATATAATTTCCAGACCTATGATTGTCTTTCAACCGTTGTTCGTGCCCGTGGGCTCTTTCGAGCACGATGAGCTCGAAAGGGGAATGTGCTTCTGCGATCCCAAACATACTTCGACTGCGACTACATATGACAAATCAGTATGACGAAAAAAAGTTCGAACAGTTGGAAAACCGACTTTCATTCAACTTCTGCATTACAACTCAACCACATGATTCTTGTTGATTAAGCAAAAGCGCGAAGTTGATATAAAACTTATTCATACTCCGTGCCAGCGAATCATATACCGACCGCAGCAGGATGGTTTGGTTACTAAGAAATATGACTTTATCAGTGGAACATTCATTATCATCATCAAACCGTTCTGCATAAAAGAAGCAGGACTGAGTCAGTTTCTCATCTAAGTGGTGACTCTCCGAAGAAGATCCGACTGGAATGACAACGAAGGCGAAGATCATAACAAGGGCGAACGACAGTTTATAAATTTTGTTGCTCAATTAACAAGAAATTAGTCCGAACAAATTTTGATAGGTTGAGGAAAAAGTTCTGAGAAAATGCTTGCAAAACATTTGTTTATGCACCTATTACACTCGAACAAAGACAAGACTAATAGTCAAAGTACTCCTCTTCAACTTGGAGCATTTCCTGCTACTTCTCCGGCAAAAGATCGATTCCACGTTCTTTCCGATTTTTCGCTGTTGAAGAAATGAATACCGGATTGTGCAATTTAATATCGGTACCGGACTTTTTGTCGCACAGCCAGTGCCCCATTCAACAAAACAAATGATAGTCGATTGGAGCCAAATCCGTACTGTACGGAGGGTGTTCAAGAACGGTCCAAGCAGCATCGCTCAACCATTTCGTTGTTAGTTTTGCGGTGTGAGGCCAAATTGATGCGCTAACTTGCCACCGTTGCACTTGAACGCAGCATCCAATCGTGGATCATCAACAACCTGATTTGCTCGCTTGTTATCTCCATCTTGAGATAAGTATGTAAATTATATACCAATCAACGGGGGAGAAGACGGGCTTTCAAATGAACCTAAAAAACAAAAAGTGACGACACTCGAAAAAGCTGCAAGCGCTTTCTCAGAATTTTTCCCCAACCTATCACATAGTGGGGTAGTTGAGAGACCATGTGCACATCTGAGAAGCCTGAATTAGCGCACCACATTCTGACTCTTTTGTGTGTTTTCAGTGTTCAATGAGCACCGTGAGATCATCTATGATGAAAGCGCCGTAATGAAAAACCTTTCACCTTGATTGATTCTAAGCTATTTTGTGTTAAACGAGATTTTCCTTGAGATTTACGAGCAATTCTTCATTTTCTTAAGTCGCTTGAACTTCATTCCTAATTCTCAAAGAATCACGGAATTGTCAACAAAGCTGTAACTTCAAAGGACCTTTCCACTAACGCGCATGCCTTTACGCTCACTTCAACGCGGTTGTTTAATCAACAAATGAGAACATTGGCTATCCATTTCCATCAATAAATTCGGCATTGACATTATTGGCTGGAGAGACTAAATTCTCTTTGAGTCTGAAGGATAGGAAATTTATGCGGTTACGCCAATATCGACTCTAAGCATATTTCTTGAGAGGACTCTCGCACCACGAAGAATGAGGCTTCTTTGATATAACTGATGAAATTTGGACTACCTACATTCCTCCTCCTCTAAAGCAATTACCGAAAATGCCAGGTGTGTTTTTAGTAAAGACTGAAGGAAGGTATCAAAAGGTGTTCTGATTTTCAATGGTGGAGAATGAAACAGTCCCCATGTGTTGCCATGCATATGTTATGCATTTCTCAGTTCAACTAACATTCCCGAAAACCCAAAATAGCCTTCATTTATCTTTTTCCGTTTTTTGACCAAAGCCAGGCATATCCCTCACTCATGTAAAACTGTAACTCTGGTGTCCTATGATAACTGAAAAGCTAACGGAGAATTAATAATAAGTGTTTAAAAGATATCATTCGCAACGTAGAATTCAAACATCACATCTTTCTGCTTGGATTTCAAAGTTTTTATCTAGTAAATCGTACACCAGTTTGGCTCTTACAGGCTCTCAAAAAAGCGAAAGTGCCGGAACGATGGCTCTTTGATAGATGTTGTAAGAACAACTTAGTATCTGCTTATCAAGAAAAGAGTAAATTATCGATCAATTTCATGGTTGGAAAGAAGTCCGTCTTGGGATTTGTCAACTACACCCAACCGCCTGATGTCGTTAGGCCATTCCTACGCAGTACTGGGATGGCCTTACTGTCTAGTACTTAGGCCAAGCAGTCGTTCGATACGGCATTATTTGACAGCCTCTAATCCTTCTCTGCCACTATAAAAACCTAAACCACTCGGAGACGATCATTGCTAACGTGGAAAGTTAAGCGCATTTCAACAAAATCGTAGTTGAATTTTCCTAATTGGAAAGAAATTATTTGGAGATAAGTGGATAAATGGTAATAACGTAGGAACAAATAGTAACATAAATGCTATTATCTGAATCAATTTCTGTTCTGAGTGCTTGGGAATGCTTTTTGTTTTTGCAGAGTCGCACAAACTGTCAGCATTAAACCAACAACAAGTGACACTTTAGCCCATAATGGGGTTTTAGTGACGTGTAAGAGGTGCCACTAATGTCACATGTGATGCCGACGACAGAGATCTCCTGCCGTTTCTCTTCATTTATTCAAAATAATAACACTTAACGCACAATCGAAATCGGATTTATAGTTTGACAAGTTCTAGAGTGTTGAATGTTTTGCTGATTTTACATTGCCTTAGAGTATTCATCGTTCTGAAACAAGGACTATAATCATATCAAGCGAATTGGTGACATCTTGTGAACAAATACATCCACCACCATAGCCATAATTACAGTAGAACAACGAGAGTAATTATTTTTTTGTTAATAAAGTTGACATCAAAACTTATCTAACCTTGAGAAACAACGCCCATCCATAGGGTAGCCGTTGCGGTCGTTCATGAACTCGAATCGAGTTATGTAGATCTGAATATTCCACTAGTTATACGGTTAACCGGAAAGAAATTGTCAAATTCACACAGCAACTCACCAAATATGATGACATTGTACCCATGTCAGAAACTGCTATACAAACAAGTACAGTGTGCACCGAACTAAACCGCATTCGAGGTCGTGTCAGAACCCAAATATGAATTGAATTGGCGAGTAAACCAAATAAGCAGAGCAAGACGGCAATATAACGATGAATAGATGAATAGGTCCTAAATTGTGTCGAATTTTTAAGTCGGAAACGTAGAGTGATGGCTCATAGAGAAACTTCTCAGATCTGATATATTTAAGAGTAAACCTAATCTTTATAAGTTGATATTATAACTACAGTAATCTCATAGCGGTATAAATTTGATATCAAGATGACAAAAGTTGGCAAAATGAACTTGTTTTGCGGCAATTTATCGCTGTGACAGTAATTCGATGCACTTTTGCTTCAAAAGAAGGTGAGGTTTGAGAACGATTTCTCCAACATGCTAATATGGAAGAGAAAAGCTAAGTTGGGAAGCTTTGGTCGTCTAACTGCTCTCCTCAAATTCGCACTTTTTCGTCAGACGAAAACACTTTGACAAATAAAAAGGTGATGGAAAAAATCGAATAAAGAATCAAAACGTTCCGTGAAAAAAATTCTGCAAAGTATGATGAAGTAAAGACTCACTGCCGAAACAGAAATAACATCTCTAAAAGGTAGTTTGTAACGTTATTGTTGATGTCAAAGATCTGTTGATCTTTGCAGTCCATCTGAAACCAGTCAAAATACTGCAATACCACGTTACAAAGAAAAATGACGTAAGGAAAACGATAAGTAAGCGGAACACGAGCAGGTGAAGATGGAAAAAACACTTATGTGATGGCACCAATCGGTCAGATGTTAGTTTACTTCGAAAATTAGATTAGACGAGAAAAAGTCGATAATTAGATTGTTCTAGAATCGGCTAGAAGCCCATTCATATGGGCATTTTGTCCTCAACACTATAGCAGACGCTGCATCTGAGTAAGTTTTCTAGTCATTCTCTTTTAGGCAAAGTTTTTTGAATGAAATTCATCAAATTCTCTACTTATGTTGCATAATTTCTTTGTCATATAAGAATAAGATCAACGCTAATAAAGAAATGAGAAAACGTTGAAGGGAAAAACAAAATAATGCATTTGATTTTTCAGCATTTCAAATTAAATAATGTGCGATTGAAAAAAAGAGATAGGACAAAAAAATGCTGAAAAGCACGGAGTATGATTGCGTCTCAACAGAAAATGAATGAAAATTGTACAAATAAGTCAAGGGACCCATTGATCGTAAAGAATGATGTAAACATATTTTGAGCAATTGGAAACGTTTTGGGTTTGTAAGCATAGTCAGAAAAACGTGACGAGACATGAGACCTCACTTATCTTTCTTGAAAAGAAATCCCTGAAAATGATTCAAAGGAACGCACAAAAATCAAATGTCCAAATAGAATTGCAGAATGTCAACCGCTACGTCTTATGTTGTTTAGTTGACCGCTCTCAAATATATAATCAGAAACAATACAGAAACTTTTTGGTCAAAGGAACTGTTAGTTTGAGAGTGTTGAGGAGTCTCTAAAGGTCAATCTATAAAACACCAGCGTTTCGTTAGATATGGGCGTTCCGTGACGGAATGCAAAGGCGTGGCTAACCATAAAAGGATTTTGTTGTGCGGAATTTCCTCCATTAGTTTCTTATGTAATCGTTATCATGAGGAAAGAAAATATTGTTTTCGTTAAAATTTAGATCAAAACCAGAAGTGTGGTGAGAATAAAAGTGCCCTATTGGCTTGATTTTGTGACAGTAATCGCGAAAGGAAGGTATCATCGGCAATGTGGACAACGGAACACTTCATTATTCTGAGACAAGCTTGACTTTAATTTTTGAAATGGACACTAAAGATGCTGTCTGAGTGCCATTAATTATCTATGATTAGTTAGGAACTGCTTCAGATGTTATTCAATAATGACACTATCCTGCTGTAATACTTACAGTAAGACCAAATTCTTCTCAAATTTTCCTACATTGGAATTACGTTCCTCATTTTAAGACAACGATCTTCCTAATTACACCATGGATGAATGGATGAAATTAATCATTGTGAAAAAACTGTCAAGACGTATAGTCACAAGAAAGTTAGAACATGGACAATACCCAGAATTTGAGTTGAAACATGTTTGGGAGAAAATTTCAGCAAAGGACTTGATAGAATAGTGGTTGACACGTGAGTTCCGAAAATGGTATTGTAAGGAAGGAAGCCATTACAGCTCGCAGTTCTTGTCTCATCTAAGCGTTTTGCACTCTGGTAGTAGTGTCTCTTATCGCACATTGCCATAGGAAAGAAGTAGGAGGTAAATGAAAGTTGGATATTATGATCACGAACATTACTCCCTACAAAAAGCAGGAGGTGAAGGAGGAAAAAAATTAGGATACACAACTATAAAAAAAAACATAAGAGAAAACGAAATTTCAGCGAGGACAGGGGACAGAAGTTTTGATTCATCCTGTCGTGTGCCAGTTGCGCTCACTTGAATCACTTCGAACTGATTTCAAGCCTCTCACCAGCTGTTTTCCCCCTGGCACTAAGAACTTGGCATTTCGCGAAATACTTTTTAAAACGTTTTCGCTTACCACCTGTCCTTGTGAAAGCATCAAATGTCGTAGAAATATACGCAGTGATGTAGAGTGATGTGCACGACTTTTGTGTCAGTTGGAACTCGAACGCACATTTCACCCTATCCGAAAAGCCTGCTCGAATCGTTACGCTACTGACGCCTGTTTTGACACCACTCCTTCTACGCTACAACGCATCTAACTGTCAAACAACCAAACGTCAACAATATGGCACTGGTAGTCGCTATCGACATAAACCCAGTCATGCTGACAGATTTTGGGTATTCAATGATCAAAAAGGGTTCTTGGAAGTTAGTTGCTGACATATAGATGCATTGTAGCGTAGAAAGAGTGGTGTCAAAACAAGCGTCGGTAGTGCAACGGTTAGAGCGAGCGCCCCGGATAGGGTGAATATAGGTTTGAGTCCCAACTTGCGCGGAAGTTTTGCACATCATCCTACATTACTGGTTATATTGAAACATCATACTACCGCTAAGAGCGGTTAAATAAAAAGACTTCTATTCTGGAAAAAGTTTCGAAAAATCTCAGCATAAGCGGCAGCGGTTCATATCTTTGACCAATCACATAGGTCATAACTTCAGATTTCATCTCACATTCCTGAGTAAAGGAAAACTTTCTTAATTTAAACCCCTCGCTTTTCGATAAACGCCAACCTCTCTTTTGCCCCGCTTGTAGAGCGCCCAACTCTCAATTAATACACGGACGAACGAAAGTTGTAACGCTTAAATGGTGTTCTCTGTTCTCTACACTATTCTCGCCTCTCTTGTGAGCTTTCCAAGTAACTCGCTCTTCCTTTTCAGCTTTAAAGCACATTCGTTAATCAATCTACACTTAAGATTATCATCACATGTCCTAATGTTGTCGTTCAGGTAGTCGTATTAGAACATAGAATACTGTAAAAAAAAACTTTTGCCTAGGAACAATTCCAGTGTTTTTCAGAGTTTCTCTCCGTCGGTAGTCAATGTACCATTTCGTTAGTCCGTCGGTAGTCAATGTACCAAGACAACAGACATTTAATACTATTCTCAGTTACAAAATTGACGATGTTATAGATTTTCCATAACCCTCAATTCTATACTGACCCCGTCTGAACATTGCGGAAACTATGGAATCTCACAAGCTCTTTTGTGATAAGTTAAGAAGTTTTTCAATCATACAAATGACATTTTGGTCACCATATACACGAGTTCAAGAAATTAGTTCACCGAGTCTTTCCTGATTACTCATTACTAAGTGAATACTGGTTCCAGTGTGACACTGTGACGTGATTGTTAGGTGTCAAATATACAGAGACATATCTCTTGCAGTACGACGTTTGATCGTTCGTTCTTGACACATAAATCCAATTCCGAATCAAACCCCTAAATTTTTTGTTGGAGTCATCACTGAGAAATGAATAAAATCCCTAAGTATGCAAAACTTACAACCTCCTGCAAAAAGTGAACTTGCGCGCCTCACCTTTTAAATCACTGCTAAGATCCGATTGAACAATGACTTTTATCGTTCAAGCGTCTAATAGCTGACGACTTCTGAGTTTGATTCAGATAACGCGATGTGAAGGGTACGGGTGGCGCAGTGGTTAGAGGCGCCATGCGACAGATCGGTGGTCGATGGTTTCATCCCGCACCCATGGCTCACCAAGCCTTTTGTTCCTCCAGAATCGACTTATTGGAACCAAGTTTGTCTGGGAGAATAACAGCACTTTTTGGCACATTGATAGGCCACTGTAAACTATTGTAAAGGCGAGTTATGCATCAATCACCTCAAACAATGTTGATGAAGTCGAATGCGTGACGCATCTCTCAGGGATTGATCAACATCGAGAGTTTTATTGTTTTATCATTTCTGATGCATAAATGTGCTTATTAAACAAAACTGTTGACGGTTTATTGTTACAGAATCGTACCGTGTATCGCAAAGAGAGTGATAGCAGAACAGGAATTCTTGAGTAGTTTATTTAGAGGCCAGGGCGAAGATTTATATCACATCTATCCGCTATGATGAATGAGTTAGCAAAACTAAATTTTTTTGAATGGCTGCGAAGTTATTCTCAATGGAAGTTCTACAAAATGACGTCTCAGTGTAGAATGATCATAGTGATGGAACATCCAGGAAGCATCAGGATTTGTTCCATTTAATATCGAGTAAGGAATAATTCATATATTTGAGATATAAAACGAAAAGAAGTAATTTCATGTTCCACTGCTAGTGAGTCTACAGCAGATGAAAGGAATCTCAAGAAAGCGAGCAGTCCTCCCGCACTTCTTTTGCAAAAGAAGAGCGCTTCTCTTAGCAGTAGATCGTCAAATGTTAAATATTGAGTAGACACCGGATTACAAAGTTTTGAGTGCAATCTCATTTGATGAGATATCCTCTACTTCCAATACACAAACATGATTTTCTCAAAAGCAATAATTAGGAGATGGAGCTATAATGTTCTTGGAAAAAGAAGACGATGCCCATTTACATTCTGTAGATGCCATCTAGTTTTAATCAGAGCCTCAGGAAAGGTCATATATAAGATGAATGGAAAACCCTTTTGTCACACAAGAAAGCAACAGCTGGTGGAGTGGAAAATTTTCTTCCCTAGATACAGCTACGAATTCAAGAAGAACATGACGGAATATTCAGTATATCTGTTTCTACTATCTGTCGCAGTGCTTTGATTATTCTATTACACCTATGAGAGTTGAGTGGGTAGCGAAAATTCGACCTCAGTCGAACCCGCGTCTCAACTCCCGTCTAGGTCGATTTTGCTCTCCTCCCTTCCCCCTCTCAATTCCATTAGGTATATTTGAATGACTGAATATGTTTCCTGGAATCTTGTAGAACCATGTAAAGCACAAATTGTTTTCTCCCAACAAAACTTGTTATGGCAAATACAATATCGAAAGCAATCTGTTAGGAAAAGCAAATTAGAGTTCCGATTATAACAATTCACACGCTCATAGAAAATCATAAGGATAGACTGTTAAGAGCCGAGCACATAAAAATGCATGCGATATTCAAAATATCCCGCTTTTTAAGCAATGAAACTGAAGCCGACCGCAAGAAAAAGAGATTGAAGCATCCACCATCCAATTTTCCACAATCTTTGCTTATAGAAAAAATCACTGGCAATGTTCGGCATTAAGAAGGTGTTCTGGATTTCACGAAACAATAATCATTGCAGTTATGGAACGTTAGCATCAGATATAACCAAGCTATACAAGCATGAGTCCCTTACTTTATTCGTATGAGCCGTGGAACTATCAGACGTCCACGAAAGAACACGGACGCTTGCGCGTTTTCTCTGACGATGACATTGCGAAACCTTTCTTTTTTGAATAGGAAGAGGTATCGTAATGATTGGGGATTTCCTAGAATGCACGTTAAGTTGGTCGTTGGTTCGATCCTTCGCCACGAGCTCACCAAGCCAGCCTCTCCGGTTTGAAAATTGATACCAGAGCTGTTTGAAATGATTAAAACATTGACTTGCTACATCGGCACACCTCCGTAAGTCATTGTATAGGCCTCATAAGCCTTTAACCACATCTATGACGGTCGATGAAGTCAAGTGTATGGCACATTTCCGAGGAACTGATTAACGCTTAACGCATTATACTTTATTCAAACGAAATCCTCGTCGATTAGTTACCATTAGTGTAACAAATTCTGTCGGCGTAAATTTCTTCAATAACATGTTTATCATGTGGGTAGGATTATTTTTGCTAGAATTCCCAACAGATAGTTTTACTGAACAGCTGTACTGAATTTATATGAGCTCACGATAGGATTAGCTTTCGAAACGCTTATCCAAGTATTTATTAGAGTTAGTAGCAAAGAAAATTCCGACCGATGTTCCGGAGACGACGAACATTATGAATGTCATTCATGTAAGAAGTCTGGAGCCGATTAGCATCGAGTTTGTGGAGGCTACTATCAGATGCTGGAATGATAGGAAGTGAAGCACACTTCAGGGAAGATTATCTATTTGTCCTGATGTAAAGTAGATTCAGCTGATGTGCCCACTCTTGGCAGGGGCTACCTTTATTATGCTCATATAAGAATGCATTAACGTAGCGTAAATTTTTCCATGTGTATATGGCATAATCTACAAGTCCGTTTGACGAAAAACGTGTTACCAATTCATCGGAAGACGATTATCGGCTTACGGGTGTATATAAACACACTGTGGCAACGTTGGCTTGGATGAAAATAGAACGAAAAACATTTGATATGGAGAAAAGACGCTAAGCGTTGAAGACGTAGAGAAAAGATCTCATTGGTATCTGAGCAATACACTCAATGGTTAATATGGTCAAGGTATATGTAAAACATGGAGATAATATTAGAAGAGTGGCGCATATAGCACAAAGCTACAGGTGTCTCGCCATGTACATGTGGTCTTTGGTTCGACTCCAGGTCCTAGACATAAAGGATCTCCATCCCTCTAAGGTCGACGAACTGGTTCAAGACTTGTCTGGCAGGATGACAGAAATAACTTGATGCATCGCTACCCCCACAACAAGTCATTGAAAAGACCAAAAATGCTCATTCATCTCTAACGACGCTTTTAGAGCTACGTAGTTTTACCGTAGTGCTACAATCCTGAGAAAAGTAATGAAGATAGAAATTTAGGATTTAGCTATCTTTTCCACTGTTTTTGAAACCTCGCTAAAAACAATGTAATCCAATAACATTTTTTGAACCTTTCATGAGGTTTGTTATGGGACATTGCAAGACACGTGTTTTGTCATTACAGCCTCGTCGGTTGCACAGTGCCTTTCGGTGCAGTTAGTTCTGCTGGGAGATATCTGTTATAAAAGTAACCGAAGGCGGAGTATTTATACTTGTCGCTAGACGATAAAATCAACCAACCAGCAGTGTTTACAGTCGACAACTCGCGGCTGATAAAATGTATATTGTCATACATTTCTTTGCGACTGGCGTCGGTTCTTCTGTATAGGGGATATCTTCCAGATAAACTGAATGGAAACTAAAGCAAGCACTGTTCAACTGACGATGCTGTAATGTTGAAACACTGTATAAGTGTCATAACAAACCTCTGAAAGGCTCACTATATGTTACTAGATGTCGGTTTAGTTTGAAAATAATTGCGAGCATAACTCTTAAGAAGACGAGGAAATTTTTTGGAGTGTACGTTATCAGATATCTTATGTCAAGCGCAGAGGATTTTCGTGTAAGAAATCTTTGGTAAACAAAAGTCAGCATAATATCAAGAAACACAGGGGAAGGGAAGCTGTTTCAAAAACTGTGCGATAATCACAGTTAGTACTTCTAACAATGATTCAGCGTTTCTACGGCAAAATTCGGAGAAATAAAGACCTTATTTTGAAAAATTAAAAGGAAGTTGCAGTTTTGGAAAAAAATAAACAATGATGCATGCAGTTAGAGTAAACACTCGGCTAATCTATATTCAATTTTCGCCCTAAGAACTATTAGAGAGTCTTCGGTTTTTTTGGTAACTGATGGGTTGATTAGAAAAAGCGATTCGGCTATGGGTGGAAGTTCTTTGAAGCTCGCGAAGGCCTAATATTCCAAACCATAACATTCCAAATGCTCCAATTTTGGGGCTACACAAGAAGGTACTCTCAATGATTCCCAACCAATTTGATCAATTTTCTGAATAACGCGACGGGGCAGGCCACAACGGAATTTTGATTAGAGGAATTGGCCTTAGGGGAAAATTAAAACCACAAAACAATTTAATATTTATTTCACTGGCCCAATAGATCTTGCAGCTTCCAATATATGTTACGTGGTATATTTGTGATATGCGACCGACAAGCCAGCAAAAAGGATCGAAGGCTATAAGAATTGCAGCATTCTTCCTTTCTTTTCACTTTTCTCTTGTCACCCTTTCTTCATGCCTACCATCTTCTATTTCATTTGCAAAAAACCCACTTATTAGCTTCTGAGCTTTTTATATTTGCAGAGAGCAACGGTAAAATTCCCATTTTGTTTAATCTGTCACTAAACCATGAAATAATCTGTGGTGTCGCCGTCGTCTGCGAGAAGGCTCATTATTGCTATATACGAAAAATTTCCAATCTTAATTGTGAGCTTTTTTCCTTGATCAATTCTTTACATCTAGCTTTCTACTGTGAGGATTATAGCGAATTTTTTTCAGCTCCAGTAAGCAGCGTGAATCGGAAGCTTTTCGTACTTGACCAGACACTTTTGCCGTGTACAAGCTTTTCGTACTTGGTCAAATCTATTTTGAATTTCCTGCACTCTCACGACAGGGAAATTTATGCAGTCCAATTCATACAATTTGTTGAATTAGAATGATATTATATACACTTTTCGATTGAGCCATTATCATAAAATTGATGATATAATTTTGATCGGCTAACCTTTCGATATCTGCTTCTTTTTGAAGCCGATTATCCCAGTCTATTGTCCACAATCATTTATGAGCTTCATCAGTCGAGTGATGTTTCAACGAGAAATATCCGACTCGGATGACAACGAACGAAATACCCAACGAGGCCGAATAACTCCATACAATCGACTCGATTTACTGGCTCTCGACTCGAATTATTGGCTCTGAAGAAGGCGAAGGCCCCAAAATATTAGCCGCATAAATATATTTTTTGTCAGCTTCGTGCCATTAATTTTATCGTCGAAGCTTTTTAATTGAGTGGTAGCGCCTGAGTTGAAAGTTTTCAAATTATATTCATAATTTTATCTAGAATCAAAATGAAACTCACTATTCTCATAAAATCCATTGAAATATTTTATACTACACATACCGCTTTGATTTAAAGCTAAATTCACATCTTTTACGGAGTCCGAATATTTTACCATCTTGTTCTTTAGTGTGATGCACTATTTGAGTTCTTTCGATCTCCTCCTTCAATTTATCTCAGTATTGATATTTTAGACAGAGTGCAAGTGAACAAGTAAAAACTGAAAGTACATTTCAAGTGAAACTGACAGGAAAGAAATGAGAATTCTCGACCCTGGAAAAGCATAGCACCATTCCCTTGAGCTTTTAGAAGCAGGCTAACCACATCCTAGGTGATAAAGAACATTTATATCGATTTCGCTTAGTCTTGTAGCCAAGGCTTCTCTGTTTTGGATAGCTTCTGGTAGGCACGAGACAAATATCAACTGGGATATACGATCCATAGAGAGTACGCTGAAATTGAGAAACCTCTCGGACAAGTCTTTGCAATATATGCAAATCAACATGTAGACGAGCGTTGCCGTGTTTAAAAAACTTGCCTACGACTTTTCCGGAGTTCAGAATGTTATTGAGTTTCTGATACACAATACATTATTTCATGACAGTAAGTGTAGTGTAGGACATATAAAGGACTCTCGTAAAGTATTACTTATGAAAATTCTAACAAAAAAAGACTGCTTGCTTCTTCGCAAGGATCAAGTTACACCATTTGATCTAATTTTTTTCTAGAGGGCGACGTTTGGTTTTTATGTACAGCCCAACTTTTGTCGACAACATTTATAGGATATTTGCAATGTAACTAATATGATTCAAAGGGAATCTTATCGACTTAGAGATTCCTATTATTTGGCAACTGAGATTTCTTAGATGTATTGTTAACTACAAACACTGTTCCTATGGAGATGCTAGTCAAATTTGAAACTTTTCAACTAGCTTTAGTCAATACAGAACGATTGAAGATTTCATTTGCTTTGAGAATACATTAGAAAACTTTGATTAATCTTTATATGTGTCGAAAGCACCTCATTTTGCTTTTCTCTACTAGCCGTTTTTCCAAGACCCAAATTATTCGCAGTAGGAAAAACGTTGTGAGATAAAAAGATCAAAATTGACAGTACTAAAAAAATAGTCAGTTAGACCAGAATAAACAGGTCTCTATTTTCTTTCTTCTTCTGTGATTACCAGAAATAATGGGCAGAAATTATTTAGTTGTCTTAATCGATAAATTTTGAGATACCGACTTTTAAGTTCTTTGACCGCAAAGAACCGTTTTTCGATTCCTCTTTTGCATGAAGAAAGACAAAAATAAGTCATTACAGGCCGAGATAGTTACTAGATATAATCCTTGCAGAATCATGGTAATTTCATAATCCACATATGAAAGTGTTGAACAAGAGAAGACAGGCTGGTGAACGAATGACTGTTTGGCACTGAAATTTTATAAAGGACAGCTATGCATAGAACTGCTAGCTAAAGATTTCAAAAGTAAGAAACACTCCAAATAGGCTCTTTAGAAGTCGTTCTACACGTTGTAAAAAAACGGCTGCCTTTACGACTGTTCACACCTGAAGGATAGAACAGTCAGCTCCTATTGTTGAGACGTACAAACGATTCGAGAGAAAGGAAAAAAAAAACACGAGTACGGCATTAGGACTTGCAAACTAAAAAACGAAAGAGCAGAGTGAAGGCAGTAGTAGAGGAAAGTCGAAGCTAATTCGACTGAGAAGCTGTTGAATACTTTTTCCATAGAGCAGAAATTAGGAAGAAAAAAGCGGATGAGTTGCAACTACCACGCTTGCCACAAACTCAACGACGAGAAAGAAATTTGGAAAAAACAGAGAAATGAATTGAGAAGTTTTAATCGAGAAAGGAAGAGAACGGTGGCAAACGAGCGTTATATGTGATACACATTGTATAAAAAGCTCACTCTAAGCAATGAATGGCTTTCTGAACCACAACCTGATAGGAGAGTCTATCTAAGTCTAATTCTGAATAGCTAAATAAAAGGTTGCTTTAGCTAAAGAATTCTAGAAAAAACCTACTATAATTTGAAAAGACTTTTACGTTTGTAGCTTGTCCACTTCGGTTTGTTGTGCCACATTAAAGAGCATCAAAAGTACAATCTAATTAATGTGACCACTTCAATACATTTCATCACCAAATAGTTGAATCAAACAACGTTTTTTATTCTCACATGCAAATTTATTATAGACTTTAGAATTTCGCCTGGTGTAAAGAGATCTCGCTGAGAGAACCTACCATGGATTTTTGAGAGCCAGTGTGTGGAAAAATGGCAACCTTTATTTTGTGTGGGAAGAATGAGCTTTAATGTTTAAGTGATAGCGCATTGTTGTATAGTTTGGTAATTTCAAGTTCTCATTCGTACGAAAATCAAATGCTTTCAACAAAGTAACGTATAGACTAGTCAGCTTGAATGTATCTCCACTATCCTCAAAAGATTGTGTGGTAGCGGATAAAGTTCGAGCATGGTTAGCTGAATATTGTTTGGATATTATATCCACAACAAATACAGAGGGAAACCATTACTCTTCGGTGAAATATTACTAGTCAAACGGGTCGGAAACGTGATTCTAATGAACAAATCCAGTGCTTGTGGACGTTAACCACCTTTCTTGTTTTACAGCGCGAAAACTTCTGACTCGCGTAATAGAAGTAGATAATGTTATAGGGGGCGAGCAACGTGTGGTAGTCGTTACTTTGGCCACATTGAGGGTTCATTAGATTTAGGCTGGAGATGGCGCTAATATGGATCGAAGTGGAAGGTTACCATCTTTAAGTCCTCAGAGGGAGGAGCATGATGATTTTATCTCATTTAACAACTGGGATAAAGAGAGGGGATAAATTATAAAAAAATTTTTTTTTCTTTGTGGTCGCTGGATAGGTAATCAAAACCTACGTTTCAAAAAAGTTCCATCTTCTAGCATATGATGCTATAATGTTCGAAACTTCAGGGTGATTTCATGGAGCAAAACTCTCAAATGAAATTCTGAATCTTGACAGAAAATAGGTCGCGCTGTTACACGATTCAACTGCTACGTGTTGACGTCTCCATTAATTTCACTATATGTTATGGGAGGAAGACACT